>JAZKJV010005552.1:0-489463 GCA_037367405.1 Ottelia alismoides | reverse complement strand
TAGAAAAATACTAACTCAAATAACTGGCCCGTGAGACAAAAGCATAATTTCATAATAGACAGACTAAAACGCATATATCTTCCTCATACAATGTCTGATTTAGGTCTACTCACTTTTAAAATAATATGTATTCAAAGACTTCAAAACAAGATCAATTTCATAAAAATCAGAACTCATATGTGAAAGTTGGGTTGTGGACCTCTTTTTGCGTGTTTTTGTGCTTTACCTGATTTTGACTTGTTATTTTATTTACATAATTAATCCTTTTTATTTCATTTCTTTTTCATTTATATTATTTGATGAAAGTTTTATTAAAATGCACAAAAATCCAAATTCAAAATGAGACTGAAATTAAAGAAACTGACTGAGTCTGAGTGTCCCTTGTGAGTCTGTACAAATATCTTCCCTTTTTTACTTTATTTTATTCTCTTATTTATTAAAAATCCAAAAAAATAGAATAATGTATAAATATTATCTTTTATTTTATCGTTATTTTCTCCTAATTTTTGTTAATTAAAAATCACTAAAAATTTAAAAACGATGTTTTATGTACATTGAGTACCCCAAAAATATCATTTTCCACAGATAACGTTCTTGATCTCTTCATGAAAGTTGTAGATCTCATCAGGAGGAGCAACTACCGTGAAATTTTGTTTGATCTGAAGTCTCCTTCTAATTCTTTTCGATTTTTGATTGTGTTTAGTTTTGAATTTTTTTTGGAGCAACACATGATGCCTCCTGGGGCCGCCACATGTCGCCCCACCCTTCTCTCTCCATCACTCCTCTCTCTCTCCACCATCCACCTCATGTGCATCGTACGTGAGGACTTTTTCTCCCCCAATCAACGAGGGTGTTCCCCTCCTCTCGTGCAACCTCCAGCGGCCGGACCCCCCTCCCCCGCTATCGTCTCCTTCATCGTTGCCATGCACCTGCGCAACGGCCGCCAAATCCCCGTAACCCCCGCTCTCTATCCTTCCCACTCCCATCGGCTGCCATCACCTGATGTAATCCCTATATAAACCCATCGCCAGCCAAATCATCCACCAATAGCCATATCAAAGGGAGAGAGAGCTCGGGAGGGAGGTGGTGACAGCCCTCCAACCCCGGCGAGGACCATCATCCAGGTGAGCTCAATCGAAGCTTTTCAAAGCCCCTCGTCGGCTCTGATCGAAGCGAAAATCAGGAGAAGAGGACCACCATCCTCCTCAACTTCAGGTGATTCCCCTTTCGCCCTTTTCTGCTTCCAGAACTCATTGCTTATTTCCTCTGTTTTTCTGCCATTCCCCTGTTTTTTCCCATTTCCTCTGTCTCCATCATTGTCATCTCCGCCTTCGTGCGGAGCTTCGCCAACAGCAGCTGGGATCTACACCAGGTCCTGCCCTCTGCCTCCAAAGCTCCACTACCATAACCTCGTCTCATCGCACCTGGAGACAGAGTAGGAGTTTCTCCATCGCTCACGCTCCTTCCTCAGTCGCGCTCGCATCCCTTCATCGACGCGTCCGCGCCTCCTCTTCACAGCCACCTAGAGACGGGATCGATCGCCCTCGCTGGGGACCCTCTTCACCACCTTCGTCGCACCGCCAGTAGCGCCCCTCACCGACCCCGCAGCCACCTGCGGCCGTGCACGACCGCCACACCTGCCCTCGAGTCACGCCTCACCGCATGCGCGCCAATCCGCCATAGCAACTACACGAGTGAGCCTGGGAGTTGGCTGGTGACAGGAGCCAACGTCCCCGGCGAGGACTCTGCCAACGAGATCTTCGAGCTTCAGAACCCAGTCACCGGTCCCTTGAAGCGAGAACCAAAGAGAGGGCCTCCGTCGTCATCCATCTCAGGCAGCAATCCATCTACTACTTTATTTTCCATCATTTCCTCTATTTCCCCCATTTTCCTCTGTTTCGTCGCGTTCTTCTTTATCGCACCACCTCTAAGCTCGTGAGGCGCCTCGCATTGCCTTCCTCTAGGAAGCAGCACCCTGCACGTGCCCCCTCGTTGCTCCTCCACCGACCAAAAAGGAGTATCTCCAGCGCCACCGCCTGCAGGCACCTCTCCAGTCGTCACCTGCTGCAACCACCACTCGACCGTCTTCCTCCTGCAATCAACCGATACCCCTTCGTCACCCACCGCTAGAAGACCGCCCTCTATCGTCGTGCACAAGATTCCATTCACCACCAGAAGACTGTCCTCCATCGCCGGGCACGAGACCCTCCTCCGTTGGGACTCGCTCGACCGTGTCATTGTCCACGACAACTACCGCCGTGAGCAGTCCCTCCTCGAAGCCGCAACCACTCCTCCGCCAACGAGCAGCTCACGCTCCACCACCATAGAGCGAAGCTTCATCCTCGCCATCAACATTTCCGCCTCGACCGTCGTCTCTGCCATGCCCCCAAGGATGTCTCCAGTCAATCGACAACTGCGCAATGCCTCTGTCCGCATCCCACAAGGCCCGAGACCCCCACGCACGTGAGGAGCACGTGCTTCGGGGGACATTTTGCGAAGGAACCCCTGGAGTCCCTCACATTTACATCCAGATCCAGCCGCCCAAAGGGTACGTGTACAGCACGTGCCCCTTCGGAAAGTTTGCAGTATACCCCCTGAGCATCTCGATAATCTCCTTTAGGTCCCTCTACTGCTTTATCAAATTCTTTACATAATGTCATGCTTGTGATATTTTTAATATCTATAGTTATTTATTAGTCAATATTATTGTTGAAAATTGCGTATTTTACCCAATCTGGGTTTAGAAATTCATATAAAATTAACCATTACTCGAAAAATTGCTAAAAATTCATCGATAGTAGAATTAATTGATATTTACATTGTAACAAAAAAGAATTGCATTTACATGCATATTTTGTTCTATAAAAATCATTTTGTATATTTCATTAATTAATTATTAATAGGTATTCAAAATTTTCAGGGTTTAGGATTTTTCTGAGACAGATCACCTAGTGATATATTTTAGATAATTTTATTTCCTGAAATAAGTAGATTTAATATTTATTATAATTAATTATTGAAAATCTCATTGTCAACATTCATTGAATCATAGAATATTCATATTGCATCCAAAAATTCAAAAAATAGAGTAGCCTAATTTCCTCATATTTCACATTCTGGCCAAGTTTCAAAAATTCCAAAAAAATACAGTATCCTTATTTCATCATATTTCACATTCGGGACAAGTTTCATAACTTTTGGAATTCATTTGATCGAATTTGCAAATTAGCCTTTGAACTTTGCCAAAATTGTATTTGCCTCATTTATTGCATTTAAAAATATAAAAAATGCTTTTTTGAAAACCTAACTTCGAGATCAACTAAAAACCATTCTAAGGAGGCAGTTGCCTCCCTAACTTCGACCTTGGACTTCCCAAGTAAAAAAGTTGTCCGCTTGCTTTAATTGACATAATAATTAAATTACGTTTTTTTATCAACCCTAATTTATCCGACTGTAATGAACAATAATTTAAACATTAATTTCAACAAATTAACTAGGGTATTTAAGGGTTCCTCAGACCCCCTTGCTCACGGCCAGATCCTATCACCATACCCGTGAGAATGTCCTGATACAAGAGTAGAAGGATCAAATATGACACGATAGTGAAAATTTGTGGTGATATGACTAATTGATAGTAAATTCATGGAAAATTCAAGAGCATAAAGAACATTCTGAAGCCGCATTGCAGGAGTCAACCGCATCTCCCCCTGACCGGTGATAGGAGAGTGTATCCCATCGGCTATAACAACAGATCGTCCAGGCTGAGTCGGACAAAAATCACTAAAGTGATCTCTGTCACCACAGAGATGACGGGATGCTCCTGAATCCATGATCCATTCTGACAAATTCACCCAGTAACAAGTAGTAAAGGCAAATGCTATACCTGATGTGGATGATGATGTTGAGGTAGCTATCTCTAAGGATCCTGAAGGAGAGCTGGTTGACCTAGGAGTAGGCATGATCTCCCTGAGTTGCGCCACAAGTTCGTCAAATCTCTGATCAACAACAAGTGATGGACTTCCGACATGTTGATTCTGCTCTGCAACCCGATCTGAAGCAGGAAACCCATGCTTAGAATAGCAGATTTCCTCAAAGTGGCTGACATGTGGCACTAGGTGCACGGCTGATGAGGTTGACCACCCCCTCCTCTGCCACAACTAGGGCCCCCTACCACGATATGGTGTAGCCCCTACCACGAGATGCGTCCATAGCTAAAGATGTATGAGACTGCAAAGTACCACCAGAGGATATAGATAGCCTACTCAATCTGTCATATGCCTCCTCCATTAAAGGTATGATAGCATCAGTAAGAATTTGGGCTCGAGCAGTGTCGTACTCAGTATCAAGGACTGCTAGAAAGACCCCAGTCATCACAGAGACTCTGTATGCATTGAGTTGCTTTGGCGTAGCAGTCAAGAGAATGTAACCATGTAGTTTCTCAAGCATACCCCTCAAAGATGTGTAGAGGGTATGAAGGGCACGACCATTCTGCTTTGATGTCAAGTTACAGTGTTGGAACTGCAGTATCTTCGACTCATTCTTCGTCGAAGAGTATGTAGCGACGAGAATGTCCCACATAGCTTTTGCAGTAGGCTGACTCGTAATATCTTTAGCTATCTCTATTGACATAGTCTCAGATAGCCACACGCGTGCATATGCATCATCTGCCTCCCATGAGGCATTTATCACAGTCTTGTCTCTTGGCTCCTCCGTCGTGAGGATATGCTTCTTGCCATTGCAGTGTATTAAACTCATGAACTGCATGGCCCATGGTTCATAGTTTGTTCCATCCATCTTGATGATGGGTAAGGGACCTTTGAAGGAACACATGAATGGAACGTCAGCTTTGTTGTCGGACATGATGACAACTATCTCCAAGATCGGGTTAGCAACAAGAAAGATATGATGCGCCTACACTGACATACAGGAAGATGGTTGTAGGTGTAGACTTATACCACAATCTCTTCCATTCTTTAGAGGCTCCTTTGGGTAACTATGGTGTTTTATATAATCACGTTACACCTTAAGAACCCAAGAACATGGTGGCGGAACCCTAGGTGTCGGAACCACAGCCATTACGGGCGGCAGCGGCGCAAGGAGCATACTGCGGCGCCGGCAATGCGATTGGCAGCGCGGGTGACGCGCGCAGGTGACCTAGTGACGGAGGAGCACGAGCTATGCAGCGGGGTGGCGCATGCACGGTTATGCTCTAGGGTTTTGGTGGGGGCAGGGCTTTAGGTCATAGGCTCCGATCTAGGATCGTCGCTCTTATACCATGTGGAAGGTTGTGAAAATGAAAGTTGTATTCCTCGTAACCCTAAAGCTCTTTTATATAGGAGAGAAGCTCTAAGGGTTATATAGGAGAAAAGCTATAAGGGAAAATTTTGGAGAAATTGAAAAATATAAATAAAGATGAAGAGATAAGTATCTCAACAATTACCTTTTCGTTTTCGCATTATTTATTTTCACGTGGTATTAGAGCATGTTTGATTTTAGGGATTACTTTCTTGAAGATTTTGATTAAGTTTACGTTCGAGATCTTGTTCAAGTTCTAGAGATCATGTCGTCGCCAAGTTCGAAAGCAACTGGGGTTTTTGAAAGGGACGGTTTATAAATCATCAAATTCCAACAAATGGAATGAGAAGTGGGTCCCTGTAAATGATCGAGACCTCGCAAACAACAACGCTCCTTCCCCATATGGAGTTCGGAACCCAAAGGCAATCGTTGAGTGAACTATATCTTATTCGTATTAGCTGGCCTAAGCCGTACCATTACTGTTGGGCTGGGGCTCGACCTCTGAACCGTAGGTGGGACAAGTTTCTGCCTCATATAGCTCGAGCGGGGGAAGTTGAGGAGACCCCCTCCTGCTGCTTATGTAGATAGGCTTCACCTTACCGAAGATCTAAGGTCAAAGACCTCTCTGATGACTAAATTGTTTAGTTAGTTCTCAGATCCAACCTATTCCCTAGACCGGTCCAGATGGCGGAAGCTACGTTCTCAATCATATCTCTTTCCTGATGCACCAGTCCACTATCACCTTCCTGACCGGCCTTAGATAGGTATGGAAGAGAAAAGTCATCGACGAAAGTCTACAAGACAAATGTGGGTGAAGAACTGACTAGTCATATAGACCAATCCTCAATATCTCGACAACGTCTCTAGATCTCACGGCCTCTTCTTCAACGTATGCATCTCAATGAAAGGTCGGAGATGGTACATCTACCCTCTCTTCAGATCTTCAGTGCTACATATCCAGTACGCCGCCTCTTCGACAATCAACCCTGATTCTAGGCCTCGAAGACAAGCCCCCAAGTGAGCCTTGATTATGGCCTACTAGGTTCTTCATGCAACCGTGTTATTGAGCCCTTGAAACCTTAAGCAAGGGTGACAAACCTTGTGATTGCAAATCATGAAGGAGGCGATATTGGGATTCCATCATGGTGGGACTCGAAAAACAAAATCGGCCCTTCCCCGATCAGACATCGACCCACCGTTCGCCAACCCCTCTATGCATGAGGATGCACCTCCAGGTGCACATCCAGGCACCATAGAGCCTCTATAGCCTTCTCCTCCAAGCATGTGTATTGCACGTCCCTAGGGGTCCTTGTTCTTGAAGAAGAAGATAAAAAACCCACCGCATACAAGATGACCCCATCGTCACTTCCATCTGCAAGTCCCAATCCCTCTACGCAAGCCCCTCCGCTTCCACCCATTACAAGCATAGCATCCTCCGCACACCAGTTTAAGGCAGTGGTGATGCTTCCACCTCCTATCCAATTCGAGGTGACATATCTTCTCCAAGGGTTGTTATTCCTTTTCAATGGCCACGAAATGGATTCCTATAGGAGCGGCTCGATCTAAAGATGGGTTCCCATGGGAACCCTAAATACCCATGGCCCAAAATCAGGCACGAGTTAACTGCCAAAAAAGGAGAATTTTTTTAATTGAGCACATTGGGCATCTTATGTATTCAATAAAATGAGCGATTAGTTCATACCAAATTGGGTCGTCTCTAGAAAGAAGAAAGGTAGGCCTAAAGAAAAAAAAGAAAAAAAAGGGCCTAAAAAGAAGGAAATTTTGCTAAAAAAAAGGTCGTCGTACTAAAAAAAGGCGTACGAAGAAAAAAAGAAAGGAGCCGAAAAAAGGTTTGATTATGTTGGAAAACGTGAGTGAGTTGTTTATTCCATAGCCCTAGGCTCTCTTATATAGGGGAGTAGCCTATGGGTAAATTACATAGAGAGGATAACAAGAGAAATAAAATAGCAAAGAGGTACAATAACTCAACGTGCGTCAACACTCCCCCTCAAGATGGAGCATAGATGTCAATCATGCTCAGCTTGGAAGCACACTTCTGAAATGGGCCACGTAATAATGCCTTGGTAAAAATGTCTGCCGTCTGGTTCTCTGAAGTAACGTGGGATGTGGTAATAAATCCTTTCTGGATCATATCACGTATGAAGTGACAATCCACTTCAATATGCTTGGTCCGCTCATGAAATGCAGGATTATTAGCAATGAACAAAGCAGCCTGATTATCACACTCCAAGTTCATAGGAAGTGGTATATCTAAGCATAGATCTGTCAGCACTGCTTTCACCCACATCATCTCTGTAGTAGCCTGGGCCATAGCCCTATATTCGGATTCAGCACTGGATCTAGCTACCACAGTTTGCTTCTTGCTCCTCCATGAGACTAGGGCATCTCCGACATAGACAGCGTACCCTGAGGTGGACTTTCTATCCTTAGGACATCCTGCATAGTCTGCATCTGCGCATGCATAGACAGAAATCCCCTTTCCTTTCTTAAACAGCATACCTTTACCTGGAGAAGATTTGAGGTATCTAAGTATCATGTGTATTGCATCCATATGCACCTGGCGTGGCTGCTCCATGAACTGGCTCACACGGCTCACTGCAAATAATATATCTGGCCTAGTGATGGTAACATATAGCAGTTTCCCTACCAGTTCTCTGTATCTTCTCCTGTCAACCTCCTCTGTGTCATCATCATACATCTTCATGCTAGGGTCCATAGGTGTCGTAGCAGGTCGACACCCTAGCATACCTGTCTCACTTAGTAGATCTGTGACATACTTCCTCTGTGACATGACTAGTCCATACGGATTTCTAGCAAACTCCAGCCCCAGAAAATATCTAAGGACTCCCAGGTCCTTGATGACAAACTCGGTTCCTAGCCTTTCCTTTGCCTGCTTAAAGCCCTGGTCATCATCACCTGTAATCAAGATATCGTCAACATAAACCATGATTACAACAGTACCTCTTGCCGTTTTCTGTACAAACAAGGAATGATCAGCATTTGAACGTTTGTATCCTTGTTTCTCAAAGAGGTCTGACAGCTTCTGGAACCACGCTCTGGGGCTCTGCTTAAGGCCATAGATAGCCTTATGTAATCGGCAAACCTTGGAACACTCCCCCTCAACAGCAAAACCTGGTGGCTGTTGCATGTAGACCTCCTCCTGCAAATCGCCATAAAGAAAGGCATTCTTCACATCCAGTTGATATAGGGGCCAGTCTTTAGTGACTGCAACAGATAAGAGGATCCGTAGAGTGGAATGACGAGCCACCGGGGAGAACGTGTCAAGGTAATCTACCCCATATGTCTGTGTGAATCCCCTTGCAACTAGGCGTGCCTTGTACCTGTCAATGGAGCCATCTGCATTATGTTTCACTGTAAACACCCACTTGCAACTCACCGGGTTGACATCTGGAGGTATAGTAACCAAGCTCCATGTTCCTCTGGACTAAAGTGCCGCCATCTCTTCCTCCATTGCTAGCCTCCATCGAGAATCCTGCAAGGCTTCATGGTGATTCCTTGGAATATCTGTAGCTGAAAGTGCCAACGTAAACGTCTTGAAAGGTCCAGATAGCCTCTCAAACGACACCACTGCGGAAACTGGATACTGGACACAGCTTCTCTTTGACTTGCGTAGAGCGATTGGAACATTTAGGTCCTCTGTGGTATCAGCATGCTCCTGTGATACATCCTGCTGAGTAATGTCGTCAGATTCATCAACATTAATATTTTCATTACATACCATAGGCGAGCTAGTTGACTGGTCAGGACCATGAGCTTGATTCGGCCTCCGGGTGTAATGGAATGGTAATGGAGGTACTATTGATGGCATTGGTGGTGATGGTGATGGTGGTGGTGGTGATGGTGATGATGGTGGTGATGGTGGTGGTTGAGATGTTGGTGGTGCCATGAACACAGTATCAGGGGATATAGATTGTGGCTGCATGTTCCCAGATTCTGAGAAGTACATGATGGATTCAAAGAATGTAACATCTGCGCTGATCACATACCGCCGACGCAGAGGGTCAAAACACTTGTACCCCTTTTGAGTTCTGGAGTACCCCACAAAGACACACTTGACAGCTCTAGGAGAGAGCTTGTCAGAACCGGGCGACAACTGATGGACAAAGGCAACTGACCCAAACACACGAGGGGTAAGAGTGAACAGATCCTTGTTAGGATAAACAAGTGAGAAGGGGATCTGTTCATTCAAGACGGACGAGGGCATACGGTTTATAAGATAACATGCAGTAAGGACTGCATCACCCCAGTAGGAATACGGAACATGACTCTGAATGAGAAGAGACCTTGTGACATCAAGAAGGTGACGGTGTTTTCTTTCTGCAACCCCATTCTGTTGGGACGTATGGGCACAGGATGTTTGGTGAACAATTCCCTTAGAAGAGTAGTAGTTGGCTAGATTATTGGTGCACAATTCTAAGGCATTGTCACTTCTCAAAAATTTGACAGTTGTGGAAAAAACATTCTGAATCTCATTTAGAAATTGAATAATAATATTTCCAGCTTCAGACTTATTTTTCATTAAAAATACCCATGATGCTCTAGAGAAATCATCCACAAAAACAATATAATACATGTGTCCCTGAAGATCGGGAACACGACTTGGACCCCAGACATCAACATGAAACAACTCAAATTTGGAGTTACTACTCCGACCTTGACCACTGGGAAACGATGACCTGTGATGTTTTCCCAACTGACACGCCTCACACTGGATAGGTGTGTGAGAAAGACTATAAGGTAAGACACGACACAACTTCTGAAGCGGGAGGTGACCAAGACGCAGATGCCACAGGAGAGGAGATACTTGTCCAGCGGGAGAAGAGGTGATTCCAGCAAATGGGGTCTGGTTCAGACGATAGAGGCCTCCTTGCTCATAGCCATGACCAATCACGTTGCCCGTACGGATGTCCTGAAAAATCAAAGAAGATGAATCAAAAATAGCTCGACATTTGAGATCCTTCGTAATCTGGCTGATTGACAATAGATTCATAGAAAAATGCGGTGCATGTAAAACATTCTTGAGCTACATGGATGATGTCAATCTAATCTCCCCCTGACCCATGATGGGGGAATGAGTGCCATTGGCAATCACGACTGTTCGTCCTGGAGGAATCTGAGTATATCCTGAAAGTAGACTCTGGTCGCCACATAGATGATGTGTAGCGCCTGAGTCCATGATCCATGGCAATGTATCCGATCTACTACTATGTAGTGCAAGTGTACTACCTGAAGTACTCGTAGAGGCAGACGCAGAAGCAGAAGCAGCAACATCTGTATGACTCTCTGTCGTCGGTGCTGGGCCAGATGGTGGGATAATGCCCCTAAGGCGGGCAACCAGATCATCAAAACGTTGATCCAGAGAAGCAGGAGAAGGAGGCTCTATCTGCTCAGCGGCTCGTGCAGATGCAGGAAATCCATGCTTTGAATAGCATGTGTCTTCAGTATGGCCGACTCTGTGACAATATGAGCATGTTGGCCTAGTGCGGCCACCCCTTCCACGGGGAGTACGTCCACGGCCCTGGTAATGAGAGCCACGGCCCCTGTTGGCTGCCATGGCTGAGGGATTCTGGCTAGTGGCTGCAGAAGGTACAGTGATCCTACTCAACCTATGAAAAGCCTCCTCCATGGGAGGAATAGTTGAATCCGCCAGAATCTGTGAACGAGCAGCCTCATACTCTGGGTCGAGTGCTGCGAGAAACACACCCACCATCGTTGCGTTTCTATATGTCTTTTGCTGCTCTGGCGTGGCGGTAAGCGGCATGAAGCTATGAAGCTTCTCAAACATTCCTCTCAAAGATGTGTAGAGAGAATGTAACGGGCGACCATTCTGCTTTATTGTGAATATATCATGTTGTAGTTGCAGAATTTTTGTCTCATTCTTCGCCTGAGAATATGTTGATGCCAGAATATCCCACATGTCTTTGGTTGTGGGTTGATGTAGAATATCATTGGCAATTTCAATAGCCAATGTGCCAGACAGCCACACCTTGGCATATGCGTCATCTGCCTCCCATGAGGCATGAACTCCAGTCTTCTCTGCAGGCTCGGGCTCTGTGAGAATATGCTTCTTGCTCGTGGACTTCATCATACTCATGAACTGCATTGCCCACAGTTCATAGTTCGTGCCATCCATCTTGACAATGGGCGCTGGACCACGAAATGCGCCCATAGATGGGATGTCAGCCTTGCTTTCTGACATACTGGAAACGAAAGACTGGAGCGACTGAGAGAAAATAATCTTCGTCTACAATGACATAGACGGGATTAGTTGCGTGTGTAGACTTCAAGCAACTAACCCCATGTAGAACCGGCTGTGTGCCCTAGGGTTTTGGAACTTAGGGCACGTAGGCACGTGCAAAGAGCACGCGCGCACGCACCTGGAGGATCACGCGTGCACTTGAATACGCAACTGGAGGATCACGCCACAGTCGCACAGGAGCAGTGCGCACACGAGGCGATGCCCGCAGGCGCAAGAGGCGATCAGAGAAGATCGCCAATCGACGGCGATGTGCGCACAGCGCCGGCGATGCGCGAGATATGCGCACAGCCGATGCGCGCACAGGCGCGAGCAGCGATCGGAGAGGAGGCGGCGCCGATTCGAGAGAGAGAGAGAGAGAGAGGCCGGCGGGTGGGGTGTTAGGTTTAGGGTTTCGAGAACTCCGGTCTAGGACCGTCGCTCTGATACCATGTTGGAAAACGTGAATGAGTTGTTTATTCCATAGCCCTAGGCTCTCTTATATAGGGGAGTAGCCTATGGGTAAATTACATAGAGAGGATAACAAGAGAAATAAAATAGCAAAGAGGTACAATAACTCAACGTGCGTCAACAGATTAAAAAAAGAAAGATAACAATTCATAAAAAGAAAGAAAGAAAAAGGCGCGAAAAAAGCAAGTTCTATGATGTTCTCCTAACTTGATAATCTATGTTCTTTATACCAACAAGTATGGGAGAAACGGAGAGTGATAGCAAGGCAACATATTCTTCTTCTTGAGATGTATCTACATGCATCTGCCCGTGGCTCATCAACAAAAGCAATCTTTTTTTCAGGGCCCCTATATAAAAGAACTGACTGCAGATCCCCGTAAAAAAATGGGAGAGGCCATTTTTAAGGTTCACGTATAGGAGAGGCCCAACTCTCGAGATATGTATAGGAGATGACCACTCTACATCAAGTGTCTATCTCTGATCGTTGGGAGCCTATACCCGACATCAACTACTCCAGATGGACTTCTGTGCATTGATCGTCTCAAACTTTTACTATCCATTCACCTCATGAATACCAACACTTCAGACCACTGTTGTATACCGGCCATCATCTTGCGCATTGACTACTCTTCACGCTGGACTTCTCCTAGAGCGGCTCTACTACAGACACATCATGATAATCTTCTTCCCAAGCATGTCATGATCGTCGCAAACCCGTCCTCGTGACAAGTCTTCTCCAGCAGCGACTACTTTGAGTGGGTCTTCTCCCATCTCTCTCAGATGTATCGAGTGAAGATGAGTTGTGTCTATTTTCTTTTGTTGCAAGCTCTAACTTTCTCAGCTCCAACTTAAGGAATGTAATAGACGGGTAATTGGATCTCTCAAAAATCCAATTACCCCCTCTCATGTTTAGTCTCACACCATCTATCTGTGGAACTTAGGTCTATCTGTAAACAGTGTTCAGGAAATCGGTCGAGTATACTGTATACTCGGCCGCATACTCGACCGCAGAAGCCCTAACGCTCCGAGTGTGACTAGATCGGGCTATAATCGGGCCTGGCCGCATACTCGGCCGAGTATGCTGTATAGGCGACCGGTTATGCGCCCGTTTTTCTAATAGAACTTTTTAAGTTAATAATAATTATGCAAGCTTACCATCATAATATATCGATTAATGAATAAGATTAACCAACATATCAATAAGTTGGTCTACCAATAAATATATTAGCTGATTGCTAATCTAACATAAACCCCTTACAGGTCAAATACAACTGGTTGATAAAGTGACCTTTTGATTTGCAGTACACGATTGATTAGAGTGACTTGGTCGTTTGGAAAAAATTAGTTGTCTGGTTTTAGAATTAGTAAACTTAAATAAAAATTTAGTTAATTTAGTTAATTTAGTTGCCTGGTTTTAGAATTAGTTGCCTGGTTTGAGAGTTCGTCATTTAATTTATATAAAAAAGTTTGATTTCTTTTTAATATGTGATCATTATGGCAGACAATGGCCTCTCAACCAAATCCTGAAGTTATTGGAGATGCATCATCGACCCGTCATGTCCCGTCAGGATCTAGTGATCCCGGTTGGAAATACGCATTCCTCGCATCAAAGATTGATCCAAATACAGTCACATGTGGACTTTGTGACAAGATTGTAAAGGGTGGTATAAATAGAATGAAGCAGCATCTAGCACACGTCAAAGGAAATGTAGCGTCTTGTCCAAAGGCTGACTTTGAAATAAGAAAGAAAGTTAAGGAATACTTGGACAATACACAAAAAAAGAAGTGCGATAAATCGAAAGATTTGCAAGAAATGAGGGATGAAGTTGCCAATTTATTCATGGGTTCAAATTCAACTCCACATGAAAGAGAAGAAAAAAGACAAAAAGTGTCAGAAGCAACTGAAGAATGCAAAATGCATCAAAGTTCAATCAAAGATGCATTTTGTAAGGAACAACGTGCACGGGTCAATAAGTATGTAGCCAAGTTCTTTTGTGACTGTCAAATTTCATTCAATGTGATCACCCACAAGTCCTTTATTCGTATGTGTGAGGCAATTGGTCAATATGGACCGGGATACAAGCCTCCCTCCTATTACGAGATCTCAGAGACATTGTTAAATGATGAAGTTGAGGAGACTAAGGAGTTCATAAGCAGTCATAAGGAATCTTGGAAGAAGGGTGGTTGTTCCATTATGGACGGATGCTTGGACAGATATGCGGGGTAGGAGCATCATGAATTTTTGTGTGAATTCTGAGTCGGGCACATGCTTTTTAAAGTCTGTTGACTTATCATCTGAGTCCCACACTGCAGAGTATATATCCAACTTGGTGGATGAAATTGTTCAAGAGGTTGGAGTTGATGATGTTGTTGAGGTCGTCACTGATAATGCATCGACCAATTTAGCTGCTGGAAGGATACTTAGGACTAAGTATCCAAGGATTTTTTGGTCTTCATGTGCTGCTTATTGCATAGACCTTATGCTGGAAGAATTTAATAAAGAACCCAAGGTAAAATACCAAGGCAAGATCTCTCACTACATTCATCTATAGCTATGCGAGGACCTTGAGCTTGATGAGGCAATTCACACAAAAGGGAGAGATTGTACGGCCAGAACAAACAAGGTTTGCTACCACATTTCTCACTCTACAGAGTGTGATGGACAAAAATGAGAAGTTGAGATCGATGTCCTTGTCTGATGAATGGAGGCAATGCAAGTGGTCAAGGACAAAGAAAGGAGAAATGTCTTCATCTATTGTTTTCAGTGTTGCATTTTGGAACCAAGTGTCTATGACCTTCAAGATCTTCTCTCACTTGGTTTATGTTTTGCGCATTGTTGATGAGGATCAAAGACACACCCATGGAATTCATATATGGTTCATTATTGGATGCTAGAAAGGCAATAATGTCAGTGTTCAAAGACAATGAAGCACAATACAAACCTTTTATCGATGGCATTGACTCAAAATCAAAGGGTAGGTTGGATAGCCCTCTTCATCTTGCTGCTTATTTTCTTAATCCATATTACTACTATAGAGATAGTAGTGTCATTGAAAAGGGGGGCTATGTCGTGGAGGGCTTCATGCAATGCATGGAAATCTTTTATCCTGATTTGGAAATTCAAGATGTAATCACATCAAAGGAGTTGATCTTGTACAAAAATGCACAAGGATCTTTTGGCAAGCCGTTAGCTGTGAAACAAAGATCGACACTCGAAGATCACTTTAGGCCGGGTATTGTAATTATTTCATATTAATTAGCATCATCAATTTAGTCTTTTATAGGATAGTTTATTCCTGAAATTTCTCATATGTAGATAATTGGTGGATGCTATATTGTGGAGAGTGTCCTCATCTAACGACTATGGCAATGAGGATTTTGAAGTTGACATCCTCCTCTTCTGGATGTGAAAGGAATTGGAGCATTTTCTCATCGGTAATTCAAAGTCTATTGCTAATACTTGTCATTTATAAATAGTGAATGTAATGATATATTGTTTCAATTGTATATTCATACAAAGAAGAGGAATAAACTTGAAATCAAGAGGTTGAATGATTTGGTATTTGTTAAATCTAACTCAAGTTTGAGAGAGCGTCAGATGACAAAAGGCAAGGATCCATTAGTTTCCGAGGATCGTAATAATGTAAGTGAGTGGATTGCAGAAGGAGAAGGAGAGGAAGAGGTATTTCCAAGATCAGGATTAACATGGAACCTTGTAGCTGAGGCAACTGGTGCAGAAGATCCTGTGCAACATAGACGAAGTCAAAGAATTGTTGATGCATCAATGCCTACTACATTGGAAGATGATGATGAAGCCGATGAGCTTACAACCGATGAAGAGAGTGACGATGACCCTGTTCCTCAAGTTGAATTTGCAGATGAATGACAATCAGAATAAAGCTTTTGGATGCTTTATTTTTTGACACCATTTTGTATGCCCTTATTTTGAGAGCATATTTGTATTTATTGAAAACACTTGGAGGATCGTTTTGATTACTGATCATTCTGACCTTCAAGAAAGAAATTCCTAAAATCGAACTTACCATGTTAAAATAGATAATGCAAAAGTGAATCGGTAATCTGAGCAAGAACATAAACATAAAGAATAAGAATGTCCATAATTTTTTACTTGGAACCCTACTCCATGAGGGAGTGGGATGAAACCACAGGAGAAGGTGTCTAAGGGTCGGATTTCAATCTCTCAATAAATACAGGGGGTGCGGGGCTCCTAATATAACCCCACAGATGGACTGGAGTATTGTAGATAGACGACGTCAGACTAAACATGAGAGGGGGTAATTGGATCTTGGAGAGATCCAATGACCTATCTATTACATTCTCTAAAGGTATCAAAGTAGTGATCCTAGATCAGTATTCTTATAACCTCCCAACATACCACATAAGACCCATCATTGCACAAAGAGAAAACTTAATGTGTGATGATAAGTACTCAAGTATGTGTTAATACCGTATTTTTATGCTCTAATTGGTGCAAACCTAAGCACTCGATCAAATTTCATAATTTAATATATAAATGTACAAAGTATCTACGGGTTGATATACAGGGAGGGAATTCGATAACAAGTCAAAGCAGTTATTTATCAACTATTTCTTTAATTTTTATTATTTTAAAAAGGAGGTTGGTCAACATTTCGATATCAATTTTATTTTCAAAATCTCATTCCTTTTACACCCTTTTTTATCATATTAAAAAAGTGGATAGATGTGATGATCATATTTGATGAGGAGCAAACAACTTTGTTATAAAAATTACGGAATAAATTCTAATGTTCAGTGCTCTATCATCTTCCAGTCTTCTGAACCTAGTAATTTCACGCTGTGCAGATTTTCTCCTTTATCCGTACTGATAGGAATAGCCTTCCTGTAAGCAGTAAAACTTTTCCCCAAGGCCACCAACTTTGATGCTGCCTTCCTGGTCGTCAACCCCTCCACCTGACATTTCCTCCAGGTATCTGTCACCAAGGATATGAAGCCCTCTCCAACAACCAAGAATACTCGAACCTAAAAAAATGTTGATGACAATCCTCAAAATTAGCTCAAGAATCACACATCAATGCTTTTATTTAACTTAAATTAAGATTTAATTATGGTCACCCATGGCTAACCTAGGATTTTTACGTGGTTGATATGATCGATCACCTCAAAATCAAACAAACTCATTGATCACTCCAGCATTTCCCGATCAGACCAAATTTCTCATATTTCGTGGTCTTCGGACCATAACCTCCTTGATAGATACAATATATATATAGGTATTAATATATATACTCATCAAACATGCACACATATATGTCTGTGAATTACGTATTTAATATTTGCAAACATATAATTTATACTTAAAATATATTTATACTAGTAGTAGCTTACAGACGAATGTTTTTAATTGATTGTTGTCAGAACCAGAAAAAAATCCTCCCTTTCTTATTCTAATGATCGTGTTGTACTTCATTATTGGCAATCTAAGGCTTGTACTTTCTGTTTTTTTTTTTGAAAAAGAGGCTTGTACTTTGTGTTCCTTATAAATATGATTTCCTGCTTACTGTTCATGTACTCACCAGTGAACTCAATCACTGGTAAAAGACATGTCAAAATACAACAGCAGCAAAGCATTTTCCCGCAATTAGGTAGTTTCGGCTACATGGATTCTATGCATTCATCAGATTTATCTTGGGTCAATCTCGGGTTTATATCTAAAAAACTAAGATCCCTTAGTAAAAGACAATAACAGATCAGCTTAAATTGGATATATTCATAGAAAATAAATTACAACGAAATTGTTGGGAGATGGGCAACAAGCTGCGCCGCCAATCCCTTTTGGATGCAAATCCAATTCTTCGGAACACAACATCTATAGACCTGGGAACCATAACATTGCTATGCATAATTTTCTAGACCCTCTTAAGGAGCTCTACAGCTTTAGACGCCAAAAACCCAAAGGTATCAAACCCGAAAGGGATGAAGGTATGTTGATTGTCAATACAAGCCTTCTCATGTTTAGCAACTTTGGCTGAGGCAGATTTCTGTGTAGCGTATCCCGCAGTAAAATCACTTTTTATCAGACCAACTAACGGAGACACTCCAGTTAAATCAACACATGCATGTTTTCCTCCATCCCAACCAAAAATTAAAACATCTGCTAGTCTGAGTGTGGATCTCCCCTCGTGTGGATCAGACAAAAAATTCACAGGTGCTTCTTTCTTTGACGCAACCCCAGCCTTCTTGAGAACATCATAGAGGACAGATTAAAATTGAAATTAAACTATCAGTATTTTTCCTTCAAAATAGATAAGATAAACAATCATGTGTGGCGCAAAAATTTTTTTAAGGAAAAAAAGAGCCTGTACCGTATAGGTGCGTGCTCAAAAACTTCACCATTATCACAAAAAGTTATTACATGCCTATATTCATATACAAGAAACATAAAATTAGGGAATCCAACTCTCAACTAACGCATTACGTGTGCTACAACATTTTCAGCATAAAAACAATCCTGACGAAATAAAACTCTGTTTCCGGCCAACCAATTTGCCCATATCACGACCACAACCATCGATCTATCTTTTTCCGTATCAGTCCAATCTGCACCAATAGATCGCCGAGACTCTCAACATTGTCAGGATGCACCGCATGCAACCCGAGCCGATTCCAGATCTCCGCATAACTCTCACACTTGAAGAAAAGATGGTCAGTGTCTTATGTCTCATCCACACACCTCTAGGGCATTCATGGTTTGCCCCCTGAATAAACTGTGCAAATCTGGCCCTCGTCAACAGTCTTCCCCTCCTGAAGATCCACAAGAAAATCTTAATTTGAGTTGAAACCTTCCAATTCCATCTCCATCAACAGTCTGCATCACAACCCCCAGGGTCGAAAGTCATGGGATCCCTCAGAATCCCATAAGCCTTCCGAATCGAGAATGCCCCATCCCACCACTCCCAGTAATCTCGACCAACCGTAGGGCCACAAACACCCTCAATCTCTGACAACATGATCATGAGCTCCCCCACATGCTACTCAGAGAGCTCATATTTGAATTGTGGGAGGAAGGAATGACCATCCCATACCCTCGCCATCGAACAATCAGGATGCTCTTCCAACGCCTTTAGCCTTGGGAATCTCACCTCTAAGGCCCCTCCCTCACTCCATTAGTCAGTCCAGAAGTGGAAACATGTACCATCGCCAACCACTGATCTCATAAAAATATGCATCTCATGTGTCATGCTACAGATACCCCTCCAAAATAGCGACGACACGGAACCAACGTCTCTGGGTCCAAGAAGGAAAGGCCTGGCTCATAAATCCTCCGGATCAATTTGCACACCAGACTGTCACAATCACCCCAAATGCGGGTGACCCACCTTCCAAGTAACACCTTGTTCATCTCCTCCAAACTGCGGATGCCAAGGCCACCATCTTCTTTAGGACACGTCGTAGTCTTCCAATCGTCCAAGAAATCATTGGATTGCCCACAATGATGACCAAAAGAAATGTCTAATGATGGTCTCTTTCCTCCTAATCTCCACATGCATTAGCCTCGAGGATAAGAAGATAGGTATCACAGACAGAACCGATCACAACAGCACGAGCCTGCCACCCCTGGACAGGCAAACAGATTTCCAACCCGCTAATTTCCACTCCAACTTCTCAATCACCGATAACCAGTACGGTGCACATCTACCCAACAACTAGCAGAACACCAAAGTAACGGAGCGACAGATCCCTGCTTGACAATCACAAAAATCTCGCACAAAGATCAATCTCCGCCTCTGCCAAAATGAATGAGACAAATTCTGACTTCTCCCTATAGAGCCTCAAGCCAGAGACCACACTAAAAATGTCCAAGACCACAAATAGGCCTAAGCAACTGACCGGGCTGCCTTCAACAAGAAGGATCGTGTCATCCACATATTGAAGGACGAGTATGGAGATTTCATCCCTCGGGTATCCACTGCAGAAACCCCCAAACACAACACGCTCAACCATGACTGATAAAGCATCTGCTATAAGGACGAAAAGTATCGACGTAAGTGGACAACCCTGACGAGTGCCCCGCTGGGGTTGAAAGAATACCCCCTTCGGTTGACCATTCACAAGCACAACGCACGAGGTGGTCGTAACACACCTCTTCATCCACGAAATTCACCAATCCGGGAAGCCCCTCCTGTATAGCGATGCCCAAAGAAACCGCAAATCCACACAATCGTAGACCTTCGAGAAATCCACCTTCCATAAAATGTCCTCCACCTTCCTCCTGCGCCAGTCGGTCACGATCTCGAAGGCCAAGATTATGTTGTCCATGAGCTTCTTGCCACATAAGAAGAACTTTGGGTGGGTGAAATGAACTTATTCACCACCCCCTCAGACGGTTGGCCATCAGCTTAGCATAACAAGGTGTATAGCATTAAATAGAGCAATCGACTTGTAGTCCCCAGTTCGTACCGCCACATCCTTCTTAGGTGAAAGGAAAATAAAAGAATGATTGAGTTGGTCAAAGCCAAAGTTCCCATCCTCAAATTTTGTTACAACTCCCAAAATCTCCTCCGTAACCAAATCCCAGAACTCCCTATACAAGAAAACAGAAAACTTTCCGGTCCATGACATCCATCTGCATTCCACCCAAAAACAATGTCCCGCACCTCCTACAACATCGCACTCCTTGTCAACGATTCTGCATCCGAGTCCGAAATAGAGCTCACTTCCAACCCCAACCAACAAGATTCGGAGAGTGAGTGTCTCCTGCTCACGCCCCTGAAATAGTCGGTGATTGCCGTTGCCACCTCCGTCTCCACATGAAACTCCTCACCATACACTTCAATCGAATGTAAGATATTCATCATTCTTCAATCGTTTTCCACATTGTGAAAGAATCTAATATTAGCATCCCCTTCTGTCAGCCACTTCTGGAGAGAATGTTGCCTTCACTCACATTCATGCTTTTGATCTTCTTCCTCCAAGATCCTATGTACTACTCCACGGCTCACATGCTCCTCATCGTTCAGCTCCCTATCATAATGCAGCCAATCCAACCTAAACACCTCTTCTTGAACTTGATTCCTCCTAACTTCGCGCTGCAGATAACTCTCCCTCTTAAAGGTTATCAACCTCTTCCGAAGCGTAGCCAACTTCAATGCAAATCTTACCGGAAAGTTCCCATCCTCAAATTCTGTTACAACTCCCAAAATCTCCTCCGTAACCAAATCCCAGAACTCCCTATACAAGAAAACAGAAAACTTTCCGGTCCATGACATCCATCTGCATTCCACCCAAAAACAATGTCCCGCACCTCCTACAACATCGCACTCCTTGTCAATGATTCTGCATCCGAGTCCAAAATAGAGCTCACTTCCAACCCCAACCAACAAGATTCGGAGAGTGAGTGTCTCCTGCTCACGCCCCTGAAATAGTCGGTGATTGCCGTTGCCACCTCCGTCTCCACATGAAACTCCTCACCATACACTTCAATCGAATGTAACATATTCATCATTCTTCAATCGTTTTCCACATTGTGAAAGAATCTAATATTAGCATCCCCTTCTGTCAGCCAATTCTGGAAAGAATGTTGCCTTCACTCACATTCATGCTTTTGATCTTCTTCCTCCAAGATCCTATGTACTACTCCACGGCTCACATGCTCCTCATCGTTCAGCTCCCTATCATAATGCAGCCAATCCAACCTAAACACCTCTTCTTGAACTTGATTCCTCCTAACTTCGCGCTGCAGATAACTCTCCCTCTTAAAGGTTATCAACCTCTTCCGAAGCGTAGCCAACTTCAATGCAAATCTTACCGTGGTTGAGCCCTCCACCTCAATACTTGACCAAAACGCGGTCACCATGTCCCGAAATCCTCCCTCCAATAGCGAACATCTTTCAAATCCGAAATACGAGGACGACCCCCTATCGCTACTAGAATCAAAACACAGGGGTGTATGATCTGATCTCGACCCGAGAAAAAAAAGGTCATGCTCGCAAGGCAGAATATCTCCAGAGCCTCAGGCAAAAGAAGAAACAGATAGATGCATGACCGAGATGAGGAATTCCTCCAATTATATTTTTTTTGATGCATCCATGACTTTGAGTGCGAGTTCCTCCACCACCTCGCCGAAAAGGTATAAACCACGATCCTGTATACTTCTCCCAATGGGCATGTCCTCAGCGTACAACGTGACATTGAAATCTCCCACAACAACCCAAGCCATCTCCGAAATCTAGCTCTGACCTGAATGACGCAGCTCATCCCACAACACCTCATTCGTGGATCCCCCCTGCAACACTGTACATCGAAGTAACCACGGGCCTGGAGCAGTCACACTTACACTGCAAAGCCACCGAAACTGAGTTGGTCAGAGTCTCCTCATCAATCCTATCAAAGATGTCTCCATTCCATGCAACAATGATACCCCACAAGCTGTCATCCGCCAAGACAGCTCTGAACTCGTTAAGGTAAGATCCCGAAGTGAAGCTCCAACTAATCGCCCCTATGATTCGATTTTCATTTCCTGTAAGCAAGCAATATAAATTCTCCAAGAAGCCAGCAACGACCCAATCGCCAATCGCTATTCTGATTGCCCCAAGCCCCTCACATTCCAGTTTAAGAGTTTCATTGAGAAACTGAGAGGGATGCCCCCGCCAACTGAACACCCACTCTATGCGCAATCTCCCGCTCGAACAGTCTTTCTACCACAATCAAATATGTTGCCTCCATTGTATTCATGACGCTCACCTCCTCCCCTTGAGGTGTAGTATTCTCTAGTATCATCGGTATCACACTCCCAATCAGCTGCTAATTTTCCGCCCCCTCGGGCCTTGGCGCAAGGGCATCAACACCCAAAATATCCTATTCTTCATGCACCTCCGAGCCCTCCCCCTCCTCCTTCGGAGAGTGCTCGAGGGACCTCATCTCCTACTTTGGTACATTCGACCTTCACCTTTTCCGCGAAAATGTCATCAGATGGGTCATCATGTCTCCCCATGGCCGATTCTAGTTCTGACCTAGCCCGGATCGCTAACCAGACCTACATTCGAAACCTCCCTTTAACCTTGACTTGTGAGTGGTTAGCGACCCTCTGCTTTGAGAGGGTGCCCCTAACCCCAGCACGAGCCCCTCCCAGAAAACAAGATCCCACCCAAGAAACCCCCGTGGGCAAGCTCCACCACCACCTTGCATTCTAGAGAGGCCATTTCACCAAGAGCTCAGTGCTTGGGACCGACGATGCCCCCAGAGGAAGGCCCGATACTAGCTGTAACAGACCCGGGGGCTCCACCACCAGAGAGAGCCGCTTCGAAATCAGGCTAAGCTTCGGGCTGTAGCCAGATCCAGAGGAACCTGACAAAGATCGCCTATTCGGATGTGGCTCCGGGACCGATAATTGTGAACCACCAATCAGGTTTAGGTGAATCGGTACGTGAGTACCCAAAGGATCCCGAGTCGATATCGATATCGGGTCCATATCTGGATCTGAATTTTCCATATTAAGATCGGATCCCAACCGAATGTGTTAAGTATATCGGATTCAATCTCTCTGGCGTAGTTTCCGAGGTGTAGTGATCTCCTTCATTCACAATCGATGAAAAGGCATTAGGGCTCCTTGCAACGGACCGTTGGGGAGTGTCCTTCCTGAGATCGGCTGCCATCGAGTTCACTGCCACCTTATGTGCATGTTGGACTTCTCCAGTGGCATCCTTGCCGACACCGAGCGCCCTTACCTCCCATCATCCATCACTACACCCGCAACGGAAAGGCATGTCGGCCAATCCAAAGCGAAGCCTTCAGAGGAGAAGGGGGCGCACGCACCTCATGGAGAGGACCACCTCCATGCCTTCACAAGGCTGCATATCAGAGCTACACAACTCCAGAACCTCTCTAATGTGACTCAGTGTCTCTCATTGTATCTCTATCTTCCGACATCTCAAGGGAAGTCCTGACATCGATATCTTCCAAACCGAGTCTTGGTCTCCACCGCCACCACCGTTCATGAAACAAAGCCTTCTCCAGACGATAACGCCCCCGAGTCCAATGGCAAACCACTCTCCAAGACCCCTGCGAAAACCTCCGCCGCACCACTCGCTGATAAGCCCTTAACACGTAAAGATCCCCATTTAGCCACACCGTATCGATATGTGTATCGCCTGTATTCACATTTTCCAACCTCTCCTCCATCCTTCGCAAAGCCTCGACATCACCCTCCCTAATTACAAGGCCATAGTCCCTTAGTCGCCCCCACCGACAGTCGAACCAACAACGAAACCCACGCCACATGGTCCATCAAGTCTTCTGACGAGACCATGATCGACGTGTCTGGGGTCTTCACCGTCGCAACCCTCGGGTTCCCTGAGACACCCGACTGCTTCAACCAGATACCCCTCACCTTACATTCCCTCATGTGCCCGACGCAACAAAAATGGAGGGGTTCAGCCGCGGAACATGTCCTGGAGAGGTGATCCACGATGCCGCATCGGAAGCACCAAGTCGTCGTACCGACCCTCGACCTGGCAGACCTCCGCTTCCCCTTTGGCAGGCTCCACGGACCATCCCCAGCGAGGTCCTCCATCTCCACATCTCTTAAGACCTCACCATCCTCCGCTTCCATGATGGTGACCCTCCGCTCTCCTTCATCGGTGCCCGCAACACACCGGCGATGTTTCCACTCCCACTCTCCATCATCACTGTGGAAAAACCTGTGGCACAAAAACTTGCCAATAAAAAACATGTTGGTTGGAGTTGGAAAAACTTGTTTTTTTGTTAAAAACTTGCCAATAAAAAAACACAATACAAGCGTTAACTGCATATATAATCACAGTCAAGATGGAAAAGGGCAACCCAATGCATGAATTCTCACTATATGTTGGTCAGAGGACAGGATTACAATGACAAATGGTAGTCCAAATTACGTGCTCAGAAGTTAATAAACACAAAGTTGAAAAATAAATATTGTTGACAATTTATATTTGCTACATAAATAATAGTATTTATTTTTCACTTGTTTAATCTGACAAAATAAATGCAATATATCAAAAACAATATAGGAACCATCAGAAATCGAACTTACTGCAAAAACAATTCGAGCCCTAAAGAGGAAAGGAAGAGTTCTATGAGGATCCGTAAAATCCCTTGCCAGCCTCCGGAGGAAGAAGGGTAGATCCCACAGCTTCTGATAAAAGACATATTCAAAGATGTCAGTCTCTGGCAAAAGCCAAAATTATGTCAAGTTGCAATAAAAGTCAAATCTATCAGGCACACAATTCCAAACAAGCATTAGATATTAAAAGACATGCTAAAACACTCACTCTTTGAATTCGGTATAAAGAAATGAACAGTGCTTATCATGAAAATATGTAAGATCTACAATCAACCTAGTTTAATTATCTTCTGCTATCCTCGAATCGAAAGTAATCTGACACCAAAAAATTTTGGTTTGTGGCAATGACCAGGGATCTGGGTATTGCATGTACAAAGCATTTAATAGATATAAAGGAATTACTTATCCTCCTGTAAGAAGATTCATATCACTAACAAAAACTGAGTGCACACAGAATTCATTGCACAATTACATAAGTGCATTGATAAATGGACCTGAGTGAGGCTACGTGGACCTCCACCAAATAGCTGGTTATATTGTGCAATGCTTGCCATTACTTGACCGGTTTCTGCACCAGTATTCTCTTGACGAGAAATCTGGCTAGGCACTATCAAGGTAATCAGACGACGGCACATGGGACATTTGCATGGCTGAAGTGCTGATCCATGGTGCCAAACTCGCAATATACATGAACCTAAATACATGAAAACAGAATACAAAATATCATTAATTTGCATAATGCCATTTACATTAATTTGGTCAAGGACCTGATAAACTAGAAAATTCACATGCATCAGAAATGTAACGGAATTTAAAACTGCTACACATGGTTATGAATCGTGAACTAGTTCAAGAGAATGCTTCAACAAGGAATCAATGGACAAATAAGGATTTTGAGATGTGTCTAGTTGCAATCATTTATACTTTTTTAAAAATAAAAATATATGAGAAAATGCACAGTTTTGGCTACAAGAAGTGTTACATGAATCATGATAGGGCACACTTTCAATCTGTAATTTTATGTTGAATATGCGAAGTAATTTTCTCCCCCTATTCTATACATTGGGAAACTGCAACTAAAGTCGGTTGGCTTGGTTATTGTTGTTTTTTTCCACTTTTTGCGTAATTTGGGTCACAACAAGGCAGATAGCTTTCAACCTCGAGATGGGGAGGTACTCACTGTAACAAGTAGATAGTCAAGAGACCACCCTTAAAAGAATCACTAAAGTTAAAGTACCATCTGGCCAACAACAAACCTGATGCTGAAATCACTACATGAGGTAAGAGTACCCCAAAAGGATACAAAAGATTCTCTGACTTTTGACCCAACCCAGCCAAAGATCAATCTCTATCCCGGTAGCCTCGGGAACACCATCCTTCCTTTCCCTTCCCATACTGACCTCTGACCATCTCCCTTGCTGCGTTTGGAATATCCTATCAGGTGGGGGCTGAGGGAATCATGACCACCTCATACCATTAAATAATTGCCATTTCTCTGGATCTCTCTGTCCCATCTCAGGTATCAAAAAGAAAATCAATCTGTAGGACTGTAGGAATAAGATAGCTGCTGCCTCAAGCTAAAGAAGGTTTCACTTATGTCGCAGACTTTCCAACCCCCACGTATTTATCAGGTATTCCACCCAATGGTAAAAAAGAATACAGTCTGGGCACCTCCCTTCATTATAAGCTGTGTCGCATAACATGTATTGCATAAAGCATTCCATAAGGACTTGAACATTGAAATAAGCAACACCAGATCTCAAATAGTGTCCTCTAAGACGCAGCCTCTTCAGCATTTCTCGTTCTGGTGTTGGCATCTCAAACCTAGGAACCAAAAATAAATGACCGGATAAGTCTGGTTCCAGCTTCAACACCAACAACCGAACAATTGTTACAACTATCTACATCACGTCAAGAAAAAATCCAACATGAAGCACTATAACATACACTTTCCACAAGAAAATGATATCACGATTATTGGAAATTAACAAGGATATAAATGCAAAATTCCCAAAGAACCCAAAACCTAACTAAAGGATCGTGTACCATCTAAAGTTTGGAATAAAGACGTACTGAAAAAGCAGCAACCAGCACCCAATGCCGGGGCATTTGGTCAACAAAACAGTGAATCCATCCGTCCACAACCCTAAAAAGGCACAACGACCCCTCACCTTGGACCGAAATCACCTCCAAGATCCCATTTTTCCATGAATGGCGAATTTAATTCATTGAAAGGACGAGGAACTTGCATCTAATTGGACCGAAATGAGCCTAATTTGTTCGCACTCACCGCAGAACCAGTGGGAGCAATTGGCTTGGCAGGGGAGGGTGAAATCGTCGTGGCAGATCGAGCAATGGTCGTCGTCGGGGGGAGAATCCATGACGACGGCTTCCTCTTCCTCCTCCTCCTCTTCTCCTTCTTCTTCGATCTCTGCTGAGCTATCGCTGTGGAACGGCGCGTGGAATTCTGTTGGTCGCTGCACCGCCATTTCTATTTTTCTTTTCGGACAGGGGATGAAAAGGTCGTGATCAGAAGAACAACGGCTTTTCTTTTTAAGCCCTTGACGTATTAATAATTGCCTTTGGATGGTGTCCCTATCCATTTCAAAATATTATCAGGTCATTCGTGCAATAACATTTATCTGGTTTTTTATTTAAATTCAAACTCAGTAAATTTGATGCCCAACTATGGTTTTAACAGTGGCCCTATAATGCACTGATGCCCAGAGCTGTGTTATTATTGGTGCATCATTTGTAGAGGTTGTGGTTGCTAGAATATGATGCAGACATGTTGAACTAGATGGCCATTTTATGTGGCATCATTCATAGAATAGTAGCATAAGATAACACACTTTGCATTGGTAGAGGAGGGTGGTTTATGTATTCCTCGACGAACTTTTTTTAGTCGGCGATTTCATCTTCTCATTAATTTTATACTCCAATGCTCATCAGTTGTTATATATAAGTCCAACTAGTTGCCTAGGCAAGAAATCATTTATAATGGATTGCACTCTAGTGCCTGAGAAGTTATAGATGGCATCAAAGCAGATTAGATCTGATAGTAGAAAGAACTAAATAAGAGGTTTAAATAAATTAATTGTGATCTTCGAGATTTTTTTCTCAAAAAGTTTCAACACCTTCCTAAAAAAATAATCCACGCCTAGCAGCCGAAATTCTTGTTGATTAGAAGACTAGAAACATCAAAGGTTTAATGCTAAAAAAATATTTTTGTATAATATTAATTCGGTAAACTGGAACTTCTTATTGGAAATATTAAATTCGTTTGTCTTCTCTCTTGAATAAAAATTATTTTAAACACAACAAAAGTTTGGTGAACTCTAATGGTGAAGCCTAACCATGGCCTACTTAAACCTATCGAAGGGTAACCACAAAACAACATGATTTCCCATCTCTTATTTAATATACCTATGTCAGTACTAGATTATATGCTCACTTGTGGTTACACTAAATGCATCTTTAACCTTATGGTACAAAAAAAGATAAGGTCAGCATCTATAAATAAAGTTTTCCAGTAACCTTCTTTTATTCGATCAAGATACTATGGAAATGTGCAAAATATTTATGAAATTATTGAATAGTTTCTTCGCTTTATCATGCTTGAAAATTAACTTTAAAAAATGGAAAATTTCAGCTTTAACAATGGGAATAATTTTGCTTCCCTACTCGATAATCTTACGTTGAGCCAATATATGCTTCCAACAAATTACTTGGGACATGGCATCATTACAAAAGATTTCTTGAAAATTTTTAGAGCACCATTTCAATCAAGTTCAAAAATATATTGGTGTATTCATTGAAGTCAACCTATCCATCCTTATTATACCAATTTTTTAACTCTTCCACAACGTCTCTACCTACTTTTTACATGTCCACTTTTTTAGTGTAAATATTAAAATTCACACTGTCATTTGGTATACTACAAATAAACCAAATGTTAATGGAGGTTGGAATATCTTAGCGTTGGAGTGTGTAGTAGGGTAATTGGATCTCTCCAAGATACAATCACCACCCGCTCATGTTTAGTGTCACATTTAGTATTTGTGGGACTCGGTCTGTTTGTTGAGCTATATAAGGAACCCCACATACTCTTTACTCGTTGAGATATTCAATACATAAGATTCGACCCTTTGAGGCCTTCTTCCGTGGTTTCATCCTGCTCCTCATGGAGTAGGGTTCCACGTAAAATTTTTAGCGTAGCATATTTTTAATTATTTGTTTTGGTTTTCTAATTATCATTATGCTTCTATATTTATATTTCAACATGGCATCAGAGCAACAATTCTAAATTGGGGCTTATATCTAAAACCCACCGCCACCACCATCATTTGTCCTCCTCGAGCCTTGTATGAACCCTTCTTCCTCATCTAAGAGTCCCACAAGACCTTGGTAGGTTCCCCAACTGTTGCGCAACGTCGCAAGTGCTATGCAGCACTGCCCATGCACTGCCCACGTGCTACCCATCACTAGGGATGAGCATCGGGCCGGGGCGGGCCGGGTCCACCCGAGCCCAGCCCGAACCCGATTCTAATTTCCGGGCCTATGGGCCGGGCCTAAGTCCGCAATATTTTGGAAAATATGACCCAAACCTGAGACCGACCCGTAAATACATGGGTCGAGCCGGGCTCGAGCCGGCCCACTATATTAAAAAAAGATTTGGTTAACTAGGATTGGAACCTCATTTGGAATCGGAGTCTCACTATTTGACCCCTCTCCATTACAACGTGCATATTCGACATCAAATATATTCAAATGAAAGCTATGTGGATCATTATAATGGGTCTATATGTGGGTCGACCTATGTGCTTCGGGCTTATATGTGGGTTGGGCTTGGGTCGGAACTTAGGATGGGTCCTTATGCGGGCCGACCCGCGGACTTCGGGCTCGGACCTATCGTTGCCCGAGCCTGGCCTAAAATTTGATACGGGCCAAAAATTAAGCCCAGGCTCGCCCGCCTATTGCTCGGACCCGAACCTGGGTCGGGCTTTAGCGGGCTGGGCATCGGGTTGGACCGGGCAGGTCCTACCCAATGCTCATCCCTAGCCAACACCGCTAGTAGCCCTTCTAGGTGTATTAAGGGTGTAGCCAGCAACTTGGGTTGTCCAGACCTATAGAAGGTCATGTTGTTGTGAACAGACCTATTATGAGTCCTTCTAAGTACATTTTATATGTCCAACACTCGTGTTGGGATCTTAGAATGACAAAGATGGTTCATGTGCCCCGGTCTCGTGCAAAATTAAAGCACTACTACAATATTTTGATATTTCTGTTGCCATGATGGTATCAGATCTTACCAAGACCAAATCCCTATAAAGTACATCTTCTTATGATGGTACAATGTACCTCTATCAAATCCAAGGATACATATAACTACATCCTACGGTCTTGTGTGTTAGAGACATTTGTCGGCGTTAAGGGACTTATATCACCTGTTTGATGAAGCTTCTACAGAATTATACTCACAGTACAACTACTTCTACTATTCATTTTGCTACTACCTCAGATACTACATCCCACTCCACTTATGCCATACTACATCCCACCCCGCTTATGCCACAACACTAACCTAGCTCACTGACTATAGTGTGTCTACTCACTTTACTGGAGACGGTAGTCTTTCGATATCTTCTCAGTCCTCTTCCACTGTGAAGACAATTCGTGTAGACAATGGTGCCCATCCTCCCGTGACCACTATTGGGATGGTGGAGTTTTCCTCCACGCTCAGGCTCTCTAGAGTTTATTGTACACCGGATTTTCCTCTGAGCCTATTATCATTTCATAAGCTATGTGTTGAATTGAACTATCGAGTTATTTTTTATGACTACCATTGCCATATATATTAAACAAGATTCCTAAAATATGTACCAAAATCCCTCATGATCTTTGGTTTGGAACTAAGCTCAATGTTAGACACTTGAGTATTTGGGGTCGCTTGGTCCATGCAAAGAACAAGATGCAAGTAAGGTAGAATCTCACACTCGAGAGTGCTACTTCATTGGGTATGTAAAAGAGGTATTGGATACCAACTTTACGACCTTGAGATTCAAAAGATTTTCATCTCTAAAGATGTGAATTTTCTTGAGGATGACTTCTTTAAGAGTCGGGACAAAAATGAAGTAAAGGACCTCAATAAATCCCTTGAGGATATTGAGCTTCATGAACGAGAAATTGAAGATGTAAATGGAGATGAAACACTCGTACCTCTTCAAAGGATTTTGAGGGTGCTTGTACCACCTGAAAGGTACAGATTCCACGTGTTAGGTGAAACTGACAATGATCCAACTTCATTTGATGAAGCACTCGCGAATCATGACATGGATATATGGATGCTATCAATGAAATCTGAAAATAGACTCCATGTATAAGAACAATGTATGGACCCTAGAAGATCCACCTAGGGGATAAAAGCCATTGGGTCTAAATGGATCTTCAATAGAAAGATGAGACCTGATGGGAAGGTAGAGATCTTCAAGGTATAGCTCATAGTCAAGGGTTACACACAGAGAAAATGCATCGACTATGATGAGACATTCTCTCATGTGGTTATGCTTAAATCCATCAAGGCACTGCTAGTTATAGATGCATATCTTGACTATAACATCTGGTATATGGACGTCAATACTACATTCCTCAATGGATATCTCAAGGAGGATATCTATATAGAGCAACCCCATGACTTCATAACTGAGGAAGGCAAAGTATGTAAGATGAATAAATCCATCTATGGGATTAAACAAGCTTCTCGTACATAGAACATCGAATATGATGAAATTATAAAGAGTTATGATTTTGTTTAGAATCCTAATGAACCATGCGTGCACAAGAAACTTGGTGGGAGCACCATTTTTTCATCATACTTTACATAGATTACATCCTTATCATTGAGAATGATACATGGATGATGACTAATGGTAATATATGGTTGCCCCATACTTTCGAGATGAAAGATCTTAAATAAGTCTCTTATATCTTGGATCTGAAGTTCTTCAGAAATAGAGAAAAGAGGATTTTGGGATAGTCAGAACATGGTTGCATTAAGAAGATTTTGGAACATTTCCACACGGAGAACTCTAAGAAAGACCCCCTTCCCTCAAGACATGGTATACACCTATCTAAAGGGATGGCTCCTCAAAGTATTGAGGGTAAGAAAGGTATTGATGGATATCCTTACTCATTAGATATGGGAAGCCTAATGTATGCCATGATGTGCACAAGGTCAGATTTCTACCATGTAGTGGGAGTGGTAAGCCATTACCGATCCAACTATGGAGAACAACACTTGAATGCAGTGAAGAAATCTTTTAGTATCTAAGATGGACATAAGATCACATCTTGGTATATGGATATGGTGATCTCCAAGTCTTAGGATACATAGATTCAGGCTTTCAATCTGATATAGGAGATCACAAGTCAACTTCAGAGTTTGTGTTCTAGTCGAACAATGGTGTTGTGAGCCGGAGAAGCAAGAATCATGACACTGTGACTGATTCAATAATAGAAGCTAAATAAATAACCACATCATATGTTGCAAAGGAGGCGGTGTGGCTACACAAGTTCATCCTAAAACTTTACGTAGTTTCCTTTGATACCCCCATCTCGCTGCTCTGCGATAACATGGGAGCCATAGATCAGGCAAAGGAACTCAAGTGGCACCAAAATAGCGAATGTGTAGAAAGGAAATACCACATCATTCAGGAGATTCAAAAGCATAGTGACATTTTCATCACCAAGGTGGCCTCTGCTGACAACGTTGTTGATCCCCTTATCAAACCTTTACCCCAAAAGATTTTCGAGCGGCATGTAATGAGCATGGGTTTAAAGATTGTACCTAAATGGTTCTAAGGGCTAGTGGGATATTGTTAGCCATGTGGGCTTGGGGCAAACCATTTGTACAATAAATGTTATTGTAAATCTTTGATGTCAATAAAGGTTTTTGGTTTATTTCACTCATTGTCTGAGATTAAATGAATGAATGTATTTATAAGGTACCTTAGTAAAATTAGAGTTATGTACTATGGTCATCTTAATAATCATACAGGTGTTGATTCAATGATTGAATCATAGAGGCTGGTTCTTGGATGATATCTAAAGAGTTAGATTCAGGACTCATCAAACACTGTCAAATGATTATTAAGATACAATCTCCAGCCTGAGAAGGAGATGGCAACCTTCTCTAAAGGTTGATATCTAACAAATCTCTTGATGTAGGTCCTCTGCATAAGAATAGAGATTCAGAGATGTTAGATAAGTTAGGTCAAAGAGTTGACTTTGTGAGACTGAGATAACCAAGACTTATGTCGTATGCTATCACAATATATGCATGCATCATCTGACCAGAGATAGATGTATTGCTATATTTCTAAGTATGGACAATAGGCAAGCCATTAGGTTGATGACCTAATCAGAGTCTATACAGTGGCGAGCTAGTGTGCATACGATGGTATATGAGTAATACAATCTCTCAAAGGGATCATACATGTTCACTACTGAAACCGAAAGACATGAGCTCACTCATGAGGTATTGGGACCGATCAACTTCCATGCATGGTCGTCTTGCTTTGGAAGCTTGACAAGAATTTGTAGATATGATATATGCTTTTGGGAAGCAAATGATTGATACCAACTCTCAATGAACAAACGAGAAATTTAATGATAAACTTCCAAAGAAGATAGCTTAAATATGATCTAAAACATCGGATTTTATTTTAGGTCTTCCAATATGCATAATGTACAAGTATTAGGAATACTGGAGGGTGATGTGATCACAAACGATTGTATAAAACTTCCATTCTAAGGGAGTGATGAAACATGTCAGAAACTTAGTGACTACTCTCAGTAGATTAGTAATCCAACCTTAGTCCATATATTGGACATTGATCTGAATGTAATTCAGATGCAATGAGAAGATTATATTTATAGTTTGATTTAATCAAACATCTTTGAGAGGTCTCTGAGATCTGGATTTGAGATATGGTCTCAACTCAAGTCACTGTAGATGGAATGTACAATCTCTCTATCCTTATCTCCAATTATTCGCGGAGAAAGCACATTGTTCTTGAAAGAGTTCAAGAATAATTCAATTGTTGGTAATGAGTTTGAGCATTAAGAAATGGATAATTAAATATGATTTAATTAACATAAAATAACTTTAATATGATTCATATTATGGGACACAAGAGAATAGTCAACTAAGATAATTAAATATGATTTAATTATCGAGGATATGATTAATGTTGATTACTATCCATAATTATTATAAATACTATAAATGTGATTTTTAATATGTTGGAGAGATTTGATTGTAAATAGTATTTACAAATTAAATGTGATGTCAATTGGTTTCACATTGAACAATTAATTGTAAATGCAATTTACATTTTATATTTGTGTATGAATATGATTCATAATTGCCAATGACATGATTGAAATTATCACAAAAGGAATTATTTTGGTAAATAATTATGCAACAAAATTTATTGTATGTGTGGAATGTTTTTTTAAGATATGAGATATAATAAAATTAGAATGGGAGAGCCACCTTCCATACATAAGGGGAGGACAACCACATTAAGTCCTATTTCAATGTGCTCGTCCACTCTATGAAAGGAAGGAGGCTTGCTCTCCTTCCATTCATTCCACATGTTGATTGATTTAATTCAAATTAAATTATATTGATGAATATTCAATATATTTAATTTATTTTACATGATTATTTATTGTTTCAAATTTATGCAATAAAATCATGATCATTGATTGAATGCAAAAAAATCTACGCCATTGATTATATGTACAAATGGATTGATATCCATGGACATCCATTATGTTATAAAAGGTTAGACCTAGATCTTTCTTTACAACAATTGAAAGAGAAAAAATTCTCTATCTCTCTATTCTCACACACACCCTCTCTCTCCCTCAATATCGTGGCCGTCCATCATATTGACCTAGAGACCCTTGTAGTTGTCGTGTCACCATTGTGCTGTCGGATCGAGTGCTCGTAGATTCTCACCTTCTTCGATGCATGTCGCTCGTAAGGAAGGCTGTCGGTTTCGTGGTATGAAATCAGGAGACTCCTCGCTTGGATCTTTAACTCAAATTGGTGGAAGCACAAGTCTCATCCATACGCCTGTAAGTGCATTCTTTGTCGGATCGGACTTGAGACAGTAGGTCTCTTCACTTAGAGACATTCGCGATCATAGACGCGCTTCAAGAGGTTAGTCTATTACTAATTTGTGATATTTATGAAATGATATGAGAATGATTCTCATACCATGTAGTTTCATCTTTATAAAAATTTTAATTCACGTTGCCCCGAGCAACTAGTATGACTAGTTGTTCTTGATCGCATGTGATGTGATCTTCATGCTTACATGATATGCTAAGGATCAAACCCTAGCCTTCAAGTGGTATTAGAGCCTTGGTCAAAGGTCTCGTATCTGATACAAACCTTAAGGAACAATTTTTTTGTGTATCAGATGCATGGGGACCCCTAGTTTTTGCATAAGATGTTTCAAATTATTTTCCGTTAAATGAAAGGATACTGTTTATGCATTGTTTGGTCGAATTTGTTTGGATAATAAAATGTATTTAAAATGTCTAAATATGTCCCCAAAATAGCATCCAATTATCCCCAAAATAGTATCCAATTGCTGGTATGAAAGGTGTACAAATTAAAATTCAAAAAGTTACAACAGTGACATTGTTTTTGCATGTATTCAAGAATCTGTAGTAAAATACTTTTTAATTAGTATTTTCTATCATGAAACATGAGATAATATTTAATTAAGTAGAGTATTAAACCATCAAACCACTCAAATTTATTTTGTGTGATTCCGACTCTATTTACCTGAGATATTCCATATTTAGTGAAAATGGGTCGGATGATGATTGGATCATCAAGATTACTTCCTTAATGTATTTATCATTCAATGTAATTCAATAAAATTACAAATTTATCATGATTAAATTGATGATTAATATTTATGGAAATATTTCATTAAACGTCAATCACCATTGAATGATTGTTTCATGACAAAACTCTAGTTTAATGTACAATAGTTATAGGTTAAATTTTAAATGCAAAATATGTTTGCTTGATATGACTAGAAATTTTGGATCTTTGATGCCTTATCATGTCGGTCACCAGGAACATGTGACTGATAAAATCTCTTTAGTACAATGTATACCAATTATGTTGTCTTGAATTGATTCGGTGATGGTATCTTGGTCATGGATATGTTAATGGGTTACTTAATTGGAATCCTACACTACAGCAGAAGCGCTCCCTGTTAGAATTATCTGTCTAACCTGGCTTGATTTGCTTCAATGATGGGTAGCATAAGAAGTCCCTGCATACGTTAAACAACTAATTGGAATAATATAATTGTACAAAATAAGGGTATGTACTATATAGTAATATCAAGCAAATACTAATTATTTGTTGGTCAAATTGGATTGTTTATTGCTTTAATATGATTAAATTAATTAGATCCAATTAAAATAAAAACACTCTTTTATAAATAGAAATGTAATTCTCTTGGAATAATTAATTATGTGAATATGATTCATAATGCGATTAATTAAAATTTGAATGATGTATGGAGGATCATATAAATGACATCCATGATCTCTCGTCAAGGTAAAAGGTTCTGTCGCCATGGATTGCATTTGGAGACGTCTATCCTAAGTGATAGCTCCCACACACAAGAACACATGGATTATGCCTTTTGCTTCTTGAAAGAGTGAGGTCGTATGTGTAATGACCATAATATTGCTCCTCATATAATTGAGGTGGTACTGGATTGCGTTTAGCAAGTTCTATTCATGTTGACAATTGATTCAATTATCAATATCACCTTGGGGTGGTGGGCTCAAGTGTTAAAAACTGAATTGGAAAATGCAAGTTGTACTTGCAAGGATGAATGAGTTCCTTCTTCTTTTTATTCAAGTCGCAACATTTCATATTATCGAGATGTAACAAAAAAGGAGATCCCAAATCTTGCTAGAGATATAACAATAAGCATATCTCTTGCTTTGAAACTTAATACGAAAATGGACTTTCAGAGTTATAAAGGAAAGACAAATTTGATTAAAAATCCTTAATCAAATAATTTAAATTTGAATATATAATTATTTATATGTCCTAATATAGTGCATTTTTAATCTCACATATGAAATCCATGAACCCGCTCAACATGCTTCTGGAGGTCAATCAATTGACTGGACCAAATTATTCGGATTGGATATATAATTTAGAGCTTGTTCTCTCTAGAAGTGTATCAGTTATCTGCTCACTGAGAATGAGCATACAAACCTTATGTCAATGGAAGAACCAAAACTTAATCAAAATTCTAATACGAACCACTCGTTGATTTGATGTTATGTTCTAGGGTCTCTATCTAATGTGCTTTGGAAGAAACATATGGACATAGAGAGTCCCATGATATATTGTTGAATGTAAAAGAGATGTTTGGTGATGTGAACTGCATTGAGCGCAGTAGGAAGCATGGGTTTCGTAAGAGTTCAACCCAACAGGTGAAGAAGAAGAATTAAAATGTTGACTCATCCTCTTAACCTTCTATGCATCTGACATCCAATAAAATAGATATTTTTCATCACTACAAAAGTCCAGGGTACTGGAAAAGAGATTGTCCAAATTATCTGAAAACCTGAGAGAAGGGTAAAGATAATGGCCCGGCATGTGTAAAATCTAGTTTCATCATTGAAACCAATTTTCTCATAGGACGAGAAGGTAGTTGGATCATTGATTCTAGTGCTTCTATTCATGTATGAAATTTATTTAACATGTTTAAGGAAACTAGAAGTATTGATGAAGGAGATATAGTCATCCAGATGGGATCTGATGCAACCACTGTAGTAGTTTTCGTCGGGACATGAGGACTATCATTATATAGGGAGAGTCCTAGTATCTAAAGAATGTCTTTATGTTCCAAATTTTAGAAGAACATTATATCTGTATCTAGGTTAGTTAGAAATAGATATTCATTCTTATTGGGTAAGAAAGTTGTCATAAGTCGTATGATAAATATATAGAAATTGATAGTCTAATTTCTGGTGGACTCTATGAATTGTACATTAATGAATCTGTCATGAATGTAACATATACTAATAAAAATCCTAAAAGAACTAAAGAGGACGATAATCACTGAAACATGATTTGGCATCAAAAGCATGGTCATTTATCCATTGATATGATCAATAGATTGATAAAGGATTGACCCTTATATTTTATACAGGTCCAAACTTTACCTACATATGAATATTGCATTCAAGGTAAATGACCAGAATGCCCTTTCGTAACAAGGTTACATGTTACAAGGGTATTCTTGACCTAATACATTCCAATCTATGTAGTCCCTTCAGTACCGCAATCCGAAATGGATATAGATATTATTTGACATTTATTGATGACCATTTGTAATATGGGTTTATCTTCCTATCATGTCATAAATCTAAAACCTTTGAAAAGTTCAAAGAATTCATGGCTTAAGTTAAGAACCAAACCGATAGGTATATTAAAAGAATTCGATCTTACTGAGGCGGTGAGTACTTCTCAAGTGAATTTAAGGAATACCTCAAAGAGAGAGGGATTATATCCAATCTCACTCCTTCTGTAACTCCCCAACCAAGTGGTATTGCTAAAAGACGCAATAGGACCATCAAGGATGTGGTCTGTTCAATGATAAGCAAAGCGCATTTACATCTTAGTTTCTAGGTATATGCATTAGAGACTGTAATATATATTCTAAATAAGATTCATAGCAAATCTGTACCCAAAACCCCTCATGAGATTTGATATGGAACCAATCCCAGTGTTAAATACTTGAGGATTTGGGGTTGCTTGTCCATGCGAAGAACATTCATACAAGTAAGCTAGAATCTCACACTCGAGAGTGCTACTTCATTGGGCATGTAAAGGACAGTATTGGATACCGACTATATGACCCAAAGACTCAAAAGATTTTCATCACTAGAGATGTAATATTTCTGGAGGATGACTTTTTTAAGAATCAAGACAAAAATGATAAAAAAAAATCTTTGAATCTCATGAGGATATTTAGCTTCCTGAACCAGAAATTGAAAATTTAAATGAATTTGAAACACATACCTCTTCAAAGGAGTCTGACGGTGATTGTACCATTTGAAAGATGCAAATTATATGTATCAGGTGAAACTGAAAACGATCCAAATTCATTTTATGAAGCACTCATGGATCATGACATGGATAGATGTATGCTAGAAATGAAGTCTGAAATAGACTCCATTTACAAGAGCAGTGTATGGACTCTAAAAGATCCACCTAGAGGAGTAAAACCCATTAGGTGTAAATGGATCTTCAAGAGAAAGAGGGACCTGATGGGAAGGTAGAGACCTTCAAGATACGACTTGTAGACAAGGTCTACTCATAGAGAGAAAGCATCAGCTACGATGAGACATTCTCTTTTCTCGCTATGCTTAAATCCATCAAGGCATTACTAGCTATAGCTACATATTTTGATTACGACATCTAGCAGATGGACGTCAAGATTACATTCCTCCATGGATATCTCAAGGAGGATATCTGTATGGAACATCTCTAGGGCTTCATAACCGAGGAAGTCAAAGTATGCAAGATGGAGAGATCCATTTATGAGCTTAAACAAGATTCTCATACATGGAACACCAGATCTGACGAAAATATAAAGAGTTATGATTTTGTTCAAAATTCTGATGAACCATGCGTGTATAATAAGCTTAGTGGGAGTGTCATTGTGTTCATCATGTTTTACATATATGCCATCCTTATCGTTGGGAATGGTAAATGGATGCTGACTAGTGTTAAGATATCAATGTACCATACCTTCCAGATGAAAGATCTTGAAGAAGCCTCTTATATCTTGGGTCTGAAGTTGTTCAGAAATAGAGAAAAGAGGATTTTGGGATTGTTACAAGGTGGGTACATTAAGAAGATCTTGGAACGTTTCCATATGGAGAATTCCAAGAAAGACTTCCTTCCCTTAAGACATGGTATATAGCTATCTAAAGAGATGGCTCCTTAAAGTGTTGAGAATAAGAAAGTCGTGGCTAGATTCCCTTACTCATCAGTTGTGGGAAGCCTAATTTATGCCATGATGTGCACAAGACCAGATATTTTCCATGTAGTGAAAGTGGTAAGCCAGTACTAATCCTGCTATGGAGAACAACACTGGAATGCATTGAAGAACATCTTTAAGTGTCTAAGATGGATATAAGATTACATCTTGGTCTATGGAGATGGTGATCTCCAAGTCTTAGGATACACATATTCAGACTTCCAATATGATATAGATGACCACAAGTCAACTTCAGAGTTTGTGTTCTAATTGAACGGTGGTGTTGTGAGCTAAAGAAGGAAGAAGCAGGACACTATGACTGATTCAACAACAAAAGATGAATATATTGCCACATTAGATGTTGCAAAGGAGGCGGCGTGGTTACGCAAGTTCATATTGGAACTTAGCATAGTTTCCTCTGATATTCCATTCTTGTTGCTCTATGATAACATGGAACCATAGCTCATGCAAAAGAATCCATGTGGTATCAAAGGAGAAAACATGTGGAAAGGAAATACTACATCTTTCAGGAGATTAAAAAGTGCGGTGACATTGTCATCACTAAGGCGACCTATGCCGATAACATTGTTTATCCCCTTACCAAACCTTTACCCCAAAAGATTTTCGGCCATCATGTAATGAGCATGGGTTTAAATATTGTACATGAATGGTTCTGAGGGCTAGTGGGAGATTGTTAGCCATGTGAGCTCGGGGCGAACCATTTCTACAATAAATGTTATTGTATATCTTTATATATCAATAAAGGCTATTGATTTATTTCTGTCCTTGTATAAGATTAAAATGAATGAATGCACTTATAAGGTTCCTTAGTATAATTAGGATTATATACCATGGCCATCTTAATAAACTGTTGATTCAATGGTTGAATCGTAGAGGTTGGTGCTTGGGTGATATCTAAAGAGTTAAATTGAAGACTCATTAAGCACTGTCAAATGATTATTAAGAGATGATCTCTGTCCTGAGAAGGAGACGACAATTCTTTACTAAAGGTTGATATCTGACCGACCTCTTAATGCATGTTCTTTGCATAGGAATACAGATTTAGAGGTATTAGATAATTAGGTCAAAGAGTTGACATGGTGAGATCGACATAACCAAGATCTATGATGTATGTTGTCACAATATAGACACACATCCTCTGATCGGAGACATGGGTATTATTATATGTATAAGTGTGTACATTAATCAAACCATTAGATTGATGACCTAATCAAGGTCTGTACGCCGACAAGCTGGTGTGCATACGATGACATATGAGTAAGACGATCTCTCAAAGAAATCATACATGTTCACAAATGAATTGAAAGACATGATCTCACTCATGAGGTATTGGGACCGGTCAAATTCCATGCATGATCATCTTGCTTTGGAAGCATGACAAGAATTTGTAGGTATGATGTATGCTATTGAAAAGCATGTGATTGATACCAACTCCCAATGATTAAATGATAAACTTAATGATAAAACCTTGAAGAAGATAGTCTAAATATGATCTAGAGCTTTGGGTTTATTTTAGGTCTTTCAGTACGAAGGATGTACGAGTACTAGGAATGCTCGAGGGTGATGCGATCGTAAATGATTGTATAACCATGTCAATTCCATTCTGAGGGAATGATGAAACATGTTTGGATTTTAATGACTCTGCTCAATAGATTAGTATTCCAATATTAGTCCAAATGTTCTTGAAAGAGTTCAATAATAATACTAATTCATTTTTGATAATGTATCTGAAAATTGGAAAATAGATAATTAAATATGTTTTAATGAACGTCAAATAATGTGAATATGATTCATATTATTTGGACACATGAGAATAGCCATCTAAGATAATTAAATATAATTTAGTTATCAAGTATATGATTAATGTGGATATCACTATCCATAATTATCATAAATATTATAAATGTGATTTTTAATATGTTGGAGAGATTTAATTGAATGTTGATGTAAATCAGATTCACATTGAATAATTAATTGTAAATGCATTTTACATTTTATATTGGATGTATGAGTATGATTCATAATTGTTAATGACATGATTGAAATTATCACAAAATAATTTAGGATTATTTTGGTGAATAATTATGCAACAAAAGTTGGTGCACATGTGGAATATTTTATTGAGATATGATATCTCACAAAATAAGAATGAGAGATACATCTTCTATACATAGAGGGTGGACGACCACATTGAGTCATATTTCAATGTGGTCGTGCACTCCATGAAAGGAAGCAAGCTTGCTCTCTTTCCATTCATTCCACATGCTGATTGATTTAATTCAAATTAAATTATATCGATGAATATTCAATATATTTAATTTATTTTAAATTGATTATTTTTGGTTGCAAATTTATTCAACAAAATCATGGACATTGATTGAGAGTACAAAATAATCTATGCCATTTATTATGCGTGCACATGTATTGAGATCATGGACATACAATATGTTATAAAAGAATGTCTAGATCTAACTCTTTCTTTATGACAATGGCAATATAAACACCTCTCTCTATTCTCATACATGCCCTCTCTCGCTCTCTCAATATGGTGGTCGCCCACGATATTAATCTAGAGACCCTTGTAGTTGTCTCGTCGTCGTCATGCTGCCGAATCGACTGCTCGTGGATCTCCATCTTCTTCAGTACATCTCTATCATGAGGAAGTCTATCAATTTCATGGGATGAAATCATGAGACTCCATGCTCGGATCTTCAACTTGGATTGTTGGAAGCACACGTCTCATCCATGCGCCCGCAAGTGCATCGTTTGTCGGATCAGCCTTGAGACAGGAGGTCTCTTCTCTTAGAGATATATGCAGTCACAAACAAGCTTTAAGATGTAATTTGATTTCTCGTTTGTGATCTCAATGAAGTGATATGAGAATGGTTCTCATATCATGTGGTTTCATCGTTATAAAAATTTCAATTTCCGCTACCCAAGCAACTAGTATGACCAATTGCTCTTGATCACACTTGATGCGGTCATCATGCTTCTGTGACGCACTAAGGACAAAACCATAGCCTTAAAACATTATACTGTATTCTCTCGCATATTATCTATGATTGTAGAATCTCAAGTGCAGATCTCAGTCGACACGACTGTGTTAAGTCGTCAATCTGAAGAATAAGCAGTTGCTCAACTTTGTTGTTTCTTGTTCAAAAAACCTGTAATAGTTTATTTTCATAGGGGTTTTAAAATTTGTAACTACATCAAGTGTCAACCAAAAGTTTTCTTTTCAATATATCAAGTTTTAATGAGCTTATCGATCATATTTTCACATTGATCGATCATACATTGTCAATCATATGTATTTCATTGATTGATTACACCTTGTCGATCCTGAATTTTTACATTATCAATCATTATTTGAATACCATTCAAATAGTCATCAACTTATTGATCATATCTATTTAGTTGATCAATCATTTATAGTTGATCGATCATACTTGTTACTTGATCGATCATATCTGATGAATCTCCATTTCATCACATTTATTCTTTCATTTGACCTTAAATTCCTAGTTAAATGCATATATATAGCATTAATTTGAAATGAATAACACTTAATAGACCTATAAATACTTTTATAAATACATGTAATTAATTCCAAAATAAATGAACAAAGGAAGAAAAGAAAAAGAATGAAGTATTAAGGACTCTAAGTGATCCCAGACCCCGAGACCCAATCATCATGATGACTTGGTTGATAAGGAATAAAGTAGGGGTATATAGGGCAGACCAAGTGTACATAAAATACCTAGAAAATCCTAATTTTTATTCATCAATAATTGTATTTTAGGACCTATTTTATTTTTTATTATTTATACATCAAATCAATAAACTCTCAACATGAAATTGTATATAAAATACAAAGAAAATACAAAATTGATTTCATTAAAAAATAATGCACAGTGTGCCCATGACATACATAATAAAAAATCATAGAGAAAACTTCATAAACCTGTATCTTCTCCATACAACCACAAAATTCACCAAGCTCTCTTTACTGTTCATAATATTAAATTATCTTTTTAATGAAGGTGATTTCATTCAATTTGGAGTTAATATGCAAAAGTTTGCTTTTGGTCCCTCATTATGCAATATATTTGTATATAATATTAAATATAATTTTTCTTTATATTTTTTATTTTCTTATATTTTTATATATTTATAAATTTTATTTGAAAGACATGTAAATAATAAAATTAGAATAAAACAATTAAAAAATTTATAAGAATAAATAGAGTAAATTACACAAAAGTTCTTGAACTATATACCCAATTTCAATGTGGTACCTCAACTTTCAAAAGTAACATATGGTACCTAATGTATAGTTTTGGTCCCAATACGATCTTTTACTAACGAGAGCAGGTGACATATGTTAGGTCCTTTGTTATTTGGACATAAATACCCCTACTGAACAAAATCCCAGATCATAAATCCCCCTCTCTTCCCCCACCCGCATCCCCTCCTTCCCAAAATAGAACTCCAAAGGCATGTGGGCTTCACAATAGCAAGGGATCCACTAGCAGTAGTGAAGCGCGACTGATGCGAGGGTACGCGAAGGGGTGAGATCGATGCAAGGGCTCCACACACGACAGAGGTCGCACCCTCCGTAAGGGATCACAGGAGGGGCTCAATCACGAGGGCTTGGTAGAGGGTCCCAGGAGCTAGCTTAGCAGAGGGCTCTGACAACGATGCTCAGGAAAATTCGAGCTTATCACATTACATTTTTTCATGTGCATTTAACACGCATCTTAATAATGGAAGAATAATTTTACTGATAATATGTTTCCATCAAGATTTGTATCTTAAATAGCAACACCTCAAAAAAATTGAATTTCTCATATGGAAAATTCATTAACAATAATCACAATGATGAATAAATTGAGTATTTATATATTTCCATACGTGCTTTCCACAATCGTGGCATCAAAAGAGCATTTGGAACTTTAAATGTCAAGAGAGACATGCATGCTCTTTAACCATGTCTCCCTTTCATACGGGCAAGAACTGTAGCAGTAAAGAATAAACAATTTCCCCAATTCAGGCAACACTTCAGGAGGAAATAGTTTCTGAATGCCATTTCTCTTACAATTTCCATGCAAACATTTGCGAATAAACATCCAATGGCATGCTAAGAGTTGACTATATGAAAGGTATTCGAGGAGCAGATCCCTAACTAAGCAGTGGAGAGCAAACGACAGGGATTAATGGAGGGGAAAGAAGATACAAACGGGTCACGAAGGGAGTCGGACGGGAGTTGGAGCATCGTGGCGATGATGGAATGGTCCGCGACATTGAGGTCGGTGTTGTGGGTTCTCCTCCACAGTGCTTGCAATATGTACTCCGCCGACCCCTTAGCTAATCCAGACCACAGAACCCTCCAACAAGTCCTTGCGGTCATGCCGCTCTGCCAATCCCTCGTGCTGGTCTCTCCCCTATGTTGGAACCTCACGCCGGTCGTGCCTCACCACCACTGTTGGAGCTTTAGTTTGGGAAGGGGGGACACACATGGGGACAAGAGGGAAATTTGGAGTTTTGTTCAGAAGGGATATTTCTATCCAAACAGCAAAGGACTTAATAGACGTCACATGCTATTGTTAGTAAAAAAAATCACATAGGGTATTGTTACTTTTGAATGTTGAGGTACTACATGAAATTGGGTGTATAGTTCAGGGACTTGTGTGTAATTTACTCAAATAAATAAAGTTATAAAATATATAGTTTATAATGCATATACATAATTATTTAAGTGAATAGACAAAATCAGAAAAATAAATAAAAATATGTAAATTTATCATTAAATAAGTTGTAAATATATAAAATATATCATTATTTTAATAAAATAAAAAATACAAAGTAAAAATAAAACACCACAAAACATAGGCAAATATACCGATAAGTACACTTGTAAAACTAACACCTAATAAATAAAGTGGTAAAAGAAAATAAAAATAACAAAAAATACAAAATAATATAATAAACATTTTTCATATTTTAACTTTTATTTATTCATTTTTTCTATTTGAATTTTATTTATTTAATCTTTTCCCCTATTTTGTCCTTTAATGAAGAACGTGGACCAATGGGGGCTCTTCCCTTGTCGATATGGGGTCTACCCTCCCTTTGGCTTCTCTGACTTGTCAGAGCGTCTCGAGTACCCAACTTATTCCAAATTCCCCACACACCAATGATCAAAACACTCATGCCATGAATAGAATTTGAATATTGGATCTCCCTAAATGACGCCGAATCTTCTGATGGATCAATCTTCTCGAGCCGACCAAAATTCCCTTCACAAGAGGACCTCTTTGTTATGTATAAATAAACCTCTCCAAGCCCCTTTTGAAGTTTGATCCTTTTTTAACCCCTCGTATCCCCAAGATTTACTTTCTTGTGGACTGTGGTGATAGTCGGTACCTCGTTATAGCCTTGGCTAGGAGAAGAAGCGGTCAGAGGCGGAGATCCAAGGTTCACCGGAGCTTCATCGGTGACCTTCCAGGTAAGAGCTTCATTTATTGCATAATTTGATGTGTTTTTATTTCATTAGCATATATTAGTTCTTAGTTTTCTCAATTATATAGTAGGCTTAGGTAATTTTTGAATCCATCATTTGTTGGAGCTTACACTCCAGCTCCAATTCATCACGCTCTGCCCTTGATTTCGGCCCCATTTTACCACCATTTCACTCCCCATCATGCTTTCCATTGATTCCCCATCGAATCCCTCCTAATCCTGCAAGGATCAGGCATGGATGAGCTCCTTCTGTCGGAGCTCCATCGCCCTTCCATTTCACAGTATGTAGCATCTTCCAAATGGGTAAAGGCAGTCCCCCTTGAGCCCCATGATCTTTTTGCGTACGATTTGAGCCTCAACGAGTCCTCTGGAGACTATATTGAAGTTCAAATAGTAACTCTCGGACCATAGAGATTTAGGCCCTCTTTGATGGGGCCCAGACTAATCTAAAGCATCATGCAACCTCAGAGGCCTTCTAGCAACATCTTGAACTCATCAGCAAGGAAGGAGGAGGCAGGACAGCGAAGATCCGCCTAATCGAAGCTCACCTGAGCTCTTGTTCTTCTGAGTTCATCTAGGTGGTCTCTCCCCCGTCTGATGGTAAACAATTCCCAGATCTAAGCAGAGCTATTTGATGAAGGACCACCACAATCGCTCGATGAGGCCAAAGATTTGATCTTAGTTGACGATCCGCGAACCGGCATCAGTTGTTAGAGGAGCGATACATGGATAAGTGGTGCCCATCTAGTTGTCCATCCACGCGCCTTTGGGGGTAAATTGCACATTTGAACCCCCCTGTACTTTTTGTATTTATTAAAAAGCCATGTAATTATTGAAATACACTATATTTTTTGTAGAAATTTCATGGACCCCGATATGTTTTGAATATTACACTTAGGTCGAGTGACTTCTCTCCTCACGTGGCGACCCACATTTGGTGGGCATTTTACAGGGAGCCCCTCTTGAGTCTAGTTATTTTTATTTAGTATTTTAAATTTGTAAAGCAATGTTAAACTTTTGGGTATTTTGTATAAGACCCCAGACTTTATTTTTATTGCAAAATATCCCTGCTAGGTTGTTTTATTTAATTCATGTCTTTTTATTTTTATTAAATAGCTCTAGTGCATCAAAAAATATGAGAAAATTTCTGTGAATGCTTGGTATTGCGTAATATTAGCTCCTATTTTTATTTAGCATTTCATTGCATTTTCCCATTTATTAAAAATCATAAATAGCTATTTATTCCCTATCTAGCTTTAAAAATACAAAAAATTATAAATCACTGTAAAAAATTCCAAAAAATTATATATTACTATATTTTATTACTCCAGACCAAAAATCACAAAAATATAAAAGAATAACCTTAAAAATTAAAAACCCATAAAATCTATAAAAAGCATAAAAATAATATAAAAATTTAAAATTATGTGCTTATATTCCTTGTTTATTTATTGTATATACTATACATAAAAATAGTTTTGGGAATTTTTGAACTATTTATCAATTTTTTAAACCTAAAACAATACCACCTATTTATTATATTTACTGTTTTGTATATTTAAATTAATTAAAAATACCTAAAAAATAGCAAAATTATAAGAAAATTACAAAATAGAGAAAAATATTTAAAACACAAATATATTTATTTTGTAATTTTTGAGTATATTTAGCTATATTTATAAATGCAAAACCCTATCTAGACTATATATATAGACTATATATTACTTATATACCTATATTATTATTTATTATAATCACCTAATATATATTTTAAAATCCTTCAAAAATAAAAAAGATTATTTTTGCATACATTTAATGAAATTTTGTCATATATATCATATATAGTATTTATCTTATATATATATTAATACACATAGATATATACACTTCTTCTATCTTAAAAAGAAAAGGAAATGAAAAAAATGCAAAATTAAAAGAAATTTAAAAATAAAATAAAAGTATGTAATATAAATATCCATAAAATTTAAATATAATAAAGCCATAGAAACAATTTAAAACAAAAACACACAAAAATACCTAAGTAGGTTGCTCATTTTCTCTTCTCCCTTTTGTTCTCTGTGGTTTCACTCTACATTTATTCACTATACGCATATTTTGTAGAGCTAAAATAAAATAAATTTTGACTCATTTCACTTTGATTGCTTAAATTATCTTATGTGGGATGGTTATTATCTGAATCTGTAGGTTCGTATTCGGTCGCCTCAACGATAGTGTTCTCGTTTTGCGTCGATCATTGGACTGGCTCAAAACCCCTGTTCGATAAATGATGCCTTTGCTAGGGAACAATGGTTGAGTAGAGTAGAACAATCTGCTTTTTTTATTGCCATTTTCTTCTATATTATTGCTTACACATTTCTTTCTTTATTCTATTTTATATCTGTTCTTTTATGATACAATTCTTTTGTGAATTTGTTACATGGCCCGCCTATCGAGGGAGAGTTTCCACAGAGTCCCACTACACCTAAGAGACGTGAAGGTTGGTGGTTCTTCACCCATCATCGAGAGAGAGAGAGAGAGAGAGAGAGCAACATGAGAGGATAAGCAATCATCAGAGTAGCTTAGCTTGGAAATAGTTTAATTTTTTATGAGAGAGTGATTTATTTGCATAATTTGTAATAAATATAGGTACTTTGGACACTCTTTGGGCCTATTTTACCAAGTGTTTCTCCACTTGGAGGTCCGTGCAGTTTTCTCTGCCTTCTACTTTTATTCCTCCCTATTTCCCTCTTATTGTTATTTATTTTCAGCAATTTGATCTTTCCACCTCTTTTTTATTTGTTTTAGATGATCGAGCCCCTAGTTTTAGGAGTGCTTGACTCGGTAATTTAGGTCCAAAGCACTAATTATATGCATGTAACTATAGTCCCTTTGCTTGGACTTAAATCAAAGTTTAGTTGATTGCTCGGATATGATACCTCGTGTCGTGAGAGAGTCAACACAATGCTTGCGGGATCTAATTTATCGGACACTGATGACTCTCCAAGATCGGACTTCTGATATTTTATCTAAGCAACTCAACAAATATGTTCTTCACACTAATAACAATTTCTATTTAGAATGATTTCACCGCGTTGCATATCACATATAGTGTAATTTAAATTTATGCATTGCATTCCATATGGAGAGCATTGAGAAGCACTGTGACTCTTCTTACTGAGCATATACTATTATGATATAGGGTGAGATTTTCATCCTAGTGTCAACTTGCATTGCTTTTCTGGTATCTCCCTCTATTTTCTTAGACTTAGGTTTTAAAGAAAAATCCAAAAGAATCATTAGGAACATTACTTTGAAAATATCCAAACAAAGTGACAAACAATTTTTTTTAAAAAGGGACCGTTAAAGAAAACTTGACCAAGATAAAATTGATTAACTAGACATTCATTGTATTGGGCGAGCAATATCCTCATTTTTTGGTACTCGCTAGACTGAATGAGGCATGTTCCTTAAGGAATAGAACCCAATTCCGAGTCTGGGTACTACCTTGTTAATGATCGGGTTTACAAAGTATGTGGGCGAGTAGGGCCTTGTTGACGACGGTGTTCTCACCTTGTGTAGAACATCTGACCTGGTTCGAAGTATTGAGAATAGGCCACGCCCTCACGGGTGTGTCTGTCTCATTGTATTGTGTCTGAGTATCGCACCAAGGGGAAGCAGTGGTTTCTCCTATCGATTTCCTCCTCTATTCTTTGGCTAAGTAGTGGATCCAAACCCAGTAATAAGGACCTTAAAAATTACATGCTACTGGTTATAAAGGAAGTGAAAAGTATATGACGATTGTCTGGTAGTACTCACTCTCCTATAGGGATAACTACTAAGGACTAGATTAAAACATTGCTTGAAAATCAATAAAATTGACAAGATAATTACCGAACCTTTATGACTCAATGTGTTGAGTAGGTGAACTCACCCTTGGATTGAGGTTTGATTTATTAGTGTTACTTTGGTCAAGATAAAAATATGCGCACATGTTCCTTCTTTTCACACTTCTTTTTACACATTGCTTTTCTCTGCTCTATTTGAACCATTTTATTTATTGCTTTCCATTTCTTCTTTATTCCATGCTCCAATTACAAATCATGTCGCCCCTTTTGCTTCTAAGATGTTGCATTCAGAACAGTTTTGTTCAGACTTCGCGAAAACCTACATCAAGTACCCAATGTCAACACCAATAATTCAGGGAAATTCTCGAGATCTAGGTTCGGATCTTGCGAAGCACTCTCAAGACTCCATGTTCCCTTCTCAAATAAATTGGGATCTCTCTTGTCTCGAATTAGCTCCTTTTTTGATGGCGATTAATTTCACCCCGTTCACCTCTCCATCCCTAATGAAGTTCAGAATCAACCCTGATTTCAAACACTTCTCCACATATGGTTCTTACTTTAAGGTTGATCAAGGTAATTTTCCTATTGCAGACATCGTCCCCAATCTAGAGATTATTTCATCAGACTCTGAACTTGAAATGGCTCCCAAGGGCAAAGGTCAACACGTAGATCATAACAAGGTCAACAACCAATTGCTCGCTCCAGTTCAGGTAATTCAACAACAACTGACAGAACATGGTCTAGCTCGGGTTGAATTTTAGGATATGATGAACTATACGAGGATAAACCAAGGAAACAGAGGGGGATAAGAGCAGCATGGTGGAGAAGACAATCATTGTGGAGAAAAACCTGGAGGTGAGGATGAGGTGAGAGAGCAACCTAAGCTGAGTCTCAGGGAGACTTACAACTCTCGAGCCGGGCATATCACTAAGTGGATTCAAATCCCTACAATCCATGGGCATTTCGAACTCAAGCCGTAGCTACTTTCACTTCTTCCCACCTTCCATGGGAATACAAATGAAGAACCCTACATTTACCTCCAGCAATTCTACCAAATTTTTTATACCGTGCACTACCCCAACATCTCGTTGGAGGTAGTCATGATGATTGCTTTCCGGTCTAGCTAGCAAGACAAGACGCTTTACTCGATAAATCATCTGGGGAAAGTAGTGATGACTTGGGAGGCCCTCAAATTTGGCTTCATGCACAACTACTATCCTCTGGGTCATCTAAATTAGATGCAAGAACTCATCTCCAATTTCTCGTAGTTATCCCATGAGCCTATCCGTCAGGGGTGGAAAAAGGTTCAGGGACCTACATGAGAAGTGACCCCACCACGACATTCTAAAGTCCAGTTTGGTGCAAAACTTAGTTGATGAGTTGAATCAAGAATCTCATAAGTTGGTTGATGTAGTCTGAGAAGGATCTCTTTTTAATAAAGACAAAGATGTGGTGTGACAAACCTTTGAGGAGATGGCCGAGGGATTAGCAACCTTGTCTTTGTCTCACACCTTCCAAAATCACCCATAGATTCCTCCCAAACCTGTTCGTATGGCAGCATTGTTTGAAGGAGAGAAAGATGAAAGCTCCAATCTCAGCATCAATGGGAGCCATCTCTCCAAGGTCTATATCTTTGAAAAGCGATAATAAGATCTTGAAAAACTGAATGTGATCGAATAAAGGACCAATCATCTAGATAAGATAGATCAGATCTTGAAGCAATTTGAGCTTCTTGTTAGTACCATCAATTCTCGCAACTTTGTGGCAACGCAAGCCAAGACTCCCATTGAGCCAAAAGAACCAGCACTACAACAATGTGTGCAACCCGGTCAAGGGCAACCCCAATCGGTTCAGCATGTGTACTATGTAGATGCACCAAACAAGGAATTGTTGTCTCCACAGTAGATCTAGATGGTGGTATATCACCTCAAGGCTCCGACTTATGTCGAACAGTTCTTTCCACCTCCATCAGAAACATGTGAATGACACTTGAGCCAATGATCAGAACCTGACCCGTCCTAGTGAATAAAATCAAGGTCAGAATTCGACGATTCAGCCACACCACCCTCAGCTGGTAAGAAGGATCTTTAGCCAAGCCAGAACCATCAATCTTTGCAGCACGCCCAACAATGGAGACACAATTTCTAGAGCCAACACCAACCATATCTGTAGCAATACCATCATTATCCATGCAGTTATTATCAAAACCAATATCAATCCCCCCCAGCACAACTACTAGTAATTCCCTCCTCTCTCGTATCAGAGTCACCAACCTCTACACCCACAACAATACCTACCATAGAGATTGCATCATGTTGCTAATTCCAAGGCAACTCCTATGAATCCCACATTCAACTACCTGGTGTAGTTGGTGAAAAGTTTGAGTGAAATGAGGCAGAAGCTGGATGACCTTACTGCATCTAAGGTAGTTATCTAACTCAGGTGGAGGTGAATCCAAATAATTTCTGACACAGGGAGCAAGTAATTTGCAATGTCCGATCCCTAATTAAGTCAAGTATGAATGATCCGATTATGTTATCTAACTCTTTGACTCCTAGGATCGGTAGGACACTACGATCATCTGCCACCATGAAGGGAAGGAATAAAACTTTACATGGCCAATCTTCATCAACCGTGCCCGCATCGAGTTCGAGATGAGGAGAAGAGAAAGAGACACATGCAATACCATATTCATAAAAATTACAAAATGAAGAAAACAAAAAATCCACTTCAAGCAATAAAAGCAAGGCGACGCTGATGCAACCAAAGTGAAAAATATCACCAACAGTGGATCCAATGCGAGCTGATGATGCCGATGTTCCTTTTGTTAGCTTTTGAACTAGAGAAAATGATTGTACCCCTTTTGATCATTTACATGTAAAAGCTAATTCACTAGAATCATTTTTGAATGATGTAAATATTTTATTTCTGGACTCAATGCAAAACAACAAAAAAATTAGAAAATTCAAAAATGCTTTGTTTGATACAGGTGTAATTGAAATTTTGCATAACATTGTATTGGAAATGCCACTTCTAAAAGCCATGGAATACATGCCAATAATGAAGAAAGATCTTAAAGAGGCATGTCCTTTGAAGCGTCAGTCCTGCGAAAATAGACATAACCATGCTGAAAAACATATCCTTACCATGGCTATTGTGAATGCCATCAGCAACCTCCACGCAAATAAGAAGGTCAAGAGAGCACCTCTCATCATATGCACGATATTTGACAAGAGTTCGAAAGTACACTACCTGACAGTGGGTCATCAATTAATTCATGATTGCCTCCCCATTCAAGTAATTGGGTTAGGACCGCTGAACCCCACCAGAATGATTCTATAGTTTGCAGATACTTCGATCAAGTGTCAATTGGAATCCTCGCGGATGTCATTGTCACCAAGGAATGCAGTTCCATGTAGATTTCATTGTCGTCGATATGGTCACCTCTGTCCCCTTGCTCCAGACCCCGATTATATTGGGGTAGCTGTTCCTTTTGAACAACCGATGTATTAGTGGATTATGGCACAAAAACGATCACCTTTAATTCCAGTTATGATAAGGTTCAGATGGAGATAATCCAAGTACCCAAGCCTCTAGAATCTCTGTTAAACAAGAGAGATCCAAAGTAGAATACAACAAATGAATGTGATTTTTTAGTAGAAATCAGAAACACTACTTTATTTTTAGAAGATGAAGAGACCCTAGAATTCCTCTCCTAGGAGGAACACCGAGCAAGCAATCACATTTCCCCCAATCCTAGAAGATAAGTTACATGTTGATGTGCTATCGTAGCTAATTGAAACACTTTCATTCTCTTCAGAGCAAGAAGAATTCATCACGGATCTTTTTGATACACTGAATTCAAAGCTGAATGTTACTATGGTGGACAATCTCCCGATGAAGGATCCTACACCTACCACAGTTGCAGAGGTCGCCACAGAGTAGATTCCAACCTCCCAAAGCTGAAGAAACTACCATCAATGTTGAAGTATGTCTTCCTTGCGGGTGAGCGCAACATGTTCCTAGACATTATGAATGCTCAACTGACCACAAACAAAGAATCTCGCATCCTGGAAGTTCTAGAAAGAAACGACCAGGAAATATGATGGAAAATATCAGATCTCCATGGGATTAATCCTTCACTGTGCTCGCACCACATCTATTTGGAAGAAAACAACATGCCCTCCCGTGAATTTCAACATCGTATGAACCCTAATCTATGAGAGATTGTGATGAATGGGATCACCCAGTGTCATGATGTAGGTTTCATATATCTCATCTCAAATTCTAAATGGGTAAGTTTGTTGCACATGGTTCCCAAAAAGTCAGGAATCACGATTGTGACAAAATGAAAAAGGAGAGGAGATTCTGATCCGAGTACCACATCCTGATGCGTTTGTGTGGACTACAAACGCCTGAATCTTGCCACCAAGAAGGATCATTTTCTACTTCTTTTCATCAACGAAATAATAGAAAGGCAGGTCACGAAGGAATATTTTTGTTTCTTGGATGACTACTCAGATATAATCAAATTGCAATAGCACCTGAAGACCAAGAGAAGACCACGTTCACCTGTACATTTGGGATGTACGCATTCGGATGGATGTTGTTTGGGTTGTGTAACACCCCCACTACATTTCAGAGATGTATGCTAGCGGTGTTTGCAGACATGGTGGGTAGTTTCCTCAAGGCATTCATGAATGACTTCTCGATCTACGGAGGCAGCTTTCATTAGTGTATGGCATATCTAGACCGAGTTCTTCAACATTTATGTGAAGTAAATCTTGTGCCCTCATGGGAGAAGAGTCACTTCATGGTGACCAATAGAATAGTGATGGTCCATATTGTCTTGAAGTAAGGCATGTAGGTCAACCCAACCAAGGTGGAGGTTATTTCCAATCTCGAGCCACCTACACCACTGAAGTAAGTTAGGTCATTTCTGGGGCATGTGGGATTTTATAGAAGATTCATCAAAGATTTTAGCAAAATTGCCTGAAATTTGACAAAGCTTCTAGGAAAGGACACCGACTTCATTGTAGATGACAGAGTGCTCTCAGCCTTTAATCAGCTGAAGGAGATCATCACCCAAGCTCTTATCCTACAACCACCGGGTTGGTCTCTACTTTTTGAGATCATGACGGATGCATTCGATTATGTTGTTGGGGTTGTGCTGGGACAATTATGGGATGAACTGTCATTTGAAATTCATTACACTAGCAGGACACTGGATGATGTATAAAAGAATTACACAGTCACTAAGAAAGAGCTGCTAGCCGTAGTGTAAAAAGTGGAGAAATTCAGGTCACACATGCTCAGATCCAAAGTCATTATGTATACTGACAACTCTGCCATAAGATACCTGTAAAAGAAAGAAGGATGCAAAATCAAGACTACTGCATTGGATTCTTCTACTCCAAGAGTTTGATTTAGAGATATGCGATAAACCTTGAGTCAAGAATGTTGTGGCATATCACCTTTCCAAAATCACCGTGATAGAAAGTCCTGAACATGAAATCATTCTGATCACCGAAAACTTCCCAGATGAAGCTATCATGGCAGTCACCTCTCTCCCCTTGTATGCCAATACTGTAAACTACCTTTTCTCCAAGGAAGTTCCACAAAATTGACCAAAGCTAAAAGTGGATAAGTTTATGTCCAAGATACATTTCTACCAGTGGTGGGATCCGCAGTTGTTTTGAGAGGGTGTCGATTTTATTTGGCAAAGATGTATTACTGAGGAGGAGTTCAAAAGTGTCTTGAACTACTGTTGCAAATTAGAATATGAAGGACACCTTTCTGGAAATTGTAAGGCAATGAAAGTGCTTCAGTGCGGCCTTTGGTGGCTAACTCTCTTCAGGGATGCCATTAAATATGTTAAAGGTTGTACTAACTATCAAAAGATGGGTGACACTATCAATTCAGGTGACACCATGCCTCATGTTTATTTAGATATTTGATGTCTTCGATGTATGGGAAATCGATTTCATGGGCCCATTCCCTAATAGTCATGGCTATGAGTACATCCTACTTTTTATTGATTATGTTAGTTGATAGGTGGAGGCTATCCGATCCGTAGACAGTCGTATAGTGTGTGACTTCCTTAAAGACAACATCATTGCATGGTTTGGATTCCAAATATACTCCTATTAGATGGAGGTAGCCACTTAGCAACAAGGAAGGGAAAAATCTCACTAAGGAGTATGGCATTGAACACCTATCGCATATCCTCACCACCCACAGACTAACGACGTTGCCGAATGTTCTAATTGGGGGATAATATCTATTTGCAGAAACTTGTACGTACTGACTGAAAGAACTGGCCCCAGTTGCTCAACTTTTGTCTTTGGACGCATCATACAATGTACAAGTCTCCTTTAGGAATGTCTCCATATCGTCTGATATTTAACAAACCATGTCATTTTCCCGTGGAACTCATCCATAAATCATTATGGGCAGTCAAATACAAAACTTTAACAGAGAGAAAGCTAGAAAGAACATAAAACTCGACATGAATGGACTCTTGGAATTCAGAGACTCTCCACATGACAACAACCTCATGTACAAAGAGAAAGTCAAAAGATGGCATGACAGACATATCCGATGAAAGATTTTCAAGCCCAATAAGAATTGGTTGTTCGTTCTAGTTAAAAATATTTCCAGGTAAATTAAAAATCAAATGGTAAGGCCCTTTATTATCAAGAATGTGTGTGACAATGACAACATCGTCATATCTAGATTGTCAGCTGTCGCACAATCTTTTGTCATGAATGTGCAGTTGTTGAAACCATATGTTGATTATGATACACTCATGTCTGTAGTTGACCCGATACATGTGGTGTTTCAAGATGAGCTCTCACAGATAGAAAGATCAGGAACATAAGCTTCAAAAACACTTTTTATTTTCTTATTTTCTTCTTTTCATTCCTTCTTCGATTATTTTATGCTTCACATTCATTTGTGCTATACTAAGGTTATAATTAATTCTAAGTATAGGTATGAGTGTATTTGATTTACTATTCATTTATTCTCTCTCCTGTCTCCTTACTTGTCTATACTTAGGGATATTTTACTTAAGTATAGGGGGACACATGTCGAGTCGATGGTTTTGTGCATTATCATCCTATCCAGTCTTCTATGCTTAGGATTAGTATATTATAAGTATTGTGGGGGGGGGTCGACTTCTTATTCTTTTAGTTGTTGTAGTATAGACTTTCCTTTACTCAACACAAGTCATGCCTTCCTTTCTCTTTTAGATCACTATGAGGACATAGCTCAAGCTAAGTATAGGGGGGTCATACATACGTTGTATATATTCTTGTCATAGCTTGTACTTTCATATTTTCAATAAAATATGGCTAATATATTATATGGGTAAGAGTATACCAATTGATTAATTGTAAAGAATACACTTTAATTACATATGAAGTTTTTCAACATATTATTTGTAAATATAATTAATAATCAAGTTTAAAAATATTTTACCAAATGATTTGAAAAATGGTTGTAAAATGACTTGAAAAATCTTTTGAAAACCATTTGGAAAACTTTTTGTGAAATGTCTTCAAACCTTTGTAAAAATCTTTTGTAAATATTTATAAAATCTTTTTCATTGTTTGAATAAAATTTTCAAAAATTAGTTTACAAATGATTTGGAAAATGGTTATAAAATAGTTTGAAAAATCTATCTATATGTTAAAAAATCTTTGCAAAAATGATTTTTAAAATTTTGTATATATTTGTAAAGTGATTGTAAAAATTACTTGCAAAATAAAGTTTTCAAAATGTTTGTAAAAATATTTTTGAAGGTATTGTGAGAACCTTATACATAATTAGGAGGAAGAATAAGTTGTATAAAATTCTTAATAAACCATACATAAACATATGTAAATAACAACTAACTTAACTTGTAAATTCTTCAGCTCATTTTTGTAAATTGTGATGCACTCCCATGTAAATATCTACACATACTTCTTTCAATAACCTTGATAAAAAATCCCTAAAAATTTCAAAATCTTCAAAACTTATACAAATTTACAAAATATTTTCAAAATTTCTTAAAAATTTGCAAAACCTGTTCAAAAATCCATAAAAGGTCCAAATTAGAAAATAACTTCATAAAAATATTTAATTGCATTATACACAACATTTACATTTTTTCAGAATGATCAAGATAATTGAGCAAGTATGAAATAAAGTCTAAATATTGGAGCTTGTTATAAACCTTAGTCCACTTAATTTTAGAGTAACCCATAAAGGTCTGGAATGAGATGCTTCAGGTCACCTAGACTTAATTCTTTAGGTTCCATGAGACTATGCTCATGAGTCGATTCATTGTGTCTAACTAGAACCCTAATGTCATCCATACGACTGTTGAAACAGTGACTCGACTAGAGACCTCACACTTAACACTTATCTCAACCTAGATATATTGTTGAAAGATCTTGGAGTTTATGTCAGGAGGATACTAGGTAGATTCATCCAGGGTGGCACATGAGCCATTCTTGGGGACTGTCAAAATCGGTACTTCAACCCACTTCTTCTGGTAACATGGATATCTAACAATTAGATACTGGATTGAAACAATACTTAGGATGAGGAATGGTCTGCTAGCACAACTTTTTCCAAGACCACAAAATATGGACGGACCAAAAGATTCCATATCCGTCGAGGTAAAGAAAAGAATGCATAGCAATGGAAATCAAAGAAAATATCAAAAAAGAATCCTATAAAAAGTCCACAAATATCGAGCTTCCAGAAAAAGCCTACTTCTTGGTGGAGACTCGATTAAAGTGGTTGAGCTTTATAAGGGAATGAGACTACACTGGTCCATTCCCAGTTCTTTCCCCATTCTTTTAGCTTCCCTCCCTTTTTTTATTGTGAACTAGCACACATATGACCTTATGCCTCACTAAGGGCGGGTTGCCAGAGGATGAGACTCCTTGATAAGTTTAGTAGTTATTCTGGGAAGAGCTAGCAAATTCACACATATGGTACTTGCCAAGGTTGTGAGAGTATGCGACTGAAAGGATTGTTCTGACTAGACCATGAATTGAACTGAATGATAGGAGCATGGTGTTGGACATGTGAGCCCACGACGAGCCATTATGCAATAAATGTTATTGCAAATATCATTCCCTGATCTGAAATGAAGAATAAATAATTTGCATAATAGGTCCCTCTGTACAATTAGGGTTATGTACCATGGCTATCTTAATGATCATACAGCTGTTGATTCAATTATTGAATCATAGAGGCTGGTGCTTGGATGAATATCTAAAGGGTTAGATTGAGGACTCATCGAGCACCGTCAAAAGATTGTTAAGATGTGATCTCCAGCCTGAGTAGGAGATGGCAATCCTTTCTCACATAGGCTGATATCTGACCGACCTCTTGATGCAGGTCCTCTGCATAGGAATAGAGATTCAGAGGTGTCAGATTAGTTAAGTCAAAGTGTTGACTTAACGAGATCGAGATAACCAAAGTCCTATGTTGAATGCTGTCACAGCATAGGCACGCATCCTCTGACCGGAGACAGATGTATTGCTATATGTCTGAGTATGTACATTTGGCAGACCAATAGGTTGATGACCTAACCAAGGTCTATACACCGGCGCGTTGGTGTGCATATAAGGGCATATGAGTAATACGATCTCTCAAAGGGATCATACAGGTTCACTACTGAACCGGAAGACATGAGCTCACTCATGAGATATTGGGAAGAATCAAATTCCGTGCACGGTCGTCTCGCTTTGGAAGCTTGACTGAATTTGTAGGTTTGATATATACTTTTGGAAAGTATATTATCAAGACCTAGGTATGATATATGCTTTTGGAAAGTATATGATCGATACCAAGTCCCAATGATCAAATGAGAAACTTAGTGATCAAACCCTGAAGAAGACAGTATAAAATTGATCTTGATCTTCGGGTTGACCATGGGTCTTCCAGTATGTAGGATGTACAGGTATTGGGAATACCTGAAGGGTGATGTGATCATAAACGATTGTATATCCATGACGCTTCCATTCCGAGGGAGTGATGAAACAGGTCTGGATTTTAGTGACTCCTTTCAGTAGAGAAGCGATCCGATCTTAGTCCAAGTGTTGGACATTGATCTGAATGAGATTCAGATTCAAAGAGAAGATTGGATTTGCGGTCTTGATTTAATCAAGCATCTGTGGGAGGTTCGTAAGATCTGGATTTGAGATAAGATCTCAATATCCAAGTCACTATACATGGAATAATACAATCGCCCTATCCTTATCTCCAAGTATCTGCGGAGAAAGCACATTATTCTTGAAAGGGTTCAAGAATAATTCTTTTGATGAAATATCCAAGCAAGGACTTGATGATTAAATGTGATTTAATTATCAAGCTTAGATATGAATATGATTCATATTGTGAAAATGATTATCTAAGATAATTAAATGAGATTTAATTATCAAGGATTAAGAGAATGTGGATAACACTATCCATGATATATGTGTGTTATAAATATGATTTATAATATACACATATAAGAGAGAGAATTTATGTAAATAGCATTTGTTAATTAATAATGTGGATTGGATTCACATATGTTAATTAATTGGAAATGCAATTTACTAACTAGTTTGGGTTGTGAATATGATTCACATAATATTCAATGGCATGATTGAAATATTCACAAATTAATTTAGAATTATTTTTGTGAATATTTTTTGTGATTAATTAAGGAATAATTAAATAAATAAAATGGAGCAATAACCACCTTCATAGGTGGCGTCACCCATGAATGGTTCATGGGTGACGCCCCCCCTTTTTAGGAGGGTGGTTGGCTCCATTACATTTATCATATTATCTCTTAGTTAATTAATGTTTAAATTGATGTTGTTGTTTTTTAACCAACAACAAATCATGGCCATTGATTTATCATGGACCAAGCATATCCCTTGGATCCATGTGTCCCATGGATTGAGATCTATTGGATCCTAAACTAGTATATAAGGAGGGCTAGGGTAGCCTCTCCATGGTACATCATTAAGAGTTGTACAAGGTGACAACTCTCTCTCTCTCTCTCTCTCTTTCTCATTCTCGCCCACTCTCTCTCTTTCTCTTCTCCATTAAGTGGCCGTCCACTTTGTGTTGAGAAAAGAGAGACTCTCGGCTTCTTCTTCGACGACTCGTGGATCTCCATCTTCTTTGGAGTTTCTTACTCTAAAGGAAGACGACGGATTTCGTTTGACGAAATCGGGGGAGCCATCGCTTGGATCTTCATCGAGGATTGCGGGAAGGAACGTGACTCATCATCGCGCCCGCAAGTGCGTTCTTCGTGGATCGGACTTAAGATAGGAGGATCTCTACTTTGGGATCTCGCGATCACAACCACGCTTCAAGAGGTATTCCTAATACTTTGTGGTTTGATAAAACGATCCGAGAAGTGTTCTCGTGATCATGTGGTTTCATCTTTAAAGTTAAAAATTTTAATTTCCGCTGCATCTAGCGACTAGTGCGACTAGTTGCTCCGATTGCATACGATGCGATCGACACGCTTCCGTGATGCGCTTGAGGATACTCAATATCCTTCACATGGAGCGTAAGGGATGTTGTGTCACACTTCCTAACCATAATGTGGTTCCAAACACACCAATAATCCAAAGGTTTAACTGAGATCCAAACTTTGATTTTATTAAGACAAGTTTAAAAGAGAAAGATTATTCCAAGTTCTTTCTTTTTCTTTTCTTTTTTCTGCACTCATTAACATAAGTGTTCTATTGGGACTAGCAAAGGCAAGTAGAGGGATGTAATGAATCTTCATTTCATCACCTTTATTCTTTCATTTTGGCCTTACATCCCTAGTTAAATGCATATATATAACATTGATTTATACATAATAACACTCATTAATAGACGTTTAAATCTATATAAATACATGTATTTAATTCCAAATTAAAAAAATAAAAGAAGAATTGAAAAATAATGAAGTTACAAAGACATTGAGTGACCCTAGACTCCGAGACCCAATCATCATGATGACTTGGTCGACAAGGAATAAAGCAGGGAGAGATAGGGCAGACCAAGTGTATAGAAAATACCTAGAAAACCTAAATTTTATTCATGAATAATTGCATTTTAGGACCTTTTTTATTATTTATTATTTATACTCAAATCAATAAACCCTCAACAATAAATTTGTACATAAAAATACAAAGAAAAATACAAAAATGATTTCATTCAAAAATAATGTACAGTGTGCCTAGGACACACATAATAAAAAGCCTTAAAGAAAAATTCATAAACATGTATCTTCTCCATATAAATGCAAAATTCACTAAAATCACCTTTATTGTTCATAAAATTAAATTATCTAATTTAATGGGGTGGTTCATTCAATCTGGAGTTAAGATGTAAAAGTTAGCTTTTCGGGCCCTCATTGTGCAGTATACATGTATATAATATTCAATATATTTATTCTTTATATTTTTTCTCTTAATTTTTTATATTTGTAAATATTATCCAAAACACATATAAATAATAAAATTATAAAAAAACTATTAAAAATTTATAAACATAAATAAATCCACAAAATATATAGGTAAACTATACATATATAATGCTTATACATAATTATTTAAGTGAATAAATAAAATCAGGAAAAAAAATTTAAAATATGTAAATATATCATTAAATAATTTGTAAATCTATAAAATATATCCTTATTATATAAATGTAAAAATACAAAGTAAAAAAATAAAACACCATAAAACATAGGTAAATATACCTATAAGTACATTGTAAAAACTAACACCTAATAAATAAAGTGGTAAAATAAAATTAAAATAACAAAATACAACATAAAATAATAAACATTTTTCATGTTTTAAGTTTTTATTTAGTTTATTATTATATTTTAATTCTATTTATTTAATATTTTCTCTATGCTTTTCCCTCTATCGGAGGACGTGGAGCAATGAGGACTCTCCCCTTGATGACCTAGAATCAATTCCCCTTTGGCATATCTGATTTGTTAGAGCATTTTGAGTCCCTAACTTCCTACCAATTCCCCACCGACACAAATGATCAAAACACTTTGTGCTTGAACAAATAATGGAGATTAGATCTTCCTAAATAAAGCTTGATCTTCTAATGGGATTAATCTTCCTCGAACTGAACAAAATTCCCTTATGTAAGAGGCCCTCTCCGTTTGAGTATAAAAAAAATCTCTCCAAGCCCTTTTGAAGTTTGTCCCCTTTCAACCCTTTGTTACCCTAAGCTTTGCTTGTTTGAGGATCGTGGTGACAACATGAGCCTAGTTGGAGCCTTGGAGAGGAGAAGTAGCGATTGGAGGAGGATATCCAAGGTCCACTAGAGCTTCGCCAGTGACCTTCTGCAACTCCCTGGAATAGCCAGGTAAGAGCTGAATTTCTTGCGTAATTTGATGCGTTTTCATTTAAGTAGCATATATTAGTTTTTAGTTCTCTCAATTATGCAGTAGGCTTAGGTAATTTTTGAATCCATCGTTTGCTAGAGCTTACATTTCATCTCAAATTCATTGTGCGCTGTCCCTGGTTTCAACCCCATTTCACCACCAATTTGCTCCCGTCCTATTCTCCATTGAGTCCTCATTGAATCCCTCCTGATCCTGCAAGGATCATGCCCGACCAAGCTCCTTCCGTCGGAGCTCCATGGCCCTTCCATTTCATAGTATGTATCATCTTCCAAATGGGTAGAGGGAGTCCCCCTCGAGCCCCTTTATATTTTTGCACATGGTTTGAGCCTCAACGAGCCCTCTGGAGACTATATTGAATTTCAAACAGGAGCTCTAGGACCTTAGAGCTCTAGGTCCCCTCCAATGGGTCCTAGACTAATCTAAAGCATCTTACAACTGTGGAGGGCTTACAACAACATCTTGAGCTCATCAGCAAGGAAAGGGGAGGCTGGGAAAAAATCTACCAGATGAAAGCTCGTTTGAGGTCTTGTTCTTCCAAGTTTGTCCAAGTGGACTCTCCACCGTCCGATGGTGAGTAATTCCTAGATCTAAGTAGAGTCACTCAACGCAGGACCACCACATCCGCTCAATGAGGCCCGAGATCTGATCTCAATTGATGATCCATGAATTGGTATCGATCGTTAGATGAGAGACACACGGATAAGTGAAGCCTATCTAGCAGTTCATCCTTGTGCCTTTGGGGGTAAATTGCACAATAGAACCCCACCTTTTGTATTTATTAAAAAAGTCCTATAATTATTGAATTACACTTTATATTTTGTATAAAAATAACATGGACCCCCTAGTATGTTTGAATATTGCACTTAAGTCTAGTGCTAGCTCAACACGTGGCAGCCCACGTGAGGTGGGCATTTAGCAGGGAGCCCCTCCCGGGTTAGGATATTTCTATTTAGTATTTTAAATTTGTAAAATAGTGTTAGACTTTTGGTGTTTTGCGCAAGACCCCCTGACTTTATTTTTAGGGATATTTACCCAGCAGACCCTGAAATCTTTCGAAATTACCTCTACGACCTTTGAAACATCGTAATTCCTCCCACGACCCCGTAATCTTGCTAACCCTTACCCAATAAACCCTGTGGTTAACCCCCATCCATTTACCCGTTAAAACTAACCAGATTCCGTTAAATTCGTTTATCTTATGCCTATTTTATTTGTCGAATTTACCTTCACTGCCACTCCCTCTACCCTCCTCCTTTTCCCCACCACCCAACACCCAACACCTCCTCCCTCCATGGCCCTCCTCCCCGACCTCCGCCTCCTCCTCCTCCTCGTTCCCCTCAAAGCCGATCTCGCCATCTCCTTCCCCCCCGACCTTCGAGCCGTCATCTCCCTCGGCGTCCCCTCCGCCCCAAGGTTCCCCGATTGGCGTTCCCCCTCCGCCCTCCCCCACCTCCTCCGCCTTCCCTCCGCCGCCCTGCTCCGCCCTCCGCCGCGCGCCTCGCCTCCTCCCGGTCTTCGACCTCCCACATGCTTCCTCTTTTTCCTGTTTGATTTCCGCAATCCTGGGGTCCGAATCTAAGCTCCCACCTCGATTTTCTCAGATGGGTTCTCGCCAGTTGGGCCGGATTTTGCATCCCTTCCTTGTTCTCTAGCCAAAGATTGGATCTTTGAATCTCGTGCCCTGTTCTTGGCCTTTTCTTGGGTAGATCTCCTGTGATTTCTGGAGCAGAGCTGCAATCTGTGTGATCCTGTGGAAATTTCGTAGCTCTCTTTTTGTGGGTCGTGAGTGTTGTTGGCTTCGGAGGTTGCTGCATCTTCCTTTGATGTTAAGTTGGTGGTTCTTCTCTGATACCCTCATGAAGTGGCTCACTAATGGTGATCCTGTGGAGGGCAAGTCTGGGCCCGGGGAGGACGGTGATCTTTGGTTTGGGTTGTGGAGGAGGCTCTCCTTGAAGGACTTGAGGAACCACCTTTACGTCCACTTCTTCGGGTCGAGAAGGTACCGGAGCACTTGGTGGAGGAAGCTCCTGCTTGTGTGGGTGCTCAGTTGGATGATAGCGTCGGTGTGGATCTTCGTCTTCATGAATTCGCAGGCGAAGGAGAAGAGACGAGAGATGCTCGCCATCATGTGCGACGAGCGTGCGAGGATGCTCCAGGACCAGTTTAATGTGAGCATGAATCATGTCCGAGCGCTGTCCGAGCGCGAGAGTGGAGGCAGCTGCTGCGCAGGAGTCTCCCTCGGAGGGAAGGTCGTATAGGAAGATCGAAGGGTTCCGCACCGGAGAGCCGCCGTCGAGCCTGCCGAGCTATGTTCCGCACCAGCCGTTCACGGAAGTGCCACGCCCCCTCGCGCACACCTCCTCCGGCCAGGAAAATGCCCTCGATGAGGGAGGAGAGATGGAAGAGGCTTTTGGTTGATTTTAGCCGTCCGATCACGGATTGGTTAGATTAACTCGTTTTTAACTCAATGAAGTTAACTCAAGATGTGTCAATTTAACGGCAGGGTTCGTGGGGTAAGACGGAGCAAGATTACGGGGTCGTGGGAGGAATTACGATGTTTCAAAGGTCGTAGAGGTAATTTCCAAAGATTTCAGGGTCTGCTGGGTAAATATCCGTTATTTTTATTATAAAAATACCCTCACTAGGTTGTTTTGTTTTATTTATGTCTTTTTATTTTTATTAAATATCTCTAGTGCATAAAAATTTATGAGAAAAGTTCTATGAATGCTTGATATTGTGTAATATTCACCCCTATTTTTATTTATCATTTCATTACATTTTCCATCTATTAAAAATAATTAAAGAGCTATTTATTCCCTATCTAGCTTTAAAAATACAAAAAGATAAAATCACTATTAAAAATTCCAATAAATTATATATTGTACACTACTATATTTTATCATTCGAGACCAAAAAACATAAAAAAAATATAAAAGAAAATTCTTAAAAATGAAAACCCTAAAAACCTTAAAAAAATCATAAAAATTTCTATAAAAGTATAAAAATATTGGTTTCAATTCAATATTTTTATTTATCTTATAAACCGTACTTTAAAACTAGTTTTGGGAATTTTTGAATCTTGTTTTCTATTTTTAAAACCCAAAACAATCTGACCTATTTATTATATTTACTGTTTTGTAAATTTATATCAATTAAAATATCTAAAAATCGGGAAAAAGTTACAAGAAAAATCACAAAATAGAGAAAAATGTTTAAAATACAAAAATATTTTAGTTTGTAATTTTTGAATATATAACTATATTTATAAATGCAAAACCCTATCAAGACTATATATACTATTTATTACTTATATGCCTATTATATTATTATTTATAATTACCATATATATGTTAAAACCATTAAAAAAATAAACAAGTCTATTCTTGCATATATTTGATGAATTATTATATATATCATATATAGTATTTATCTTATGCATATATATACATACTTTTTCTATCTTCAAAAGAAAAAGAAAATAAAAAATTACAAAATAGAAAAAGAAATAATAAACATTAATTAATTAAATAAATAGATATATAATATAAAAATTCATAAAAATAAAATATAATAAAACCCACAAAAATAATTAAAAACGAATTTACACAAAAATTCCTACATCGATTGCTCATTTTCTCTACTCCTTTTGCTCTATGTGGTTCGACTCTATACACTTATTCACTATACACATATTTTATAGTGTTAACATAAAATAAATTTTATCTCTCTTTACTTTGATTGCTTAAATTATCTTGTGTGGGTTGATTGTTGTTTGAATATGAGGGTTCATGTTCGGTCGCCTCAACGACTGTATGCTTGCATTATTTGGAACACTCGACCTGCTTAAAACCACTGTTCGATAATATCGGGATATCATCTTTGATTTCATATCATTTTTATTTCCAACAACTACTTTTATCGAGATCCTATTTAACGGACCCCATACCCATTGTAGAAATACACATCATTCGAGCAGTCACTCTTACTTTTTCTAAAAAATAAAAAATCTATCTCTAAGTGATTTCCTCAATATTCTTTCTCATGTTCTTCGATTCATTCAATATTTTAACAAGAATATTCTTGGTTGAAAAGTTGTGAAGCAAGTTGTTTTCATTAGTAGTGTTCAATTCCTTAGGCGCTCTACAAGTTATTCTGATAACAACTAGAGTACTTCTGGTAGCCTTTTCTCACTGCAGTGATATTTCCTATTTATTTGATATTGCTTATCCACTTGTTATATATGTTCTATAATTGATTGTTCTATTCTTTGAAAACTATTATGTAATTATACCGCTTCTGTTTATCTCAAGATGTCATCTATAATTAATTGGAAAATTATTCTTGATATCCGTAGAGGTAATTATTTACCAAGATATTATTATTTTAATGTCTCTTGTTTCCAGTTAAAATTTTCTACATGATCTTAGGTGTTTAATCCTAATGGTGTATAGAAGTTCTTGGATGTGAGACCTTCAAGGAAGCATGAAGAGATTTGAAAGCTCTCCCGTTCTTCTACTTGGGTTACAATGTTTGATCTGTAGTGTTGATTTTGATGTTAGATTCAAGATTTCGAAGTGAAATATTTGTAAATGATTGATAAATCCATGTAAATAACTTAGGATTTAGTGACGTGATGGATCTATGATTCTCATTTTCTATTCTTTTATTTTAACTTCATCTTTTAGCAAAAAACATCTATAAATATATGTAAATACAATAAATTATCATTGAGCATGAGCTTGTTAAAATTACATAATTAATACATATTTTCTAAAAATAAAATAATAAAGAGAAAAATAAAAATAAAGATTTATTTAGAATAAATACAGATTGACTCAATCCCCAAGAGAAGGTCAAACCTTGACTTGATCGACAAGGAAGAAACTATGGGGGAGATAGGGTCCTTATGTCGCCTCTTCAAACTTGTACCTATAAATAATTAATTTATATTTTGTATATATTATAGTTTTAAACATTTGTACATAACCTTAATAATGAAATAAAAATGAAATAAAAATTAGAAAACACTTAATAAAAAAACAAAAAATCATTAAACAAAAGACGCCAATGTATATAGCATATAGAACACCATTTAATTAATATGTCTAATTATTCTATTAAAAACAAATAAAAATCATTTTATATTCCTCAAATTATTTTGTAAATAAATAAAATATAAATATATTGTATTTTTGTAAACATATTAAAATAAAAATACATGTATATAATATATAAATATAATATATTTATGCATAATATACTATATTATTCATACTGCATATATGATGTCATAAAAATAATTTAAAATCATACAACAAGAGATTGTAAAATAATAAACATTTTTTATTTTATTCACTTTTTATTTAAAAATCACTTGATATTTTTCAATCATTATTCTTTCATTTATTAGCCTGGAATTTTCTGATTGGACCACGACAAAATGTTGTCCGTGATCAACTGTCTCCCCCAGCTGACCCGACCCGACAATCCCTTCGCTGGAGCTTCTTCTAGAAATTTTCCTGATAGGCTTAGACCTCCTTTAACATCGATCCTTGCACCTTATTATGCTCTTATGATACATGATCCTCGCAAATCCCTATGCGCAACCTGATCATCCTAGGGTTTCGCCGAATCTTTCGATCTGCTAGACCTTAATGAATTCATGATTCATTGACATTCATTCTGCATTTTGTCTTAAAATCCTTAATCAATACATGTAAATATTCATCAATTACCATCTTTTAACAAAACCATATTCATCAATAAAAATACACTTTTATGCATCCAAAACATGTAAATAAATAAAAGAATAAAAATAAAGAAAATGAAAAGAAGGCAGATTGTAGACATGTATATATATGTACAATATGACATATAATATAAATATAGCTACAGGATATATTTATAACCTAACCTCCAAGACCAAGTCAGCATGGATTGGTTGACAAACAAATAAGTAGGGGGAGATAAGAAAAGAAAACAATTAAAAAGAATAATTATTTACTCTATACACTCTTCATTAATTATTAAATAATTACCAATTATTCGTTTATTTTAATTTAATTCATATGAATATATTTTCACAAACTCTTTTCCTATTTATTTCTAAAAATGTATAGAGAAATATAAAAATAAGTTAAAAATAACATCTGGTATATATGTCAAGATATCCAACTTGCAAATTGTCAATTTCTCAACTTCCGAATATCATAACTTTGTTATACGACCTCCAATTTCACTCTACTCACCTTTAAAGTTCATAAAATAATATTATCTAATTAATGGAAGTGATTTCACTAAAATTAGAGTCCGTTTGCAGAAAGTTGCTATTGGGAGCTAATCACAACTGGGTTTATGGGCTATTTATTTTATCTAAAATACACTATTTATAGTTTTAATGATTTTGTGATTTTTAATTATTTTCTCGATATTGTAGTTTAACCATGATTTATTTCATAATTCCTTGAGATCATTTATTATTTTAAATAAATAAAAACACTATTTTATAGATGAAATTGAATTGTCCAACTTATATATGTATTTATTTATATACTTAAATTTATTAATTAAAATCTAAAAAATTCACATATACCCTATTTATTATTATAATAATTAAGAAAAAAAAATAAAAATAAGGTATTATTTATAAATTTATTAAGTTAAAGATCCAAAATCTATTTATCAAGTATTACTTATACCAATTTATTAATCTTACATTTATATTTCATTAAATATTTATTATCTATCAAAATTAATTATTCCATAATTTAGATTAATCAATCATTTATACTTTTTGTTTTTATAGCTATTTAATATAATGTCATTTATTATTTAATACATAATTTATAATATATTTTAAACATCTGGCCAACCAGGTGCTGACATGTGTCAGCACCTGGTTCATCTTCTTCAAAAACTAAGTTACAGTTCTGTTCTACCGACCTATCTTCACCTAATTATCCCACGCTCATTTTAACATCCTCACTCAATCTAAAACATCTAATCTACCCTCCTAATACCCCTAATACACGCCTACCATTGATCTACACCTAACTCCCCATCGATTCTCCTATAAAACTCTCTAAACTTTGCCATTGCTAACTAACTCTTCCCAGCAACCCCTAGTTCCAGCAACCAGTGGTCGACCACCCAACTTCCATGCCTTGATATGCCTCATTCCAACCATGACAGGGCCAGAGGATCGCTCCGCATTGAAGAGGCTTTGAAGGAGGGGAGTTCCAAGGTGCTCGACCACCTTGCATCACCACCATGTGTGGAGTACAACTTTGGTATCACCGACCGTCGAGCAATAACCAGGAAGGTCATACACCTCCCTGTTGCCAAGTGATTGCCTTCTTACCTCTTTCCATTATATTTCCTCGGATTGCGTGCTCCTTTTAACCCATATAATCATCCAATTAGCTCGGCTAAACATCCATTTAAGATCTTATCTTAGAATCCTTACCACATTCGACTTGATTTCAAATCAAATCACGTCCATTTTCACTTGAAACACTAATATGGAAGCTACTTATTTAATTTGCAAATCTTAACATATCTTGGCCGATTTCATTAGAAATCAAGAATTAAATCTTCAATTGAAGGGTTAAACAAACTACTGGAGCATCTTCATCTTCATCTGGAGAAAATTCTCTTCAACTGGAGCACAGAATTCAACTTAGGGTTTCAAACTCTAGGCGACTTTCTCAAATCTTCATCGATGTCTCATGACCATATCCGCTGTCCTCGTAGCCTTTTCCATCGTAGGTGAGCTCGAGGGGTGAAGGATTCACCCCTCTGGCTTTGTAGGAGGTTAATCCAATTACTCCTTCACCCGGGATAAATCAGAGAATCCACCATCGTCATCATTTACTCTGGAAGAGGGAAGAACAAGAAGAACATCATATGCTACAATATTACGCCATGTGTACCGTATTCGACGACCTAGATCCACGCTTGACTTCTAATCTAGGCTGTCAAGGAGTGAAACAGTAGAAAATTCGCATTAAGAGCCCTCACTAGATCCAGAAATTACAGTCGCTCCAGGAAGTTTTCAGATATTGTGTTTAGGTTCCCGTACAGTGACCTAAATGTAATAACTTCTATTTTCTTTTCATTTTAGTCCCTGAAAAAGGACCATATTGCAAAGACTTTTTATTTTTTCTTTACGTTTATACCCTTGAACTGTAGGCTTTATTTGGACCTATTCTAGACATTATTTTCCCTTGATTTTTAGTGTAGTTACCCAACTACCCTAGCAAGGTTTCTTTATATTTTTTGCGTATTTTTGTTGTGTATTTTCTTGTTTTAATTTTCTAAAGCCGCATATATTTTGATTTCTTTTCTTGACTTCTTCGAGAAGAATTAAAAATCACAAAAATCTCTTTTTTATCTCAAAAACTGTGATATTGATATTCTACCTCCTCGAATTCGATCAGGCACACTTACCTAGTTTATAAATAGTGGAAAATTAATAGGGGAGAAGTTTTCTTATTCACTTCACTTTCTATCTCTCTCTCTCTCTCTTATTTTATTTGAATTTTGTTTGATTTATTAGGGTTTGTCTCGGAGCGATTTTCTACACTGACATTTTATTATTGGCCGCAAAACCCTAGTTACCAAAATGGCACCGTTGTCAGGGAGGCGTTATCCATATTTTGGTTTGACTTTAATTTGTGATTTTTATTTCTTCTTATTTTTTACAGTTTTTTTCGTGTTTTTTTCAATTTTCTTTCAAGTCATTTTATGATTTTTACGGCTTTTCTATATTTGTACGACTTTTGTGATCTTTCATCATTTTTCTTCGATTTTTACGATTTTCTCGATTTCTTTGATTTTACGGTTTTTTGTGTGTTTGTTAACGAATTTTGCAGGGCTTGCAAAATCTACCGATTTCTTCGGAAGACGAATCAGTTGAGAATGTAGAGACCGACTGTTTCTCTTGGAGTCAGTTGTAGAGGCTAGAGCGCATTCGCCGTTTTTTACATTTTTTTCTATTTTTGTGAGAGAGGATAGGGAATTTTCTCGTTTTGACATTTCGTATAAGGAGTCCACTAAGGACATCCTGACTTGTACCCGGACCCTAGACTTTCTTCGGATCCGTTTCTCTAAGTGTTGATGAACTTAGGGGACCTTATTGTGGGCTTTAGTTTTTATCGATTTTTATTTATTTCACGTGATTTCCTGGAACCTAGGGGTATATGCGTGATTGACTAAACGATTAAAGTAAAAACCTACTATTTAATACACACTTAGGAGTATTTCACATTTTTATAAAATAATTCATTCTTAAGCTAGTGTTGCTAGTTTAGGACTTGTTTTTTCTCGACTTTTCATGCATTAATCTAGGGTTTTAAATTCTACGCATCATGGATTTTCGCCGCATTCCATGATTCTCCTTCTGTGAGACACATTTTTGAAAACTTAAAAAAGAACCAAACTCTCGCTAGATATTTTTAAAAATATTCAAACTAATCAAAATCATATAATAAAAAAATAAGAAAAACTTGACATAAACTAAAAAATACCTGGACTAAAAATTTGTATGGGGAGAGCAATCCCTTCATTGTTTGCAAGTACTGTCCAGACAAAGTGAGGCATATACACTTAAGGACCAGAGCCCAAATACCTAGACTTATGCCCTAAGCGCTTGGAGTCACTCTCAGGTCCTGTTACTTGCAGCAACCACTTACCTCAGACGTTAGTAGAAGTAGTCTTGTTTAGGTCAGTTTGCACTGCCGGCGTAAACACAAACTACCCGAGGAGACCACACCTGTGAGCTTGTTCAAAAACAACTTTATCACCTAAGGGAAAGAGCGAGTCTCCCTTGAGATCTCTTCGAACTCCCAAGAAACCAGAGAGCAATTGGCTTCGAAGCACCTTTCTTGGTCCCAAGAGAGAAGGAGAGGGATGAACAACTAGAATATAGCAACAATGGATGTACTGCTATAATATAGTTGGTAGGGAGAATGGTTGAAACTAGTAATTCAGGCTGTCTTAGGAAGTTGAAGACCGCCACTCACGCCTATACCCAGAAAGAGCTCAAAGCCTGCTTTTCCTCCCTACTTATACTGCCCATACGAGCCCTATGTTATTAAGGATGAAGCCAACAACTATAGATAGAGCGCAACTTCCTCCTGGGAAAGAAAAAGAACATCTTATGTAGATAGGCTTCACACCTCTTGATTGGCACTCTTTATAATTGAAAATATAAAAGATTGAACTTTTACTGTCATCATTGTGTGAAGTTGGTGAATTTGGGGTTGGTTTATGTTTGTATGCGAGGTGTGTGTTATACCCCGTCTCATACGCCTTCACACTCGTGTTTTTGATTTGACATTGTGCTCTCTCTTGTACTCCTTTTAACAATAAAGATGACGACTTGACGGATTTTACGCTCAAACTCCGCGAGCTTTCAACGATCTACCGTCCGTTGTACATTTTCACAAACTCGGGACCCTCTTCCCGAGTTTATCCCATCTAGTCATGAGTAGAGTCATATCCAGACTCCCTCGTCTCCAAGCCCTTCTATTGAGGAAGACCCACCCACACATCAAATTTTCATCTATTTCTCCTAAACATTTTTCACGGAGTTCTTATGAGACTTTTTCCTTCCGAGTATGTGCTCGCATTGTTTGGAACACCAGACCAACTTAAAACCACTGTTTGATAATATCAGGAAATCATCTTTGATTTCATACTATTTTTGTTTCCAACAACAATTTTTATCTATCTCCTATATAAAGGACCCCATACCTAATGTTGGAGCACACATCATTCGAGCAGTCACTCTTACCTTTCCTGAAAAATCAAGAATCTCTCTCTAAGTGATTTCCTCAATATTCTTTCTCATTTTCTTCGATTCATTTATATTTCAAAAAGAATATTCTTGGTTGAAAAGCTGTGAATCAAGTTGTATTGGTCAGCAACGTTCAATTTGTTAGCTTCTCTACAAGTTATTCTGATAGCAGCTAGAGTACTTTTGGTAGCCTTTTCTCACTGCAGTGATATTTCCTATTTGTTTGATATTGCTTATCCACTTGTTATATATGTGCTATAATTGCTTGTGCTATTCTTCGAAAACTATCTATGTATTTATATTGCTTCTGTTTATCTCAAGATGTCATCTATTATTAATTAGAAAATTATTCTTGATTCTTGCCTCCATTAACATAGATTCTTGTGCCCGATTATGCTCCTATGATCCATGTTCCTCATAGATTCCTATGCGCAACCGGATCATCCTAGGGTTTAACTGAATATTTTGATCTTTTAGACCTTGATGAATCCACGATTCATTAACATTCATTCTGCATTTTATCTTAAAACCCTTAACAAATACATGTAAATGTTCAATAATTACCGTCTTTTAACAAACCATTTTCATGAATAAAAATGTACTTTTACTCATCCAAAACATGTTAATAAATAAAAGAATAAAACTAAAGAAAATAAAAGGAAGGCAAAATGGAGACATGTATATATATGTACAATATGACTTATATAATATAAATATAGCTACAAGATATATTTATTTCAAAATTTCTTGAGATATTATTTTAAATAAATTAAAAGCACTATTTTATAAATGAAATAATTGTGTAACTTATATATTTATTTATTTATAGACTTAAATTAATTTATTAAAATCCACAAAAAATTCACATATATCTTATTTATTATTATAATGATTTAGAGCATATAAAAATAAGGTATTATTTATTAATTTTTAAGTTAAACATCCAAAATCTATTTATCAAGTATTACTTATACATATTTATTAATATTATATTTGTATTTCATTAAATATTTATTATTTATCAAAACTAATTATTCCATAATTTAGATGGATTAATTATTTATACCTTTCATTTTTATAGCTATTTAAAATAATGTCATTTACTATTTAATACACAATTTATAATACATTTTTAATATCTGGCCAACCAGGTGCTGACATATGTCAGCACTTGGCTCATCTTCTTCAAGAACTGAGTTGCAGTTCTGTTCTACCGGCTAATCTTCGTCTAATTATCCCGTGCTCATCCTAACTCATTCAATCTAAACCCTCTAATAAACCCTCCTAATACCCCTAATACACGCCTACCATTGACTACACCTAACTACCCGTCGATTCTCTTATAAAGCTCTCTAAACTTTGCCATTATTAACTAACTCTTCCTAACAACCCCCAGTTCCAACATCCAGTGGATGATTATCCAACTTCCTCGCCTTGCTCTGCCTCATTCCGACCGTGATAGGGACAGAGGATCGCTCTGTGTGGACGGGGCTTCGTCAAAGGGGAGTTCCAAGGTGCTCGACCACCTTGCATCACCACCGTGTGTGGAAAACTGCTCCAGTATCACTGATCGTCGAGCGAAAACGAGGAAGGTCATACACCTCCCTCTTCCCAGGTGATTGCATTCATTCCTCTTTCCATTTTATTTCCTTGAACCACATGCCCCTATTAGCCCATATAATCATCTAATTAGCTCAACTAAACAACCATTTACGATCTTAGCTTTGAATCCTTGTAACATTCGACTTGATTTAATCAAATCACGTCAATTTTCACTTGAAACACTAATCTGGAAGCTACTTATTTGATCTGTAGATCTTAACATATCTTGGCCGATTTCACTAGAAATCGAGCATCAAATCTTCAATTGCAGGTTTAAACAAACTACTGGAGCACCTTCATCTTCATCTGGAGTGGGTTCATCTTCAACTGGAGCACAAAATTCAATCTAGGGTTTCAAACTCTAGGTGACTTTCTCAGATCTTCGTTGACATCTTACGACCATCTCCGCCATCCTCGCAGCTTTGTCCACCACATGCGAGCTCGAGGGGTGAAGGAGTCACCCCTCTAGCCATGCAAGAGGTTGATCGAGGTTGATCCAATTACTCCTTTGGTGGGGATAAATCCGAAAATCCGCCATCTCCGTCAATTGCTCTGGAAGAGGGAAGAAGAGGAAGAACACTAGACGCTACAATATTGCATCGCGTGTACCGTGTTCGATGACCCAGATCCACGCTTGACTTCTAATCCAAGCTGTGTATGAGTGAAACTGTAGAAAATTTGCATCAAGAGCCCTCGCTAGATCCATAAATTGCAGCTCCTCTAAAAAGTTTTCAGATATTGTGTTTAGGTCCTTATGCATGGACCTAAACGTAATAACTTCTATTTTCTTTTTATTTAGTCCCTGAACAAGGACCTAACTTTAGAGACTTTTTATTTTCTTTCTTTGCATTTGTACCCCTGAATTGTAGGCTTTATTTGGACCTATTCTAGATATTATTTTTCCTTGATTTTTTAGGGTAGTTACACAACTGCCCTAACGAGGTTTCTTTGTATTTTTCATGTATTTTCATTGCATATTTTCTTATTTTAATTTTTTAAATTCGCATCTGTTTTGAGTTCTTTTCTTGAAGAATTAAAAATCATAAAAATCTCTTTTTATTTCAAAAACTGTGATATTGATATTCTGCCTCCTCGAGTTCGACCAAGGCACACTTACCTGGTTAATAAATAGCAAAAAATAAAATATTAGAGTAGTTTTCTTATTCACTTCACCTTTTATCTCTCTCTTCTATTTTATTGGATGTTTGTTTGATTAATTAGGGTTTTATCTCGGGGAGATTTTCTACACCGACATTTTATTATCGCTCGCAAAACCCTAGTTATCAAAATGGCGATGTTGCCTGGGAGGCATTAGCCATATTTCAATTTTTGACTCTTATTTTGTGATTTTTATTTCTTCTTATTTTTTTATGAGTTTTCTCGTGTTTTTTTTCTCGATTTTTTTGAGTCATTTTACGATTTTTACAGCTTTTTCTGAATTTTTATGGATATTGTGACGTTTCATCATTTTTCTTTGATTTTTATGGTTTTCTTGATTTCATTGATTTTAAGATTTTGTGTGTGTTTGTTAACGAGTTTTGATAGCCCTACAAGATCAACCGGTTTCTTCAGAAGCAAAATCAGTTGAGAGTGCAGAGACCGATTGTTTCTCTACGAGTCAGTTATAGAGGCTAGAGCGAGTTAGCCATTTTTTTTACTTTTTTTGTATTTTTGTGAGAGAGGAAGGGGCATTTACCCATTTTCTCATCTCGACTTATATCCGGTGATGAACGTTAAATCCACCTCTTTAATAGTTGTAAATTGTAGTAGTATAGGAGACGAACTTCAGTCAATCAAAGACCATAATATTTGAATGTTTTGGAAAAATTTTTACTTGGCAAATATACCAAGGTTGAACATAAGGAATAGTGATTTTTAGTTGCATGATTTTAAATTAATTTGAGTAATTAATTAAATTTCTAAGTTAATCTCTGTGTTGTAAATAAAATGAAAAATGTGATGAGAAGGAATTTTAAACAGAGAGAATGAAGCTTAGGATTTGTGATTTTATACGTATTAAATCCTCAATGATACAATAAGTGAATCCTCAAAATTAATCATAGGTCAAAAGTTGTTAAATCCAAAAATATTTATCAGATAGAGCTAAAGGTTGCATGTAACCACAGTGAATCAATTTAGATCTCAATTTTTTAATTCCTACAATCTTATTCCACAAATAAAAGATTCTTCAACCAAAAGGAAGTCAAGAACTACACTATTCAAGCGTCCTCTATATAGCTCCTGCAAAGAGATCAAATTTCTTGAAATGTAAAATTCTATTCGATAATCCTACAAACAATTCAAGAATCTCCAAAAATATTTGACTATCTATACGTGATCATAATAAAGATATCACTTAATTTCAATTCAAGAACCAAAATTCACGATATCATTGGTGCTCAATTATCATTGGTGCTCAATTTTCTTCCAGTAATAAAATGATTCTACATATATCAGATCATGCTTTAAATATCTCCACACAAATCCTTGTAGTAAAAGTCAGAAATTTCTCATTATAAAATAGCACAAAAATGTCAAGAAGTAGCCTGCATAGATCAAATCACTCTTCGAATGATAAACAACATTAATGGTCTTCAGATTATTCTACAAAGCATATAATATGATAGAGCATAGAAATAGCTTCAAATCGACATATTATGTGCTAGAAACGAAGTTCATATGAGAAATATATGATGAAATAAAGATCCAGGGACCAGAATGCAATAAAAAGTTAAGTTTTTTTTCAATTGGATCTAGGGAGGACTTATCTGTAATAAGAAAATACCGCCTAGGCCTATCTACAATTTGCCTAAGGGACACGTGCTCTGCACGTGAAATCTGGAGGCAAGGGGCTCTTTTGTAATTTTCAAATCTGCTAGGGTGGCTCCATAAAAATTTCCCAACAAATATGTGTTACGCACATGCCTAAGCAGACTCGGGAGTCCCAGGCAGAGGCTCGATGGGTGGAGGTGCATGCTCGGATGACGAGCCTACGTGGTGGGCTGGTGAGGCTCGGACCCATCTGAACTTTGAGGCACAAAGGGCAGCTCGGATAGGTCCTCGTGGTGGGCGAGGAGTTGTAGGATCAAGGCTGTAGCCTGATCCAACGGTGCTATGGTGATGTGCATGGCAATGGTCGTGCGAAGAAGTGACGTTGGGTGGTTGGTGGAGGGTAGCGCAGTGGAGGAGGTGGCGAGGGCGGGCTCGACCGATTAGTGTGGCTGGCTTGGAGGCATGTTGTGGCAGAGATGATGAGTCGCAAAGGCGATGGAGCTCAACCCGATGATATATGCCCGGGAGAGCTCTAATGTAGACGGCACGGGGATTGAGGAGCCGTCGGGAGCGGTGGTGGTCGAAGGCAGTGCAGGAAGGGCTATTGTGGAGTGAGGCAACGAGGGGTGGAGCGACATCCCGACGAGGTGGAGGTGAAGGCGTTGGAGGATCGCAAGGTGGGTGTTGGCGTGCAACCTACAAGGGTTAGACGAAACACGATGGAAGGGAAGCGGGGCTATGGCTGCAGGGATGTGGGAATGGAGCTTAGCTCCAACTTGTGCAAGGCCGGAGATGAGGGGGTCTGGGCTGGAAGGAAATCATAGGGGAAGAACTCGGGAAGTGGCGTGGATCAAGTAACAACAGAGGTCGATGTAGATGGAAAGGAGGTACGTGGAGTGGAGCTCGACAACGATTAGAATGACTGAAACAGAGCAAGCTTCGGTGGACGCGGAGCTACAATGGTCAGGGGGAAGACCGGATCTCGCTACAGCTCGGAGGAACGATCGTTGGGCACTATAACCGATTGATGAAGATGTTCCTTCCTACTGTGTGGAATGTCGGATGGGTGAAATGGACGGCGCTGGTAGTTTTTTGTAGGAAGAGGCAATGCAACGACTGGAGGGGGAGGCACTCACGAAGGGCTGCGTTGTTACATGCAAAGGGGATACGCAATGAAAGGCGAAGGTGGAAGTGGTGTGGGGGAGTCGGGCATTGCTGGAGGAAGGAGAGGAGGGACGGGTTAAGTGCCACACGTGACTTGGGTAGAGGAAAGGTCACGTGCGGGGCACGTGACTAGGCCGGAGGAGAGGAAATGGGATGACACGTGGCACGCGCAGGGGCTGCCACGCGTCATCCTAAACAAATTTAAAAATTAAAAAGACATGGAAGGAGATCTCGGATTGAAACATTTCGTTCACGAAACTGAAGGATCCAGGAGTAGAATAGGTCATATGTACAAAGTGGTATTTTTAGTGGTGTCCAAGTGTATTGAAAACCGATTTTTTTAGAGTTTTATATTTTTTGATGGTTTTTAAAGAGGATAAAAATTATAGAAAAACAATTAAATACAAGAAAATTAGTTACAAACTAATATATTTTTTTAGTTTTTTAGTAAATAATAAAATAGGAAAATAAAATAGAAGTATCAAATACGAGACTTTTATACAGCCTCACAATGGACACCTGGACTTAGTCAGTTTCTTTGATTTCAGTCTTGATCTAGAATTGGATTTTTGTGTCATTTGTTAAAACTTTAATCAAATAACATAAATGAAGAAGAAATAAAATTAAAAAGGAATTATGTACATAAAACTCAAGTCAAAAATAGCAAAAAGATAAAATGCGCAAAAGAGGCCAAAAGCCAACTTTCACACATGAGCTCTAATTTTACGAAATTGGTCTTATTTCAGAGGTATTTAAAAATAGAGTACTTTAAAAGCAAGTAGACCAAAATCAGACACTATATGTGGAAGATATGCATATTTTAGTCTGCCGGATGTGAAATTAGACTTTGGGATTATTTGGCACTTGTTTGAGTATTTTTTTTGTATTTTTTATTTATTCTTGTTAGTAATATCTATACAACGGAGGTGGTTTGGGGTAAATTGGAGTTAGGATGAATTAATTAAAAATATGGGAATCTAGCTACTTTTTGGGCCAATTTATACTTGGGATTTTTAATGCAATTATGCATGATGCAATGCAAATATTATTTACAAATGTATGTATGCTAATGATGCTCTATTAATGATTAAATGCATATAGATTTTGGGGAATAGAGCCTAATTGACCAATTTTAGCATGATGAATACGAGATTCACCGTACCCCTATACTTGAACCATGCTCGTTCTTGAGCATCAGTGAATGACTTATATGAATACATCCCTGACTGTACATGTGAATTTTCTGGGCTTAATTCATCGAAAACCCTTAATTTGAGTGATACTAAAATTCTGAGCTCAACCATGCTTTAATCAAGAGGAATCCAACTTTTGTAATCATCAGACTCTCTCATTTTGTACATCTAATATATGGATATGACTTTTAATGTACTACAATCATGAGAGTCGAGTCGAGACATCACTCGAAGTTCCAGTCCAGGAGTCTATTCTTACTCAATCAACCATCTCCCTCAACACTAGGGAATAAGTCTATTCTTACTCAATCAACCGTCTCATTAGTTTGTTAGACTTGAAATGTAAATGGACAGTTAGATGATTGAGGGCATAGGATTGTGTCTGTTTTTCTCTCCCTCACATTGGAACAAGGGGCCTCTCGAGTGCCTTATTACTCAATACTTAGGTATTGTTGTTGTTGATCTATGTGTCCATCAAGAGAATTCGGAGCCATCTACACTTGTTTTTTAGGAGTACACCAGGGTGTATCTCTTTTGAGTATCTAAGATACCTTCGACACCCAGACTTGTATCGCTTACGATGTAGAGCCCTTTTTTGGTGTCAGCCAGTCTCCTTGGTCCTAATTAGCGTTTGGTCCAAGTGGACACTTTGAAAATGTTTGGGAGCGCTTGCCATTGTGGAAGCTCATTTATAATTTGACTTTGGAGGATAGATCTTTTCTTTGGACATTTCTTTCTTTTCTTTTCATTTGTTAGCTAACTCCATTGCTTTTACCAAAGGTGGTGCATACTGATCAACAATTAAATTAAGTTTCATCACACCCTGGCACATAGGTAAATATCAAAAGATAGCATATGAACTTGTTCACATACTGGCTAAAGTTATGCACAATAATGGAAGTGTTGAGATCTCAGAGACTGCAGACAACACACACAATTCTATAGCCAACAGTCAGCTGCTTAAACACTATGTCGAATCTAACGAGCAGTTAGTGCAAATAGAATAGATCTCCTTCATTCAAGGCGTTGTACTAGAAGAAAGACTCATACTGCTCGGATAAACCACCTCTTCAATTCCATCGCTCTTCTGTGTATCCATCAACCTACTCATCTACTCAGTTCTCCACCTGTGATTATCCAATCATACTTAGGCTGACCTTAGCCTAAGTATAGGGGGACCAGTATCATTGTGTATACATCACTTCTATTCTTTACGCTCACCCTCTACTGCCTCATTTCCTGCTTTTTTGCTATACTTAGTCCCTCAAAAGTCTAAGTATAGGGGAGCATGTCGACTTCTATTATTCTTGACTCATTTATATTTAGTACGAGCTATGTATACATTTCACTTTGTGCCATGAGGACATAGCATACACTAAGTATAGGGGGTGTGTTTGTATATTTTCTATCTACTTTATCCATAGCTCATACTTTAATTGTTTTCATCAGACATTGGGGGTGGGTACAAGTATTGTATATTTTGTGCTTTCTGCAAATAATACCTATTTTTTTTAAAAAACTATTTTCATTAAAAAAAGAAAGAAAAAAGAAAAAAAATCACCCATGGTATTGCATTTCATCAAGCATCTCATGCATTCCTTAGTTGGATTATGTCTGATACATTCACTATCACTCAGGGCTTGAGGATTTTGAGGACACTTGATTTCTGAGATCTTGAGAATCTGAGTTAGCCAACCTTACTCATTAGGGTTTTGAACTTAATAATCCACACTTCCTTAGTTTGAAATATTTGAGCACTATATTGCACTCTTCATCTCTACCTTCAAAAGAATATGATCATCACTTCACTTTCACAACTGCATGATTGATGAGATGAGTTGAGTTATCACTTGAGGAACTAGGACTAGAGATTTGAGTTTAGAACATATGTGAAATTAGAATTTGGGATTATTTAGAACTTATTTGAGTTAGTAATTTTTTTGTATTTTTTATTTATTCTTGTTAGTAGTATCTACACAATGGAGTTTGGGGTCAATTGGAGTTGAGATTAATTAATTTAAAATATGGGAAGTTAGCTACTTTTGGGCCAATTTACACTTGGGATTTTTAATGCAATTATTCATGATGAAATGCAAATATTATTTACAAATGTATAGATGCTAATGATGCTATATTAATGATTAAATGCCTATAGATTTTGGGGAGCAGAGCCTAATTGACCAATTTTAGCATGATTAATACGAGATTCATCATTTGGACCCTAGAATTTCTTCAGGAACTGTTTCGCTAGGTGCCGATGCACTTGGGGGACCTTACCATGGGCTTTGATTTTTACCGATTTTTATTTGTTTCACGTGATTTCATGGAGCCTAGGTGTATGCATGATTGACTTGATGATTAAAGTAAAAAACCTACTACCCTAATCCACACTTAGGTGTAGTTCACATTTTTGTAAAATAATTTATTTTTATGCTAGAGCTGCTGGTTTAGGACTTGTTTTTTCTAAACTTTTCATGCATTAGCCTAGGGTTTTCAATTCTATGCAGATCACTTGCATTAGACTGCTGGCGTCAGGTATGATCTCTATCTCTGCATGCATCATGGATTTCTGCCTTATTCCATGATTATCCTTCTATGAGACACATTTTTAAAAACTTAAAAAGAACCAAACTCTTACTAGATATTGTTGAAAATATCCAAAAAAGTGAAAATTATAAAATAAAAAAATTAAGAAAAACTTGACAAAAATATGAAAAATACATGGACTAAAAATTTGCATTGGGATAGCAATCCCCTCATTGTTTACATGTACTCTCCAGAAAGAGTGAGGCACATACACTTAAGGAATAGAGCCCAAATCCCTGGACTTGTGCCCTAAGCATTTGGACTCACTCTCAGGTCTTATTACTTGCTGCAAGCACTTGCCTCAGATGTTTGTAGAAACAATCTTGTTTAGGTTAGTTTGCACTGCCGGCTTAAACATGAACTACCCGAGGAGACTACACCTGTGAGCTTGTTAGAAAACTGCTTTATCACCTAATTTTGAAATTGAAAAGATAAAAGACCGAACTTTTACAGTCATCATTGTTTGATGTGTTATACCGTGTCTCATACGCCTTCACACTCATGTTTTTGACTTGACATTGCGCTCTCTCTCGTATTCCTTTTGATACCGAAGATGACGACTCGACGGATTTTGCGCTCAAACTCCGTGAGCTTTCGACGATCCACCATTTGTCGTACATCTTCACATATTAAGGACCCTCTTCCTGAGTTGTTCCCACCTAGTCACGAGGAGAGTCATACCCAAACCCCCTCGTCTCTCATCCCTTCTATTGAGGCAGACCCACACCTCAAATTTTCATTTATTTCTCCTACACATATTTCACTGAGTTCTTATGAGAGTTTTTCCTCCCCAGAGGATTCGAAGACTATGGCTAGAGGGAAGGGACCAATTGAGGACAAACCGACTAGGGAGAGACACACATATGAGAGTCCCAATCGATCATCAGATATTACTACGAGGATTCTTGACACATTAAAATAGATGAGCCTTCATATCAAAGATCAATGTAGAGTTCAAGATGAGATGAGGGATGAGATCATTGCACTGAGAGCAGGAGCCTGGAACCCACCACCACTTGCTGTGGTTCCGGCTACTTTAAGAGATGAGTATGACCTAAGAGCCAGGACGCTACACCATTGGATTCGATTACCACCAAATCAGGGGTCATACGAGTTGAGACCGTCCTTCATTTCTTTGCTTCCCAAGTACTACAGGAATGCTACAGAGGAGCCATTTACCTTTTTACAATAGTTTGAGATGATTTGTGGTACAACGAGTTATCTAGAAGTTACACAGGAGGCTATTTGCCTCAAGGCCTTCCATTTCGTCTTAGCAAATAAGGCGCTTTACTGGTTGAGTCACTTAGGGAGGGAGATTTCTACATGGATGATCTGAAGTCGACTTTCCTGGGTAAATATTTCCCTCTAGAACGGACGAACTTGATGAGGAGACAGATCTCCAATTTTACACAGCTTCCACATGAATCATTCCATGAGGCATGGGATCGATTCAAGGATCTTATAGAGTGATGCCCACATCATAAGATACCTTTGAAGGTGCTTGTACAGAATTACTTTGGAGGAATATAATCAGATGTACAGGGCCTAGTGAGCATTGCATGTGGTGGTAGTTATCTAAATAGGGATGGTGAGTTAGTTTAGTCCATCTTTGAGGGGATGGCAGAGAATTTACACTTCATTGATTCTACTCCGGTATTCTAGAAGGGCCCGCAACCACCACACCATAGAGAGCGTCAGGAGGTGATGCATGTTTCAGAGTCTGAATTACGATCCAACATGGGATTCATTAGTGATAAGATTACACTAGTCGATGTGATTTAGAAGCAAGTTTATGATTTGTTTTCGTTGCGAGAGTTGGAGAAACTCTCATCACTTCCCCAACAGTTGAGCGATCTGACTAAGATGGTGACCGATTTGCAGCTTCAGTACCAACAACCCCATCTTTCTTCTACTTATCAGCATGTTCCGAGATCTTTACCCACTCCTCCCACCTGTCAAATACAATTGTTCAGAGCGAGACGATTCAACCTATTGAGACTCTATAGATTGATTGGTATGAGGATCTGTCAATTGCCGACTGAGTTAGATCACTAACCTTGGAGATGTTGATGTTGATTCTCAGGTCACACTTGAGATCAACAGGATATGGCATGCTCTGGTTCAGCTTTCACCATACTTTACCCCTTAGAACGTACACCAGCAACAACAATAGTATAGTCATCCGCAACATGGACATCCATATTTCCAGCACCGCCAGCACTACACATAGCAACAGTCTCACCCGCATGCATATCAGAGACCACATTCTTTTTAGTACCCTGTTACACATTCACAACCACATCAATACCAGTAGCAATGATTGTCTTCTTATACACCACACAGATCTCCTCATTTGTACACATCACAGTAGCACACTTCTATACAGGAGAGAGTAGACAACTAGGCTCATCGCACTGAGTCTGAGATATTTTCACAGGCCTCGACATGTAATCAGATCATGGATATGCTGACTACACTCTAGACATCACACATGACATAGATGGCATGGGTTAACCATCATCTGGATGAGTTAACCGCACCTAAGACCACTCTCCCAACCCAACCTCAAATGAACCTGAAAAACAAGAGGAGGCGCACAGGTCAAGTGGACACCACTACATGTATGATCTCTTTTCCTGATTTTTTTTATCTAACTTCATTCATCTCAAGAGCGGTAGATCACCACGTGCACCTGATGGAGTATCGGAGAGGGCACATGATGAGGATCGAGAGCCAATCCATGATGGTGATACACATCTTGATGTTGAGGAGGAGGACCACCAGGTCGATGGGGATCAGTGTGATGTCCAACTTGATGATCAGAGAGAGGGGAACGATGATGAGACCGTAGATATGGACTTAGGTGAGTCAGACAATGATACCATGCTAGACCATGCAGACACTCCCGATGTAGATTTTTCTTCTCCCATTCTAGAGAGTTTTGTACATACTTTTGAGACTCTCAATTTACATGCTGATTCCAATTTGAATGAAAATGAAAATATTTTTTTGATCCTGAGATTGTTCCTTTTCTCATTTCTTTGTATGGAAAAGGAAAGAAAAATACCAAAAGGAAAGATGTTACTCCTGAGACTGAGTGGTTATTGAAAGATCATATTTTTCTTGAAGATTCCACTCCATGATGCCTTGGATCACTTTCCTACACTCAAGAATCAGTTGAGGAACAGATGCACAACATGTAGGAAAAGAAAGTCACGAGTTGAAAAGCATGTATTGACTAAGGACACTTCATGTGCGATTATGAATAAGGCACCCAAGAAGAAAAGAGATTCTAGAGCTCATTATGTCACATGCCAGATTGCAGATGCCGCATTCAGTCGTACTCTCTTATATAATGGTTCCTCAATTACCTTAATTCCATCTTCTTTGAGTGATAAGCTCAAGATAGGTCATCTTTACAAATCACGAGCGATACTTCAGTTTGCTGATCGATTTGTGAAGAGACCTAGAGGTGTGCTGAGGAACATTATCGTGACCATTCAGGGCTTGCAGTTTCCAGTGGATTTTACAGTCCTAGATATGACGTGCCCTATGCAATTACACCTTGCTCCAATCATTCTTGGGAGACCCTTCTTGCAGACAACGAGAGCCCTCTTTTATTATGATGCTGGGAGAGTATCATTTCACGCAGACAATGGAGAGATACACATTGAGATTGCAAGAGGATGTACCAGTCTGATGAATCCCTGATTCTCACTCTTTATTGTTTTATTTTAGTTATTTATCTTGGCAAATCATCATGTAAATATGTGTAAATGCAATAAGTTGGAATTATGCATGCATATGTTAATACTGTATAATTAGCATGCATTTGTGAAAAAATAAAAGAATAAAGGAAAAGATAAAGGAAGGAGGTATTTAGAAGAAATACAGAGTGACTCGAACCCCAAAAAGAAGGTCAAGGCATGACCTGATCGCTAAATAAAATAAGTAGAAAGAAATAGGTCTACTCTATGATGTACATATTACCTATATATGTAAATAATTATTTGTAATAAAATAAAAATAGAATATTCCTTCTACCTCCTTGTATATATTTCTAAAAATAAAATAAAAATAAAATAAAAATCAGAAATGAAATAGAAATAAAAATAAAATCCTTCTTACTTATACAAAATACATGTATATATGTCACATCCCCTATTTATCTATATCTGTATATAAATCACAAAAATAAAATAAATTATTTTATACTCATAAAATTATGTTGAAAATAAATAAAATATAAAATTGGGGTATTTATGTAAAAATAACAAAATAAAAGTATTTGTACATAACACATAGGTGTATTATACATGTATATAATACTATATATTTTATATACACTAATGTATTTTTCATAAAAATAATTAAAAATCACAAAAAATAGTTTAAAAAATAATAAACATTTTTTATTTTATACACTTTTTATTTTCAATTCATTTACTATTTTTTATTAGTTTTATAAACAATTTGTAAATTCCTTTTTCTGATTGGTCCAGCCGATTGTTGACCGCTGGTCAACGCCCTCTTCCAAGGCTGACCCGACCTGACTCCTTTCACTGGAGCATTTTCTCCCTTTTTCCTGGTCGGGTCAAGCCTCCTCTTGATCCGAATATTTACCCGAGCCTCCATCTAATATCCAGCACCTTTGCGGATCCCTAGGAAGGCGCGGACGTTCCTAGGGTTGCACGCTCTCGTTCGATTGTTCCACCCTCCTGGGAAGCTTATAAATCCTCTCTTCTGCCTCCACAACAACTTAGCTCATTCCTCGATCCTACTTCTACCCCTAGCCAACTCTAACTGAGTGACAACTGCTTAGAGAGTCCCTTGGAGCTTGGTTTGGTGCATCGACGACGCAACTCACCCTTCATGGCCGAAGATCCGTCACGAGTAGCCTCTCTGTTCGCCGCAATGCGGTTGAGGCCATTAACTGGACGCCTGCATCCACCTGAATCTTAGGAGCTTCCCTAAATCCTTCAGGTACCCATCTATCCCTTCGCATTTTTGCCGTTTGATTTCATCTACCCTATTCGCTCCACCGCATGTCCACCTGCTCTGACCAACTAGTCAGAGCCTCGTCTCATCTTCTCATCCATTCCTATCAAACCTAAACGTCACCCTCCATCTTGCATCGCATCCTGATCCCCCTTAGAACCCTCATATCGAGATTGAGGATGAGACTCCACTCCTCCATAGTTGTCAGGACTCAAACTCCATTCCCCAACACTTCTCTCCTCCTTATCAAGCAATAACCCAATCAGAGAGTCTCATTTGAGCCGCTCTTCCATTTGTAGGTCCTTACGTGCGCATTGAGCTTAGATCAAGCTTCCAGGTGCTCCGACAGAGCTATCCCAGGTCCCCCTCCATCTCTACGCTCATCTGGCCAATAGCTCCTGTATCAGAGCCGCTTCTTTGACACGGAAAGCCTATACGATCTTCTAGGAGCCCTCCGATCGTTTATCAGAGCTACGGATCCCATCCGAGGCTCGGGTGAAAGTTCAGGGCCCTTGTTCTTGCAAGACCGCTCTTTGTCGTTGGACGAGCCCCACGTCTTCCAGATTCCATCAGAGCCGCTAACCATATAAACTTTTGGGTTGTTGGATCTAACATTCTCTGACACATCTGCCTTGTACAGTTTAGATACCATCGGTACCGTCAGATCAATAGCAAGAGGTGATCAGAGACGTACGATAACGACAGTCTCCACGCGCGCCACGCGTCCCACGTGCTTTGCATGCACCTCCTCGGGGTAAATTTCTCTTTTAACCCCCACAATTTTATGCTTTATTATATAGTGTTGTAAATAAAGTTGTAATTAGAATATTTTGTCGTTCGAACCTTTATGTTTTCATTATTTGCATTTTAGTCCTTCCGAACCTGAGACACGTGCATGTACACGTGAGTTTGTGGGCTGTTTGCATGACTTACCCCTGGAACTTATAGACATTATGTTTTGAGTAGAACTTTTCTGGTAATCGCAAATATACCCCTATGCGTGCATTTTTAAACATGTGCTTGGATATACTTGACAATTTGCAAGATTTTACCTAATCTTTTTATATGTGTTATCTTTTGGTATGTAAACTTTCGTATAATTTCATCTAGTCCCTACTTGCTGTGTATGTTGTTTTTGATCAAATAATTATCAAATTGATTCCACAAATTCCATAAAAATTATAGTTAGCTCCTATTAATATGTAGTGTTTATGGTGATTTTTGTGAATTAATTTGATTTTGTTTGATATTTTCTTAAAATTAAAAACCCATAAAATTTGCTTTGTCTATTTTATAAAATACATAAAAATTATAAAATTATCTGAAAATCTCCATAAAAATTTCTATGTGTGCCTTTGCGTGTTTTATCTTCAGTAGCCTTTTCATTTAAATATTCCTCATAAAAACCCTAAAAATTACAAAAGACTAAAAAACTTATAAAAATTATTAAAAATTCTAAAGAATTAAAAAAATTGAATTTCAGTTTCTGTTGCTAGAAATTTTTATTTACTTTCTCATAAAAATCACAACCAGGACACTAGGGCATTTTTAGTATTTTTAATTTACCTTGTAGTTCAGGCTATACATTTTTTACATTGCTTAGCTCTTATTTGATTTTTATAAAATCAAATAAAATAAGAAAAATCTCAAAAAGTCACCAAAAATATATGAATATTTGAAAAACATAAATATTTTTCCTGATTTCTAAGCATTTTTGACCTTAATCAAAATTGAAAAGGCTTTCTTGTGCGCTTATTCACCTTAGTTTTCTTGCTTGCCTTCCTTAAGTAAAAACTATAAAAATTTGCAAAAATTAAAAATTGATAAAAACATACATTTTCTGATCTGATTACCGACTACTTCGTAGGTTTCACTCGTACTCCTGGTGTTCGACCATGGTCGCTATACTAGGTTAAATAAATAGCAGAGACTATTGACATTGATTTTGTGCTTGATTACTTGATTTGATTGATTCTCTTATTTTCTTGTTGAACCTGACTAACTGATTGGGGTCACGACCTGTGATTATTCTTGATATTTAACCGTAGTTGGTTGGCCGCTCATCAGAAAGGCACCGTTGTCGGGGAGCACGAATTAGTAGCCTTTCATATTTTTGTAGATATTTTTTATCTCTATCTTATATAACTATTTTCTGATATCCTCTCTGCTTTGCTTTTTGTACGAGGGACCGCTTGAGGACGTTGCGTCTTTCGATGGGAGTAACCACACCGATGGAGGAGCAGGAGGACAACCAGACATTTGTTTTATAGAAATAGAGTAGTTAGATTTCATTTCTTGCACATTCCATTATTGTTGTAATAATATAGGACTACCAGACTTTCTTGGACACTTGGCTTGTTAGGGTCTGTTTCGCTGAGCACTGGTTTGCTCGAGGGATCTCACCGTGGTTTTCACCAATTTTGTTTTCTTCGCATTTTTATTCTATTTTCCCCCAGATATAGGAATTTATTTGATTGCGATGTAATTACTTAAGGCCCAAACCCTAATATATTACTCGCACCTATAGATTCGTAATTGGACCTTATTAATAATTCATAATAAAAAGTTAGATTAATTAGACTCGAGTCCACATGCCATGAGAAACCACATACAACGCTAGCAGGACCTGTTGTGGTGGGTATCGAGTGGTTCCCAAGATCAGACTCTGGACTTGATCTAGTTAGCTAACTCTAGTTCTTCACGGTCATTAGAAATTGCTCATCTAAGGTCATTTTCTTCTTGCATCATTTAGATTAGTTTAAATTTCTATCTTTAAATTTATGTGCAAATCACCCTGCATGTAGAGTGCTGGCGACAGATACATATCTCTTACTTTGCATGAATCATAGTGTTTGACCACGCATCAACTTTTTCGACTTCTCCTCCTATTTTTGGACTTAAAATAAGCAGGAGATCGAAAAATTTGTTAGGCGTTGTTTGTTATTGAAAAATACCATAAAAATAGAAAATCATAAAATTGGGATTGCTAAACAAACTTGATCCTAAAGACACCTCACTTAAAAATCTGTCTCTATCTTGGGAGAGTCATCCCCTCATTGTTTGGTTTGCTTACACGAGAGAGTGACACACACACTAGGATAGAGCCACACCTAAACTCTCGTTAGACTACTATTCTTGGGGTTAATCGTTCTCCAGTAAGGATCTCTCCGGTATCCGGTGACGCATGTCGCGACGTCCTTAGCAGGGCGAGTTGATTGGGTAGCTGGTAAACGGTCCGCAACTTGTAGTGGCTGGGAAAGACTAGCTTTGGGATTGGGCCAGTCTCTTGGTAGCATCGGGTTCCTAACATCTCACTTAATTGCTCTGCAAGACTGAATTATCACCTAAATAAAATTGATAAGATAAATGACCAAACCCTTACGGTCATCAGCTCAGTGTTATGTAGGTGAATTGGGGTTTGACTGATGATCTTGTTTCTTTCTAGATCCCATCCACATTTTTCCACATCATGATGATGGGTCAGAGGTCCCTTAGGCTACCTCTAGTAGCACCGCTCTCGAGCACTCCGACTCACTCATCTAGGTAGGTTCTGGAGAATTTGAACCAGCTCTCCGAGCCCAAGTTCGATTCTGCCCTGTTCCCTGTTGACCACGCTTCCTCTAGTCCTGAGGTGCCTGAGCAGCGACTAGCACATATATTTGTTCATTTGACAACACATGAGTTCAGGTATTTTGCCTTTGTAGAGATCCAAGAGATGCCCAACAGTAACGGACGCACCGATGGACAGCCCCAGAATGCCACGCATGTTCTAGACTAGGGCGCCATCAACAACACCTTTTTAGCCTCCATAGAGATGTGTAGCATCAGGTCTGAGATTAAGGAGCATTTATGGTAGATGTACGTCAGGATTTAGAGCAGATGCGAGCCAACAGAGAAGAGCAGCAACGAGCAACCGGTGGAGTCATCCCCGTAGTTGGAGGAGGAGCAGGAGGCCACCCAGAAGAGCTAGAGGACCAACCAGAGCCAGCCAGGAAACCGCGACTAATGAGACAGTTGCACAACCCTGATGCAACTCTTACACACTGCTGGATCCAGTTCTAGCAATTCTTGGTGACTTCAAGCTTCCTCCCCAGACCATTTAGCTTTTTCCCAAGTTCCATGGGCTAGCCACCGAGGATCCACATCTTCACCTGTAGGAGTTTGAGATGATCTGCAGTACTGTCTACGATAGATTCGTGGATGAAGACACCATCAAGATGATGGCATTCCCATTCTCCCTGGTAGAGAGAGAAGCCTACTGGTTGAAGCATTTAAGGAGATATATCACTTCGTGGGAGAAACTCCAGAACAAGTAATTGAAAAAGTACTATCCACTTAGCCAGACAAACGTAGAACGAGCTATTATCAACTATCTCCACGATCCCCAACGAGCAGTTCCATGAGGCGTGGGATCGATTCCGTGAGCTCATCGACCGGTGTCCACATCGTGACATATCTAATCCCAACCTAGTACAAAGCTTCTTTTGTGGGATGACACCAGAGCTGTAGGGACTTTTGAACGCTTCTTGTGGGGGCTCCTATTTTACCAAGGATGAAGACTAGGTCTAGGCCATCTATGAGGAGATGGCCGAAAACTACACCGTGATGTCCCAGACCCAGCTCTACACTCAGGGGAAGCCCCTACCCCAGGTCATGTACTATCAGAGGATAACACACATGTTTATGCGGGTCCATCCACTTCTTCAGCCATCGCAGGACAAGCAGAGTCATCGACTGCTGATATGGGAATCATCAACGAGAAGCTGTACCGCATCGAGATCATCAAGAAGAAGGAGTGCTAGGGCATGACTCAGATAGATCAGTTGGCACATACCCTAAATGAACTGAAGACCCAGATCATGTGTCTCCAGGAGGCACAAATGGCTTCTCATCCCCGTCTCAGGTCAGTGGGCTGATCCTAGAAGCAACAGTACGTCACAACACTCTGCCTCGTCTTGCTAGGTCCACCACATCCAGGTGGAGTCGTTCCAACAACTGCAACACAAGTACCCTCAGCCACCACCATCTCAGGACACTCAGATGGTGGTGTATCAACAAGATCAGCCACATGTAGTTCTTCCCCAGTCCCCATACGAGCAGGAGCCATTGATGGAAGTCAACATGATTTGATATCTGGCCAACTGTAGCCTGGGATCCGCCGAGATCATCTCATATTCAGGTTGTCGACTGGAGGTACCTCATCCCGGCAGCAACCCCCAACTCAGGGTGGACATTCAACCAGTAGCACTAGCAACCCCAGTTCTCCCACCAGCCACAACAACACTTTCAATCAGGTCCTCATCCCTACCAGCAGGGACAATAGTGGAGGCTGCACCAACAGCATCCTCAACAACAATATTCCCAGCCTCCTCCTCACTAGTTCCAGCAGCAACCTCACTTTTAGAGAGGCAACCCGTTCGATTCTCATGGCCAGCCTATGAGAATCGAACCCTTGATGATCTTGCTCGCCTACACATAGACCAGTAGACATCCTTTAGGTGGGATATGGATGAGTTTTGTTAGGAGATGAGGGAGATCATTAAGTGATAGGCTACCATACCCACTCAGATCGAGCCCAACTCGAACAACCTCAAGAGGAAATCCGATCAAGTACAGTTTACAGAGACCGCCACTCCTAGCGAGTCATTAGGTGATATTTCCTCATACATACTTGATGCTGATTTTGTATCACTTACGAGCGGTAGGATGCCAGCCAATGATGCCTCGTTTGAGCGACGAAACCACGATGAGCCAAGAGCGCCAGATGAGAAGGAATGCTGTGCTGATGCTGCTAATAATGATGATGATGACGGTGGTGCTGAAACCACCAAGGATGTTGATCCAATTGACGGTACTGAGGCCGCCATTTCTCCAGATGCAGATGGTGGTACTGATACCACCATATTCCTAGATGCTGAGCTAGAGTACGGTGCTGATGCCACACAGTCCGATGCCTTGGGTGGTACCTATGCCACCACTTCTATTCCAATTGTGTTTCCTTCAGTCCTTGTATCTTTGGACAATATGAAAAACACCAAAAAAATAATAAAGGAAAGGTTTCTTCATCTTCGAGTCCATATGTGGTGATTGTTGATACTTGTATGGATTCCATGCTTTCTCAGCAACATGATCTTGTTCCTAGCCCTCTATCTGAGGAGGGTCCATCCATCCCCTTCCCTCAAGCACTCCACTTGGCGAAGGAAAAAATCCAAAAAAAGATCAACAATTAGAGTTCAGCCAACAGATGGTTGATAGTCTATAGGAGGCACTTGAGCACATCCCTCTGTTCCAAAAGAACTTGAGAGAGAAGACCACCATCCGTAGGAAGAAGAGGAACCACCAAGCAGAAATCCATGTGCTGACCCGTGCCACCTACTTTGCTATTCAGAACGTCTGCCAGCCAAAAGGACAGATGCAAGAGCTCCCTATTTCAGATGCCACATTCATGAGTAGAGATTTTATCGTACTCTATTAGACAACGACCCTTCCATCAACCTACTTCCGGCAACCTTACTAGACCGGTTTGAGTTTGGCCCTCTTCGATAGAGCAGGGCAGTCCTTAAGTTTGCTGATAGATATGTCAAGAGGCCGAAGGGGTTGTTGAAGGACGTGGTCATCACAATTCAGGGCTTGAAATTCCTCGTAGACTTCATTGTGTTGAACATGGCGATCCCTGAGTCTGTGACCGATACTTCTATCATTCTAGGACGTCCATTCTTGGCCAAAACCAAGGTGGTGTCCAACCATGATAGTGGGAAGGTATACTTTCGTGTTGAGGATGAGAGTATACAAATAGAGATGATTGACGAGACTAGAGTGCGAGACTCAGTTTGCTCAGAGTAGTTCAGCGATGCATAGTAGTTGATAGAGGTAGAGAGAGACGTCCACTAGGAGTGTGACTTTGTGATCATAGATGATGAAGCTGCTTCGTCTGATCCGATTTCACAATCTCTTCTTTCACCTTTAGATACCACAGATTTATAGCTTCCAACATAGGAGAGTTCGGAGAGCACACTCTTGGCTGAGGACACTTTTGAGGATGAAGATATTGTTCAGGATGGGGAAGCAGAGTTTATATCTTGTACTTTTGATTCAGATCCCTCGGATTCAGACATCAATTGTGCCAAATTTGATGAGTTGTTACCTGTCTAATTCCAGCAGATCCAGCAACTAGGGTGGAGAGTGAGCCAGCACCGAGCACATATACACAAGCATGGCCGTCTTCACCAGTTTTCCATTATCAGTGAGAGTTCCCACGTTCAGATCTGGTTGCCTTCACTCAGAACTTTCAGAGGCCAAAATCTCTAGCTCCCAGTTATCCCGAACTGAAGCCCTTGCCACAATCACTAAAGTATAGGTTCCTTGCGGGTGAGCATGAGATGCACCTAGTAATTTTCTCATCAGATTTGAATGGAGAGCAAGATTCTCATCTGATGGAGGTTCTTGAAAGAAACCACATGGAAATAGGATGGAGTGTTGCTGATCTCCAAGGGATAAGTCTGTCCCTGTGCTCCCATTATATCTATCTCAAAGAGGATGCTAAGCCATAGCGTGAGTTCCAGCGACGGCTGTACCTGAATCTTTGAGAGGTGGTAATGAAAGAGATATCAAAATGGTGGAGCATTGATTATATCTACCTTATATCTGACTCCAAGTGGGTTAGTCCATTACATGTGGTGCCCAAGAATATGGGAATCACTACAGTTGTGAGTGAGTCTGGAGAGGAGATAGCTACCCGGGTACCCACTTCTTGGGAGGTCTGTATGAACTACAAGAGATTCAATCAGGCCACCAATAAGGATCATTTTCTGCTACCTTTTATTGATCAGATTATAGAGAGGCTAGCTGGGAAGAGTCACTACCATTTTCTTGACGGATACTCCGGCTACAATCAGGTGGCCATAGCAACCGAGGACTAGTACAAAACAACATTCACCTGTTCGTTAGGGACTTATGCTTTCAAAAAAATGCCCTTTGGTCAATGTAATGCCCCAATGACATCCAAAAGGTGCATGTTGTCCATATTCTCAGACATGGTGTGTGACTGTTTAGTGGTCTTCATGAATGACTTTTTGGTCTATGGCGATTGGTTTGATGCTTGTCTTGACTGCCTAGACCGAGTGATTCAGCGCTGCATAGAGGTCCATCTTATTTTATCTTGGGAGAAGAGTCACTTCATGGTGACTTAGGGGACAATGTTTGGTCTTATCATCTCCAACAAGGGGACAGAGGTTGATCTGGCCAAGGTGGATATCATCAGGAAGCTCAATCCACCGTCCAACTTGCGACAGTTGCAGTTTTTTTGGGGGCATGTCGGTTTCTACCGACGTTTCATTCACAATTTCAGCAGGATTTCCCAACTGTTAACTGATCTGCTGATGAAAGACACCGAGTTTATTGTAGATAATAAGTGTCTTGCATCTTTTGAGACTCTCAAGAATCTAGTTTTTGAGGCTCCTATCCTTCAACCGCCTGATTGGTCTCTCCTATTCGAGATCATGACGGATGCCTCCGATTTTTCTGTTGGGGCCGTGCTGGGATAGAGGAGGGATGGAGTGCCATTTGCCATTCACTACGCTAGCTGTACATTGGATGCCTCTCAATAGAACTATACTATCATTGAGAAAGAGATGCTAGCCGTAGTTTTTACCTTGGAGAAGTTTAGATCTTATATTCTCAGATCAAAGGTGACTATCTTTACCGATCATACCACCATCAGGTACCTCATGCCAAAGAAGGATGCCAAAGCAAGACTGACTAGATGGATCCTTCTACTATAGGAGTTTGACATTGAGATTAAGGATAAACCTGTAGTCAAGAATGTGGTTATGGATCATCTCTCCCAATTTGGAAAATTTTGAGGAATCTGAGCAGATTGATACCATTACAGAGACCTTCCCAGATGAGGCGATCCTTGCTATCATCTCTCTCCCATGGTACACTGGCATTGTGAACTATCTTGTTGCCAAGAAAGTTCCACAAGGTTGGCCTAGACAGCGACTTGAGACCTTCCTTGCGAAGGACAAGTTGTCATTGGAAGGATCCCATCCTTTATCATGAAGGAGGGGATAGCATATGGCGTCGGGCATTCCTTAGGAGGAGCACCACAACATCCTCACTTACTGCCACAAGCTTGAGGTAGGAGGACATCATTCTGGGAGGAGAACAACACAGAAAGTGCTCTAATCCGGCCTATGGTGGCCTAGCCTCTTCAAGGATTCTGATGAATTTGTGAAGAGGCGTATTGACTGTCAAAGGGTGGGCAATTGTGGACAACGTGACATGATGCCAATGCATCCCATTCACTTCTATGAGGTTTTTGATGCATGGGGCATTGATTTCATGGGTCCATTCCCTAAGATTAGGGATTCGAGTACACTCTGTTGGTAGTTGATTATGTAAGTCGTTGAATTGAGGCTATAACCACCCAAATCACAGATGCTAGGAATGTTTGCAGATTTTTGAGGAAGAATATCATTTCACGGTTTGGGGTGCCTAGAGTTTTGATATCTGATGGGGGGTCTCATTTTATCAACGACAAGGTAAAGGTCCTTGCTAATGAGTTCATATAAACCATCGAGTAGCAACTCCATATCACCCTCAGACCAATGGTCTTGTGGAAGTATCGAACATGGAGATCAAGACTTTATTGCAGAAGGTAGTCCTCCCAGATTGAAAGGATGGGTCAGAGCTTTTGGACTCGATTTTGTGGGCATATCGAACTTCCTTCAATACTCCTTTGGGTACATCTCCCTTTCAACTCGTTTATGGCAAGCCATGCTATTTACCTATTGAGATTAAGCATAAGGCACTTTGTCACTGAGATATTATTGGATCTAAAGAGTATAGGAGATCAAAGAAAGGCAGAATTGGCAGCCCTGGAGGATCTTAGAGATACAACCTTTTCAAACAACCTATAATATAAGGAGTGAATTAAGGAATGACATGATTCTCATATCAGCCATAAGATGTTTGAGCTAGATCAAAGAGTATGGTTGTTTGATGCCAGACTTAGACTATTTCCAGGGAAATTGCATAATAAGTGGAAAGGACCATACCTGGTCTGAAAGGTGCATGACAATGGTCGTATCGACATATCTGAAATGTCATCTGAGTTCACCTTTTGCGTTAACGATCAGTGCCTCAAACCATATCTAGATCATGATTCGCTGATCTTTGACATTGCCCCGATTCTTTTTGCATGAGATGTGGTCTTTGACTCACATCCGTTCATTTCATGCCTGATTATCACTGTCTTCCGCCTTGTATAAATCCAGATGTCCATATCATATCATTCTTTTGTCTAACACCCCATTTGCATCTGGTGATTATGCTATACATAGGGTGTACTTTACCTTAAGTATAGGGGAGTCTCTGATTGCTGATTATTATTTTGATTCATTTTACCTCGGTTTTGCTGCCTGTACTTAAGGGATATTTTACCCTAAGTGTAGGGGAGGTAGATCCTGTATATCCTAACCCTTGGTTTCCCTTTGTGTACAGTCTGCTATACTTTGGATTACTTGATCCTAAGTATAGGGGGATCACCGATTTCTATTCATTCTATTCTTTTATTCGTCGTTGTAGTATAGCCTTTCTTTTCACTTCGCTATACTAAGCACGAATTTTGTCTTCTATATTGCCCTTTGATCACTCTAGGGACATCGTTCAAGCTAATAAGTATAGGGGGGTGTCGTATATATTACATATATACTTTAAACATAACTCGTTTCGAATGAGTGTGTTGATAAATAAAATAGCTAAAAATCACTTATTAAAAATCACAAAAATTTAAAAAATTTCTTGTACATAAAATTCTTTCTTGCACATACATAGCTATTTATAAAAATTATTTTTGTACAAAGATTTGTAAAAATGTTTTTCTTGTAAAATGTTTGTAAATATTTTTGTATCAAAATTATGTATATACTACAAAATTTTTGTAAAATGTTTGAAAAATAAAAGTTCGCAAAAACCCTTGTGTAAATGTTTGTAAATAATTTACAAAACTTCTGCATCCATGCATTCAAACATTTTTCAAAAAATTTGCATGATTCCAAAAAATTTTCATAAAAAGATTTATATATATATATATATATATTTATTCTTCTGAATCGTAGTTGACATTTAAACTAGTCTGGAATTAAATTGGAAAATGGATCTTGGTTAAGACCTCAATCCACCTAATACTAAGAGAAACCTTATAGGATTTGGGGTTAAGACTTTTCAGGTCCATAGCAACTTAATTCTTTGAGTCCACTAGGCTATGTTCACATGTCATCTTGGTGAGCCTAAGTAGAACACTTAATAATGCACGCATGACTCTCACAGACAATGGCTTTATTTGCACCATCACCTTACACATAGCTCTCTACGGATGAGGTGGTGAGGAGGCAATTTCCTTTGGCTTGGGGTAGCATACGAGGGTAGGACTTCTAGGCGGAATCTCTCGTCTTCCTTTAGGAAGGGAAGTGCGTCTCAACTTGGTCTGGCAGTGTTAGACATAAAGACAGGGGTTGCAATAATGCTTCAAAAGAGGGATAGTTTACCGGCTTAAGAAGAAAAAGTCCTTATGTAAATATGCTGCACCATGTAGATATATTGTACATATGCATATCAAAAAATGTGTAAAAAGAAAAACTCCAAAAAACGTGGACATGCCTAATTGAAAATAAAATGCTTGCCAGAGTATATATAGCCAAATAAAGAAAAGCTTACACCTTTTCATCGCATGAAGCTTGCAGCGGGAGACTTAGCTACACTGGTTGGGCTCCCAGGGATACATGGCTACACCGTTCATGGTCCATTCTCTTCTTTCCCCCTCTTCTTGAGCTGGTTGCACTTGAACTTAGAAGGGAATACCTCGCTCCTCGAGGAAAGAGATATTAGACTAGGGAATTAGAGTTACCTTGTTAAGGGGGGCTGTTTCTTTGTCATTTCTGAGGTGGGGAGCTACGCACCTTACACAATACAAGGAAAGATTCATGGTCATTAGAGTTTGTGTATGTAGACTTGTTCTGACCTAGATTTTTGAGGAGTATTGACCATAGAATGGTGGAACTTAGAGGTTGTTAAGTCTTGACTCTTCCTTTTTCTTTTCTTCCCTTGTTCACTTCTTTTTCAAATAAGTGACTAGCAAAGGTAAAGTATAAGGGGGGTGATGAATCCCTGATTCTCACTCTTTATTCTTTAAATTTAGCTATTTATCTTGGCAAATCATCATGTAAATAGGTGTAAATGCAATAAGTTGGCATTGTGCATGAATATGTTAATAGTGCATAATTAGCATGTATTTGTAAAAAAATAAAAGAATAAATGAAAATAAAAAGGAAGGATGTATTTAGAAAAAATACAGAGTGACCCGAACCCCAAAGAGAAGGTCAAGTCTTGACCTGATCGCCAAATAAAATAAGTAGAAAGAAATAGAGCTTACTCTGTGATGTACATATTACCTATATATGTAAATAATTATTTGTAATAAAATACTAATAAAATATTCTTTCTACCTCATTATATATATTTCTAAAAATAAAAATAAAATAAAAATCATTAAATGAAAAATAAATAAAAAAATCCTTCTTACTTATACAAAACACATGTATATATGTCACATCCCCTATTTATTATATACTTGTAAATAAATAATAAAAATAAAATAAAAATTATTTTATACTCATAAAATTATGTTGAAAATAAATAAAATATAAAATTGGCGTATTTATGAAAAAATAACAAAATAAAATATTTGTATATAACACATAGGTATATTATACTTGTATATAATACTATATATTATATATACACTAACGTATTTTTGTCATAAAAATAATTAAAAATCACAGAAAAATAGTTTGAAAAAAATAACAATTTTCATTTTATACTATTTTTTATTTTGAATTCATTTACTATTTTTTATTGATTTTATAAACAATTTGCAAATTCTTTTTTTTCTAATTGGTCCAGCCGATTGTTGATCGCCGGTCAACGGCCTCTTCCAGGGCTAACCCGACCAGACTCCTTTCGCTGGAGCATTTTCTCCCTTTTTTCTTTGTTGGATCAAGCCTCCTCTTGATCGGAATCTTCGCCCGAGCCTGCTCCTAAGATCCAACACCTTCGTGGATCCCTAGGAAGGCACAGATCTTCCTAGGGATGCACGCTCTCTCCTGATTCTTCCACCCTCATGGGAAACCTATAAGTCATCTCTTCCGCCTCCACAATAGCTCAGCTCGTTCCTCGCTCCCACTTCGACCCCTAGCCACCTCCAGCTGAGTGACAACTGCTCGGAGTCCCTTGGAGCTCGGTTTGGTGTAGTGACGGCGTAGCTCACCCTTCATGGCCAAATATCCACCGCGAGTAGCCTCCCCATCCGCCGCAACGTGATTGAGGCCATTACCTCGATGCCCGCATCTGCCTAAAGCTTAGGAGCTTCCATAAACCTTGAAGCACCCATCTTTCCCTTTGCATTTTCGTCATTTTATTTCATCTACCAATTTCTCTCCGCCGCACGTCCACTTGCTCTGACCAGTTGGTCGGAGCCTCGTCTCAACTTCCCATCCATTCCGATCGAACCTACACGTCACCTTCTATCTCACACCGCATCTTGATCCCCCTTAGACTTGACCTTCAGGTCGAGATTGGGGACGAGACTCCACTCATCCATAGTCGCCAGGAATCAAACTCCATTCCCCCATGCTTCTCTCCTCCTTATAAAGCAATAACTCGACCGGAGATCCCCCTCCAAGTCGCTCTTCCATTTGCAGGTCCTAACGCATGTGTTGAGCTCAGATCAAGCCTTCAGGTGCTCCGGCAGAGCTGTCCCAGGTCCCCCTACACCTCCACGCTCATCCTTCTGATAGCTCTTGCATCGAAGCTGCTCGTTCGATGTAGAAAACCTATACGGTCTTTTTGGAGCCCTCCAATTATTCATCGGATCCACGGATCCCAACCGAGGCTTGGGTGAAAGTCATCGGGCCCTTGTTCTTACAATCCCACTCTATACCGTTGGATGAGCCCCACGTCTGGCATATTCCATCAGAGCCACCGATCAGATTAGCTTTTGGGCCGTTGGATCTGACATTCTCTAACGCATCTGCCCTGCACGTTCTTAACACCATCGACACTGCCAGATCAACAACAAGAGGCGATCAGAGACGTACGATAGCGATAGTCTCCATGCGTACCACACGACCCATGTTCCCTGCACACGCCTCCTCAGGGTATATTGCTATTTTGCCCCCCGCTTTTATGCTTTATTATATAGTGCAAATATAAAGTTGTAGTTTGAATATTTTGCAGTTAGGACCTTTATATTTTCAGTATTTGCATTTTAGCCCTTCTGAACATGAGACATGTGCATGTGCATGTGAGTTTGTGGGTTATTCGCATGACTTACCCCTGGAATTTATAGATGTTGTGTTTTGAGTAAAAATTTTCTGGTAGTTGCAAATATACCCCTGTGCGTGCATTTTTGAACATGTGCGTGAATATATTGGACAATTTGCAAGATTCTCCCTAAGCTTTTTATATGTGTTATCTTTTGTTTTGTAAACTTTCGTATAATTGCATCTAGGTTCCTGCTTGTTGTGTGTGTTGTTTTTGATCAAATAATTATCAAATAAATTCCAAGAATTCCATAAAAATTACAATTAGCTTCTGCTAACATGTAGTATTTATGGTGATTTTTGTAAATTAATTTGATTTTGTTTGATATTTTTGATATTTTCTAAAAAATTAAAACCCATAAAAATTGCTCTGTCTAATTTATTAAATACATAAAAATTATAAAAATTCTACAAAAAAATCCATAAATTTTTGTGTGTGTGCCTTTTTGTGCTTTATATTCAGTAGCGTTTTCACTTAAAAATTCCTCATAAAAAACCCTAAAAATTACAAAAGACTCAAAATCTTATAAAAATTATTAGAAATTCTAAAGAATTAAAAAAATAGAATTTCAATTTCTATTGTTATATATTTTTATTACCTTCTCATAAAAGTCACAACCAGGACACTAGTGCATTTACAGTATTTAAAATTTGCCTTTTAGTATGGCTTGTACATTGTTTACACTATTTAGCTCTCATTCGATTTTTATAAAATCGCATAAAAGTCAGAAAATCCCAGAAAATAACCAAAAACTTCTGAATATTTGAAAAATATAAAAAAAAATTTTCTTGATTTCTGAGCATTTTTTACCTTAACCAAATTTAAAAGACTTTCTTGTGCACTTATTTGCCTTAGTTTTCTTGCTTGCCTTCCATAAGTAAAAACTATAAAAATTTGCAAAAATTTAAAATTGATAAAAACATACATTTTCTGATCTGATTGCCGACTACTTCGTAGGTTTCACTCGTACTCCTTGCGTTCAACCCTGGTCTCTATACCATGTTAAATAAATAACAGAGACCGCTGACATTGATTTTGTTCTTGATTGCTTGATTTGTGTTGTTCTCTTATTTTTCTTGTTGAGCCCGACCAGCTGATTGGGTCACAACGACTTGTGATTATTCTTGATACTTAACCCTAGTTCGTTGGCCGCTCATCACAGTCCTCGATTAGTATTACCATTCACATCAAAGGACACCAATATTGCAGATGATTATCATCACATAGATGTCACATAGTCTCTTGATCTTGAGAGTGTTTATTTTGATACCCACATATTTTACACGAGGTTGGGATAGATCATATGCTACCTAGTTCTTCAGATGATTGTTCACATACAGATACAAAGTTCACATCAGATCCAGATGACCAGTCACTTGCAATATACATCTCAGTGCTGCATATCGAGAGCACACATATTCCAACATGAGAGTCAGTTGATTATATTTCATAGATCATATAGTTTATTTAGCATAGAGAGTCGGATGGTGTGATGGTTACACATATAGACTCTTTTTGTAGTCCGAATCTAGAGACATGTATTTCAATAGAGAGATCTATGCCACATACAAAGTTCACTTACATAGGCTCTACTTGTTCAACCAGGGATCGGTAAGCACATGCACAACAGATGATTCAGTATGACCCAGGTTGAGATGATCTACTTTGTATAGGATGCATGACTACTCTTCCACTTTATTTCATCTTGTACAAAAACCTACGAGCCTTTCTTTTTTCTAGAGTACACCACCTGTATATTCTTCTTAGATCACTATCATCCCCCTTTTTTGCTCGTCTTATATACTTAGGATACCAGATCCTAAGTATAGGGGGGATCGGTTGCCCATAGATTTTTGCGTTTTGATTTTTTTCTTTTTAATTTTCTTTTATTTTCCTTTTCTTTTATACTAATCATTGGTCCCAAACTTTTGGCCACATTCTTTTCTATATTTAGGATGCCTTATCCTAAGTATAGGGGCACCGAGTGATTACGTTGATTTCATTTTCCTTTTTTCCTTTTGTTCCTTCATTTGTATATTATATTTTCCTTAGTCACCTCATTTTTGTCTTCCACTATATTTACGATGACCCGATCGTAAGTATAGGGGGGTCGACTGAATTCTATTCTTTCATTCTTTTTCACCCTCTTTTACTTAGCATGAGTTATGTCCTCCTTTTTCTCTTTTGAAGCTATGAGGACATAACACGAGCTAAGTATAGAGGGTGCGTATATATTATATATATGTTTGCGTCCATAACTCATACTTTATGTATTTTCTATATCTTTAAAATGCATAAAAAGTGGACAAGGGTTAATTTATAATCCATCTAATTATTTAGTTGTTAATTATAAAGTAAGTTAAATATGTCTAAAATCCTTATTTAAAATTCTTAATTGAAAATATGTATCGAAAATATGTACAATACTTATTTAAAAAATCTTATTATTAAAATATGTGTAAAATTCATTTAATCTTTATAACATCTATTGTATATAAAATTTGTAAAATACATTAGTTATTTAATCCAAATAAAATATGGGTAATTTATTTTGCAGAATTCGACTTGTTTATAAAAAATGAAAAATCCATAAAAAATACAAAGTCTTAAAATTCATAAAAAATTACAAAATCATTAAAATCCATAGAAATTAGTAAAATTCAGAAAATATACTTCACAAAAATATGGTTGCATTTGCATTAGCATTTTTCAGAATAAGTTTGATTTCTAGAACTAAAGATTGGGAATAGTCTAAAGGAAGGAGCTTGATCATGGCTTTTAACTTTCATTGTAAGGAGCCTAATTAGGAACTAGAATTTAGACTTTTCGGGTCATTGACTTAAATTTTTGGGTTCCATAAGACCATGTTTGGGAAGTCAACTTAAATGTGCCTAAGTAGAACACTTGGTGTCATTGTTTAACTCTTCACCAGTAAACGAATTTTAGTTACATGCACTTTTCACTTAGCTCAACTTGCATGGGGTTGCGAAGGTCAATCCATCTTGGTGGTCATTTCTATCCTTGTCCAGTGGCTTGGGCTTCTAAAGATAGGAGAAATTGGGATTGAAATAATGCTTTGGATGACGGAAGGATCCGCTGGCATAATTTTTCCAAGACCTAAAAAATGGATGGAATGAAAAGATGCTATATCTATCAAGGCACAAAAAGATTGATGCAATGCAAACAAATTACAAAGCCAATTCAAAGAAGAAGCCACTAAATACAAATATGACCACAATGATCCAAGCTTCCACCAAAATGACTGCATATCTTAGTGGAGACTTAGCTACATTGGTTGGGCTTCACAAGGAGATGTGTCTACACTGGTCGCACTCTAGTTCTCTTCTCATTTTTTTACTTTTTCTCTCTATTCGATTGTGGACACAACACGACCTGACCTTAGAAAGGAATACCCCCTCCTTGAGGAAAGAGTAGCTGGATGAAGAACCAATGGGAGTGTATTACTGGGATGGGTAGTTTCTTTGCTTCTTTAAGCGGGAAGAGCTAAAACAATTCACACTTATAGATTGAATTCAAGGCCGATAGAGTTAGAGACATGGATAAGTGGATCTGAGCTGACTGTTGAGGTAAACTTAAACACGGATTTGTGGAACTTGAGAGCTGTTGAAACTAAAATATTAATTCTAGTTAAGGCTCCGATAAAATGCTTGTTTTAGGCTCGATCGAGCTCTATCCTTTACCTGTTCCAAGGAATTAGTTTAGGAAAACAAATTCATTCTAATCTTCTTTATTTTTCCCTTATTTTTTAAATAGGTGCTTGCTAAGGGGCTAGCAAAGTTTAAGTATAGAGGCTTCATGAATCCATGATTGATTAACATTCTTTCTGCATTTTGTCTTAAAACCCTCAACAAATACATATAAATATCCATTAATACCATATTTTAACAAAATCATATTCACGAATAAAAATGCACTTTTATGCATACAAAACATGTAAATAAATAAAAGAATAAAATAAAGAAAACAAAAAGAAAATAGATTGTAAATATGTGTATATGTACAATATGACTTATAAAATATAAATACAGCTGCAAGATATATTTATAACCTAACCCCTGAGACCAAGTCAGCATGGATTGATCGACAAACGAATAAGTAGGGGGAGATATGGAAAGAAAATAATTAAAAAATAATAATTATTCACAGATACACTCTTCATTAAATATTAAATAATTATCAAATATTCATTGATTTTTAACTAATTCATATGAATATTTTTTTTACCAAACTCTTTTCTTATTTATTTCAAAAATGTGTAGAAAAATATAAAAATAAGATAAAAATAACCACTTGTATATATGCCAAGAAATCCAACTTGTAAATTATCATTTTTCAACTCCCGAACATCATAATTTTCTCATATGAGCTCTAATTTCACTCCAATCCCCTTTAAAGTTCATAAAAATTATTCTCTATTTAATGGAGGTGATTTCACTAAAATCGAAGTTCGTTTGTAAAAGTCGATTTGGGGACCTAATCATAATTGGGTTTCCGGGCTATTTAATTTATCTTGAACACAATATTTATAGTTTTAATGATTTTATGATTTTTATATAGTTTCTTGATCTCGTAGTTTAACCATGATTTATTTCATAACTTCCATACATTATTTATTATTTTAAATAAATCAAAAACACTATTTTATAGATGAAATTGAACTATGTAAGTTATATACGTATTTATTTATTTACTTCAATTAATTTATTAAAATCCACAAAAATTCACATATATCCTATTTATTATTATAATAATTAAGAAAAATATGAAAATGAAGTGTTATTTATTAACTATTAAGTTAAAGATCCAAAATCTATTTATCAAGTATTACTTTTACCGATTTATTAATATTATATTTTTATTTCATTAAATATTTATTATTTATGGAAAATAATTATTACATAATTTAGATAAATTATTTATGGGATTTTTTCCAGACAGACCTTATAATCTTTGCCAATGACCTCTACGACCTTTGAAACATCATAATTCCTTCCTCACCCCCGTAAACTTGTTAACCTTTACCCTATAAACCCTATGGTTAACCCCCATCCATTTAACCATTTAAACTAATGGATTTTGTTATTTTCTTTTATATTATACACATTTTATTTATCAAATTTACTAAAGGTGCCACTCCCTCTCTCCCACTTCAAATTTCCCTCCAGAACCTCCTCTCCGCCACGACGACGACCACGAACACGACATCATCATCCACATCCCTGTTCTTTGACCCCCTCCCCCAGCCCGCCGCCTCCCCTTCCCCTGACTCCCAGCCCATCCTGTTCGATCGAAGCCCACCCACTGCTTGAAGACCCCCTCGCCTTCCTCCCCCTGCATCCAGCTTGCCGCCCGCCCGTCCGCCACCCCTTGGTCGGAGCCTGCGCTACCCCTGCGACCGCCCCCCTGCCCTGCTCCTTGCTCTTCGACCTCCCTCCCCCAGAAACTAGCTCCCCTGGGAAAGCCCCCTGCCTCTAGCTCACCGCCTCCCCTGCGAAACGCCCCCCTCCCTCGCGCCCCATTCCCTGCTCTTCGACCCCCTCCCCCAGCCCGCCGCCTCCCCTGCGAAAGACCCCCCCCTCAGCTCGTCGGGAAGGCAAACCACCTCAAACTCGCCATTGGCTCCCCTGCAAAGCCCCCCGCCCCGCTCCCTGCTCTTTGACTCGAAGCCCGCACCTCCCTGAGGAACACCCCCTCCCCCTTGTTGGAAACCGCCTCCCACCTCCTCCAGTCCAGGTCCAGGTCGAGTGCCACCCCTACGAGCGCCGCCCCCTGCCGGACTCCAATTTTAATGAGGGAGGATTATTTTTTCTTCTTTGTGGATTTGTTAGATTAACTCATTTTTAACCCAAGGAAGTTAACTCTAGATGTGTCAATTTAACGGTAGGGTTCGTGGGGTAATACAGAGCAAGTTTATAGGGTCGAGGGAGGAATATCGATGTTTCAAAAGTCGTAGAGGTCATTGGCAAAGATTATAGGGTCTGTCGGGTAAAAATCCCATTAATTATTTATACTTTTCATTTTTATAGTATTTAAAATAACATCATTTTCTATTTAATACATAATTTAGAATATATTTTTAATATTTGGCCAACCAGATGTTGACATGTGTCAGCACCTAGTTCATCTTCTTCAAGAACTGAGTTGTAGTTTTGTTCTACCAGCCTATCTTCACCTAATTATACCACGCTCATCCTAACCTCCTCACTCAATCTAAACCCTCTAATCTACCCTCATAATACAAATAATACCAACCTACCATTGATCTACTCCTAACCCGCGTCGATTCTTCTATAAAATTCTCTAAACTTCACCATTACTAACTAACTCTTCCTAACAACCCCCAGTTCTAGCAACCAATGGCTTACCACCCAACTTCCTCAACTTGATTCACCTCATTCCGATCGTGACAGGATCATAGGATCGCTCCGTGTGGAAGAGGCTTCATCGAAGGGGAGTTCCAAGTTGCTCGACCACCTTGCATCGCCGCCGTGTGCGGAGTACAGCTCCAGTATCACCGGCCGTTGAGCGATAACAAGGAATGTCATACACCTCCCTCTTCCCAGCTGATTGCCTTCATACCTCTTTCCATTTTATTTCCTCGAACTATGTGCCCTTATTAGCCCATATATTCATCTTATTAGCTCGTCTAAACATCCATTTAAGATCTTAGCTTTGAATCCTTACCACATTTGACTTGATTTCGATTCAAATCACGTCCATTTTCACTTGAAACAATAATTTGGAAGCTACTTGTTTGATCTTTAAATCATAATATATCTTGGCCGATTTCATTAGAAATCAAGATCAAATCTCAATTATAGGTTTAAACAAACTACTAGAGCATCTTCATCTTCATCTGGAGCGGATTCATCTTCAACTGGAGCACAAAGTTCAACCTAGGGTTTCAAACTCTAGGTGACTTTCTCAGATCTTCATCGACGTCTCACGACCATCTCCGCCGTCCTCACAGCCTTGTCCACCGTAGGCAAGCGCAAGGGGTGAAGGAGTCACTCCTCTGGCTCTGCAGGAGGTTGATCCAATTACTCCTTCGCTGGGGATACACCAGAGAATCCGTCATTGCCATCATTTGCTTTGGAAGAGGGAAGAACATGAAGAATACCAGACGCTACAATATTGCACCATGTGTACCGTGTTTGATGGCCCAGATTCATGCTTGACTCCTAATCTAGGTCATCGAGGAGTGAACTAGTAGAAAATTTGCATTAAGAGCCCTCGCTAGATCTAGAAAGTACATTTGCTCCAGAAAGTTTCCATAATTGCATTTAGGTCCCTATATAGGGACCTAAACACAATAACTTCTATTTTCTTTTCATTTTAGTCCCTGAACTAGGATCAAACTGCAGAGAATTTTTATTTTCTTTCTTTGCATTTACACCCCTGAATTGTAGGATTTATTTGGACCTATTATATATATTATTTTTCCTTTATTTTTTAGGGTAGTTACACAACTACCGTAAGAGGTTTCTTTATATTTTTCTTGTATTTTCATTGCGTATTTTTCTTGTTTTATTTTCTAAAGTTGATCTATTTTGAGTTCTTTTCTTGAATTTTTTGATAAGAATTAAAAATCACAAAAGCCTCTTTTTATCTCAAAAACTGTAATATTGATATTATGCCTCCTCGAGTTCGACCCAAGCACACTTACCTAGTTAATAAATAGTGAACAATAAAATAGGAGAGATGTTTTCTTATTCACTTCACTTTCTATCTATCTTTTCTATTTTATTGGAATTTTACATGACTAATTAGGGTTTTGTCTCGGAGTGATTTTCTACACTGATTTTTTATTATTGTTCACAAAACCCTAGTTATCATATTCTCCTCCTCCTCCTGAGCTCAGCAGCTCGTGCCTCACACCACCATCGCCCCTTAGCTATCTCTAAGATAGTGATAGCTCCTCCGAGGACTCCTTTAGTGCTCTAGTAAGCAACAAATTGCACCTTCTCAACTCGTGGTCGGAGCCCTCTACCGCGACAAGACCCCGACCTTCTACAGCTTGGTTGAGTCTATTACCTCGCCCTACCTCGCTTGAAGCTCTTGTGCACATCATCACCTTCATGTATTCCCTATTCCCTTCCATTTCCTCGCTTCACTTCGATATAGCCATTCCACTTCATCGCAACTCTTCCTACTCCGACCATCGGATCGGATCTCCATCATGCAATCCTCCCCATACAAATCGATACGTCGAATTACCCATCATCTTCAGACATGTCCTGACCATCCTTAGACCAATTCATCGGAGCTGGATTAGGGAGAGACCTCCTACATCCATTTCTGCCAGAGGTCGAAATATCATCCACCATATCTTCCCTTACTTCTTTCGCAAAATAACATCAGCTGGAGTTTTACCTCTGAGCCTAGAGTTTCCTTACAGGTTCAGGTACGTGCGAGAGCAGCATTTGGCCCTTCGATGGACCTAGTTGAGTTGCTCTAGGCAGAGCTCCACTGTGCCGACCGCCAACCGTCGCTTCATCCATTGAAGCTGGCCATTCAAAACTAACCACCGTTGCAAAGGTGCTGGACCTTTGGGCGGTTCAATCCGATCATCAGGTTGCCACCCATCTTTGATCGAAGTTCCCCTGCGACCTATTCTTCCTGCAGTCTCCACGCCCGTTAGATCAGGAGACACTCCCCCAGATTAGATCTATGCTACATGTCCATACCCTTTTTCAGAGCGTCAGATCCACATCTCAATGGTCATCAGGATAGTACGCTGTTGCTGAGGCCCTACATCGTCAGATTTCATCAAAGCCACATATCACCCATGTTTGCAAGGGTAGACTTCACTTTTTACCTCGTATGTTATTCTATTTATGTCCAGTCAAATAAATCCAATAAATAGTTAAGAAATTTTGTAGTTAGAACCTCGCAATTTATTTACTTGTACGTTAGTCCATCCAAGTCTGCGTCATGTGTACGCGTACGAGTGTTTTGGGATATTTGCTTATCTTACCTTGAACTTCTCATCTATTATGAAATGAATGTTTTATTTTAAGTATTTGCACTTATACCACTGTTTTCCTGGGCTCATGTGTTGTACATGTATTTGGTGGATTAATTGCATAAAGGTCCCTATACTTTCTTGTCTTATTATCTGGTAGGACCTAGGATTGAGAATATTTGATATTAGATACTTGTGAACTGTCTTAACTACTTGTCTTTGATTTTAGGGCAATAAATATTAAATTAAATTCTGAAATAGCCTAAAAATTACTTGTAGTCTCTGAATGCACATTTTATTTGTGTTAATATTTCTTGTTGATTTTCTCTTGTTTTCTATTATTAGAAAAGAAAAATCACTAAAAGTCTTGTTTGTCTTAAAAAATCATAAAAATTCGAAAAATCATCCAAAAAATCCATAAAAATTAGGGTAGTTGTCTTTTATTATCTTTTGGCTCAAGTATTAATTTTTGTAAAAATACCTTATCAAATCCATAAAAATTATAAACATTCTAAAACTTATAAAAATTATATAAATTTTTGAAAATCCAAAAATAGTGATCTTAGTCTCTGTTTGTAGATATTTGTAGATATTTAACTATATTTCATCATAAAAATCACCTATAGGACTTTTGGGCATTTAAATTATTTTTAACTTGCAAATTACTCTTGGTTATGCATTATTTATTGTTTTTGTTACTGTTTGATTTTTGGAAAATTATAAAAATATTTTAAAATTATATAAAAAGTACCAAAAATAATATAAAGCATATAAAAACAAAAAATATTTTTATTGTAATTTTTTGAGTATTTTTAATCTATTAAAAATACAAAAAGAGTGTGTGAGTGAGTATTTTTATCCTTTGTGTTTATTTCTTCTATATTGGATAATTAAAAATTTGAAAAATTAAAACCACCAAAAAGATTTCTATTCCTGAAGTCACACTTCTTAGCTCCTAATTGTGCTCCTTGTGTTCAACCTTGGTCGCTATACCGGATAAATAGAAGTAGCAAAACCGCTTACATTCATTGTTGACTTTTAGAGTTGTTTATTCTTCTCAACTGTTTGCTCGATCAATTTTGGTCACGATGACACCTTAATTTCATACTTAACCCAAGTCAATTAAACATGCTTCATGAAGCAGTTGATTAGCCCGGCTAATCAGGAAATCCATGTCAGGAAGAATCAAGTCATGATTTTTACTAACGTGGGTTTCCATGTTAACGTATTGTGCACATATGCTAATTGGTCTACTTGATCTTTACTTCTATGCTTGCTAATTATTCTACGAAGTATTTTTAAAATCTCTTGAACCATTATTCACCCTCTCTAGTCATGCCATGATCCCGTAACTCACATTCAGTATCAAAACTTGGATCAATATCTCGAAGTAACTACTCGAAGATACATATGACAACAATAGCATGGAAGGACTTTGAAAGTCAGTCAATTGTCAGGCCTCCACACTTCAGTGAAACCAATTACAACAAATGGAAGGTACATATACAGAAATTACTACAATATATAGATATTGATGTTTGGAATATCATAGAGACTAAGTACACATGCCCAGTTGTTGGAAATGTTCTTATTGATGCTGATAAGAAAAAGCCACATGCAACTCAAAAGCAATGAATTCCATCTTATATGCCATCACAATAGATGGATTTAACCGAGTATCGGCATGCAAGATATCCAATGACATATGAAATAAGCTCAATGTCACACACGAAGTACATCCAAGCTACAAGAATCTCAGATCCGATTGCAATATCAAAGATATAAGGTATTCAAAATGGAAAGCATAGAATCCATTAGATATATTTACACAAGATTCTCAACAACTATAAACCTTATCAGGAATCTCAAGGTGGAGATAACTAATGTAGAACAAGTAAAAAAGTTGCTCAGATCCATCATACATATATGGAGAACTACCTGGACTGTCATTAAGGAAGTTAATGATGTCAACACTCTCCAGTTGATAAGATGATAGGCAAACTCTTAGCCTACAAAATGGAAAATACTTAGACAATCAAAGCATAGACATAAATCAAGAATAAGAAGAAAGGTATTATACTTTAGACTACATAATCTACATTAGAAGACAACTTAGAGGATGATCAAGCCATGTCTACAAGGAAGTTCAAGAAGTTCTTCAAAATAAATGATGCAAAGAAAGGAAGCGATCAAGAGTACTTCAAAGGCAAGAAGAAAAAACACTTCAAGAAATACCGTCCTCTTCTAAAAAGAAACAATACCTAATAATCTCGAAGTCACGATTCAAGCAAGGGCAAGAAAGTAGTCAAGGATGAACGGAGAAATGGTCACAGACACCATTATGAGATCCAAAGAAAAAACTTTTCAAACTACTTGGGATTCTTCTGATTCTGATACATCAACATCTTCTACAAGTGGATCAGTTGATTCCAGCACAGAAGAAGCCTTGCTCGGATTCACGTCTCTCGAAGGAGAATAGTTAACCTCTAAAGAACCTTCATTAGATGAAAAATAGGAGGCTATTTCTAAATTACATCACTTAGTATTAGATTTGAAAAAGGAAAATAAATTGCTAAAATTAACTACATGCACCACTTTAGAGTATTATTCAAAAGAGACTAGCTCTCTGAAAGATAACATTAGAGAACTCACTTCTAGCTTATCTTTTTCTAAAAAAAACATGAATATGAATTTAAGCTGCTTAAGGCAAACATAGATAAGCTAGAAACAACTGTAGGTAAATTAAAACAAAATACACATACCTTTATGACTTAGGAAAGTTCATTAACGGTAAGGAGAACTTAGATAAATTTCTAAAAGATAATTATCAGAGTACAATTACGTATGGGTTATGGGTTAGGGTACACCCTAGAAAAGGGAAGTTGTTCTAAGTATGTTAAATTTCAAAGCTTTATCTACTAAAAAGGTTTCAAGTCAAATTAAAGCAAAAAAGTAATGGAACCAAGGAGAAATCCATGGAACCATACTAACACTCCAATGACCCACAAGCAATGGGTATCAAAGAAACTCATAATTTTTTTACCAAAAACAAGGGTAATCAAAGGAGACAAATTGAATGTTCATTAATGACAGATGATATTTTGTAGGACATCAAGTGATATCATACTGGCAAGTATATCATGGACATTGGATGTTTACAACACATGATTAGAGACAAGGGTCTCTTCCTCAACATCAGGCCAAAGTTGGCGGGACTATCACTTTTGTAACAATCACACATGTATACTAGTTGGAGAAGGTACGATCAGAAACCCTTTAACTTCTATTAGTCACGTTAGACTTGTCTACGGATGATGAGCATGTTTCCACCTCTTTAAGAATAATGTATTATAATATAGGAGATGAAAATCAAATCATCAAAGACCACCTTTTTGAATTGGTGGAGCATTTTACTTGGTAAGTGTAAGGCTAAACTTAGGGAATGATGTATTAATTAGTTGTATGCTTTAAAATTAATTTAAATAATTAACTACTTGTAGTGTTAATTTCTATGTCCGAAAATATTGCAAAAAGAAAGAGTTGAAAAATACAAAGAAAAGAAATTGAAACATAAAGAGAAAAAGGAGTCAGTAGATCTGTAATTAGCAATCTGATCTTCAATAATATGATCAATTAAACCTCTAAACCATTCACATATCTAAGAGAAGAGTCCAGAAATATTTGTTCAATCAAATCCAAATATAAGCTAAGAGGTGAATTCCATTCAATCTTGGCATAGAATGATCAAGAGTAAATCAAATATGGATATTCTCCAAGCCCCCTGAAATAATTAATATTTCAAAGATAATAATTAATCATAAAGAAATTAATGAATAAATTATCTAAGCCTCCTTTATATAGTCCCGACAAAAACATCATTTATCTTAAATATAACTGCACAAAATTTCAAACCCAAGCCTGCAAAATTCAATTAGATCCACAATAAGACTTCAATTTTTAGAACCCCTGATCGATTAACAAAAGATAGTAAGATAGGGCATAAAAAACTTCAAGATAACCTATTATACGTTAAAAATGAAGTTTGAATGACAGTGGTATGCTTAATCAAAAATTCAGGGAGTAAATTGAAATAAAATGTGAGTTTGTATAATAAAAAGGTCCTGAGAGGGCTTATCTTCAATTTCGAAAGGATGCATGCAAGTTCTTGGAAATTTTCCAAGGGTGGGGGCCTGTGCATTATTCTCTGAAGGAGAGAGGATACCACTGTGATTATCCCAATGTTGCATACGCCATATGTGACTAGGAATTCTTTGTAAATCTACAAGCCTGGAGGAGTATGGGTGCAAATTCTTTGCCTGTACGTAAGGTGAGCGTGGGAGTAGAGGTTTGGGTGGCAGCTCGGGTCTGCATCTTCATGCTCGGGTCCTCCTTTCTTCGGATTCGCATGAGGTTGTGGGCTCGTATGGATGGATTTAATGGTTCTGATGCATCGACAAAGGTTGATCCAGGGGCATGGAATTAGGTGTGAGTCGAAGACCCTGATCTCCCTTTTTATTTGTCAAATGACGGTTGTATCTTGGATCCAGACTTCTCTACCTCTTCATCCTCTTTACTTTGGTGATTCAAGGATGGATTGATGTTATGATGCGGCTCAATCTCTAGAAGTCTAGAAGGTGGATGGATTTCAGAAAAGATAAAAACAGAGAATAAGTAAAAGGTATGGAATTCGCTTGGATATGGGAGGAGTGGAGGAGGAACAAAGGGCTCAGGTGGAGAAGAAGCAGTAGAGCAGTTGCTCCGCCTCCTTCTTCTCTAGTTAAATGGCAGTGAGGCTTTGAGGACTGGGACTTTGTTACTTCCTCAAAGGTTCTGATGAAGGGGAGGATCTCCTCCTACTATCATATGTAGATATGAAGTGGGTGGTGTCCTAGAGGAGACCTACAAGGTTCAAAAGAACAAACAATAAAAAGAGAGGAGAGTGGGAGCTCCTATGATGGCGCAACAATGGAGCTCAGTCCTCTGTCTTGAGCGAGGCTGGAGGTGGAAGACCTGGGAGATAGAAGGAAACTAGAGGATGAAAAGGGAGAGGTGGAGCTGAATTGGAGGGTTAGGGTCAATTTGGGTGAATGAAGAAGATGATTTCTATGCTGAGAAGATATGAATCGAGGACTAAGTAATGGAGGATAGGGTACCTAGAGGTGGATGCGATGTGATCGGAGAATAAGGTGTAGTGGAGTTGGGTGTGTGATTGCCTAGAAGAGGAGGAAATAACCTCTTAGAGGTCATCACTCAAGGGACTCTGACGAGTGGGATGTCCGAGCTCTACTGCTCGAGGATGTAGCTACACAGCTAGAGAAAACAGTGGACTGCACCACGCATCACCTCTCATCATCGATGATGAGAATATCCTTGACTTACTATCACCATGAGGAGATACATTCCATAGGGAGTAAGCTCTACAAGTGGTGGATGGAGTTCACGAAGATCTCAGGAGCTCATCTCGCAATGGATTTCCAAGAAGTATGAGTGCCATCCTCTCGGCTGGTCTCAGGTGTGGCAAGGTAGAGGATGGATCTTAGGTTCCCGCAAGGGTTAGCAGAAGAACAAAAAGGAGAGGTGGGATGAATGATGTAGCTTTGTTGGATGGTGTGGGAGTGAATCTTCAAGTTCCGACCTTAGGGAAGCCAGAGGTAGAGAGATCTAGGAAATAAAGAGACTGGAGATGGCGGACTGTGAGGTGAAAATGATTTGAGGATGTTTGGGACCGGTAAACAAAGGATCAAAGATGGAGGAGGAGTGATGGTTAGGATTACCTAGGAATGCAAGTGGATCAAATAGTGGAGGAGGTGGTGGCAGTTGAATTGGAGGAGCGATCCTCCTTGGGTCTTCTCTCAAGGGTCCCGAAGTACAATGGACCAGAGCCCTGCAGCTTGGAGAGCAGCTACATGGCCAAGGAAGCACTGCAAATCTCATCGTGCTTTGTACCTCATCTTTGCTCAATGGAAATTTCCTCAGCCTCTATCATAGGTGAGGAGAACAAGGCTAAAAGGAGAAAGCACTAAGTTTGTGGATTGCCATTGAAGTTAGAGGTGGTGGTGGTCTATAGGGGGTGATCATAGGGATGTTATGGCATCAATGGGGATCTTGAATGGCCGAGAAGGTGGTGATGATGAGGGAGTTACATGCAAGATGAGATGAAGGCGGGCAATGGTGAGGATCAATGGCATTAAAGGGAGAAAATGGGTCACATGCGTTCTGAAGGTGTAACATCAGGCGGATGGATGAGCTGATCGAGGTCAACTCATGGTGGTGCGTGAATGGTGAAGAGGCGTTGGAGAGAGGAGGAGGGAGCAACTAGCATGATGGTTGAGGTTGATGAATCAATGGGCTTTGCATGGCGTAAGGCTTGACCATGGTGTTAACCAAAAAATAAAAGTAAAAAAAGAAGAAAAGAAATATGAGCAAGGGTCAAATCACAAAGTGGTCAACATGCAAGTTGTTGGTCTTTACGAGATATACAACTTTCTTGAAGGAACCAAGAGTGGAATAAATCATCTGTACATAATATAATTTTTCTATAAGTATTAATCACCCATTAATCCCCATTATTTTAAGTGTTGTATTTTTCTGTACTTTTAATTAGATTCTAATTAATAATTAAGATATACAATATATACATAATTAATCTAATTTTATGGATTTTAATAGATTAGAAAATAAAATAAAAATGCATAAACTAATATATGTACAATATATGCAGGTTCAAACTCCTTTGTTTTCTCTATGTTTTGTATTTTTTTTGGATTTTGTTTCTTAATTCTATGTTAGTTAACAACTCCAAGGATGCGATAGGAGAAAAATTAAGATAAAAAAGTTGATATTTTACACATAAAATAACAAGCTTAAGATTACTGAGAATTAGGGTTATTTATTTACATATTTTAGCCCATATTTCATGCATTGTTAATGAATGTTAATTACTACATTTTAGATGTTTTGATTAATGATTTGTTAAGGGGATTTTGCTAAGATCTTTATATAAAGTAGATGAATCATATATTCATTAACAGACCGAAACACAATCTTTTAAGTGTCTGTCATATCAAAACCCTTACTTCAATATAAAAGATCAGGTCACACCCACTTTAACTTAATCCATAGAATTAGCAAACTTTACCTATTAAAAAACCTTCCTAAGCTATCCTATAAGAAGGTAAGCATGTGCTCGGTATGTGAATTAGGAAAACTCCATAGAAAACCCCTAAAGTCTAAGAAGCATATTAGCTCCGTCAAACTGTTAGAGTTTTACACTTAGATTTATTTGGATCCACAAAATCCGAAAGTAAGTGGTTGTCACCACTGTTTTATTATAGTAGATGATTATTCACATTATACATGGGGTTTTTTTTTCATTTCTTCCAAGGACTTAGCATTCTCTGAATTGGTGAAGCTAGCCCAATGGACTCAGAATGAACAAGGATCTTCCATCACTAAGTTAAGAAGTGATCACGGTGGGGAGTTAAAGAATGAGACATTTCTGACTACTGTGCTAAGGTTGGGATCAAACATGAATTTTCTACACCTAGAATAACAACTCAGAATGGAATAGTTCAACAGAAAAATCACACTCTTCAGGAATATGCTCATGCAATGCTATACGAATATGATATTCCTTTATATTATTGAGCAGATGCCGTAAACATAGCCTACTATGTCTTAAACATGACTTTGATCTGACCATGATTAAAGAAGACAACTTTTGAGCTATATTTCAAACACTCACCAAATATATGTTATTTCCATGTTTTTGGTAGTAAGTGTTTTATTCTTAATACTAAGGAAAACCTTGATAAGTTTGACCCTAGGAGTGAAGAGAGAATATTCCTATGTTACTCTTTAAGATGGAAAGCTTACATGATATTCAATAAGAAAACCGTGACAATTGTAGAAGAGGTCAATGTTTCGCTTGACGAGAACTTTAGCAAAGCTCCTCATCTACAAAAATTAGAATTTGATGAAGATGCTCAAGTAGATCCTTATAATGTCCCTAAGAATAGTTATTCTCATGGGTTACCCAAGGATTTTATCTTTTTAAGAGGTCACCTGAAGGAATTGATGATGGGGGACATCTCAAAAGGAATCCAAACAAGATCACACTTAATTCATTTGCGTTATCTGTGTTTGTATCCTCAGTGGAGCCGAAGTCTACTAACGAGGCTTGCAAAATTGATTCTTAGTTAATGGTAATGTAAGATGAACTTTTTCATTTTGAGATAAAAAAGGTATGAGATCTTGTGCTCAAACTTGAAAATACATGGTTATTGAAACCAAGTGGGATTTTAAGAACAAATTGGATGAGTCAGGGATAGTTGTTAGGAACAAGACACGACTTATTGCATAAGGATATACTTAGCAGGAAGGAATTGATATCGATGAAAGCTATGAATCCGTTGCAAAGATTGAGTAAATCAAAATGCTACTAGATTTTGATTGTTTCATGGGAATTAAGCTATATCAAATGGATGTTAAAGGTGTTTTCTTAAACATATTCATAGAAGAAGGCAATAACTTGGTTTTGAAAACCCCCTTGAGACTGGAACATGTATTTGAGCTCAGAAAGCCCTTTATGGACTTAAGCAAGCTCCTTGAGTATAGTAAAACTAACTCATAACCTTCCTACTCACCTTAGGATTCATAATAGGGAAAGCATATTGCACTTTGTTTGTGAAGTATGTTTTGTCTGATTTACTAGTTGTGTAAATTTATGTTGTTGATATTGCGTTTGGATCCACTAATGCAATTCTTTGCAAGGATTTTTCTCAAGCTATGTATAATCAGTTCGAGATGAGCATGATGGGAGAACTCAAGTTTTTCTTAGAGTTGCAGATCAACCAAACAGAGTCCAGTGCTTTCTTTTTATAACAAAAGTACATGAAGAAGACACTCATAAAATTTAGTTCGACAAAGTTTTGGGGAAATCTACCACGATTTCTCTGACTACTCACCTTAACCTTGACGAGTCTGGTAAGCTTGCCAACCAACAACTTTACAAAGATATGATCGATTCTTAACCAAAAGAAAGTCACTTAAAAGCCGTAAAAAAATCGTTCATTATCTTGTTTTTACAAAAGATTTTGGTTTGTTTTATTTAAAGATGTATTCATTACAATTATTTGCATATAGCGATGCAGATTATGCTGCCAGCTGTACAGAGCACAAAAGTACAAGTAGCACCTACCAATTCATGGGGAATGTCATTATATCATGGTTTTCCAATAGCAAACTTGTATGTCACTATCAACTACTAAAGTGAAATATATAGCCACATCTTTAGCATGTTCTCAAAATTTTCTCAGTGAAAACACTTTTTCCGACTTTGGTTTGACCTTTCGTAAGAATAGAATAATGTGTGACAACTAGCTCTATTAACTTAGCTAAAAATCCTATCAACCACTCTAGGACTGGGCACATAGATGTTAGACATCATTTTCTTGGAGAAAATATCTTGAAATCTGTTTGAACAACATATCAACAGATATCTAACTTATTGGCATTCTTACAAAATCTTTAGTTTCATCACAGTTTGAGTTCATTAAAAGAGAATTAGGGCTGTACAAATCGATTGATATGTGTTGAATATATTATTTGTAGAAAGACACTCATTTAGAGCACATGTGATCGATCCTTTGAAGAATGTTGATCGATCACCTATGATCGATCATCAGTTAGCAATGATCAACCACCCCTGATCGATCATGCTAAGGGAATGATCGATCATTTGGACAAAATTACGAAATTTTAAGTTTGGATTTTTGGTGTCCTCCTACTTTGGAATGGACACCTAGGTCATCGCCTACTATTCCTTTTCTGACCTAGTCGACACCAAGCCTTTCTAATAGTGGACACATCATATCTATACATTGGGAAAGAAGGACTAATGAATCTCCATTTCATCACCTTCATTCCTTCATTTTGATCTCAAATTCCTAGCTAAATGCATGTATATATTATTAATTAATCAATATAAATACCTGATAAATTATACAAAATACTGTATAAAATCCTATATATTTTTTTTATTTAAGTCCAAAATAAAAGAATAAAGGAAGAAAAGAAAAAGAATGAGACACCATAGGTGTTGAGTGACCCTATATCTCGAGTCCCAGTCATCATGATGCCTTGATTGTTAAGGAATAAAGTAGAAGGAGATGGGGCAGATGAATAATAGAAGTAGAAGTAGAAGGAGATCGAGACACTCAAAATAAAAAGTCAAAATAAAAACTTCACGTACCGTATCTTCTCAATACTATATTAAAATGGACAAAAATCACCTTTAATCATATAAAATTTTTAATAAGATATTTAATGAAGGTGTTTTCATTTAATTTGGAGTTAATATGCAAAATTTAGGTTTTGGGCTCCTATTGTGTAATATACATGTATATTTTATTCAGTATATTTATTCTCAGTATTTTTGAAATTCTTTTATTTTTTAAAATTGTAAATATTATTTAAAATATATGTAAATAATTACAATATAATAAAATCAATAAAATAAAATCAAATTAAATACACATTTAAATAGGTAGGTAAAAAAATACTTCTATTACCTATAGTGTATTTGTACATAATTAATTAAATATACACATAAACTCAGAAAAAATGATAAAATTATCTAAATATGTATTAAAAAATAAAAACATATAAAATATATGTATAAAATCATAAAATATATATTACAAAATAAAATAAAAATACCCAAATATAGGTATTTACATTTATATTCTTACAAGTAAATATTAACTTGAAATAAAAAGCCTCATAAAAATAAATAAAAATATGTATAAAATACTACAGTAAAGTAAAAACATTATTCATGTTTTAATAAAAAATTAAATAATTCATTTATTATTTCTTTCTAATTTTACTAATCTTTTCCTCCAAGGAATTTTCTGCTTGGTCCACATGGACCAACCAGAACGCTCCCCGGGTTGACCTGGGTCAACACCCCCTTCTCTCTTCCTCAAGCGTAGGATTGCCAGACCTATTTCTTCGACCCATTTTCCATTAAAAACCATCATCATTTGTTTTGGCATGCTGCCTGATTTCTGGAGATTGAACATCCCTAGTTCCCACAAACATTAAAGATTTGGCTGATCTTCATCGACTCGATGAGCATCTACCTCACAAATCCCCCACTTGTTCAGCCTATATGTTTGCTCCTCTAGCTCTACCTCACTTTTTGATCCCTCTTTTCCAAGTTTTGGCCCCTTAGATCCCTGGAGTGTTCTTTCCCTTGGTGACAGTAAGAGGTTGGATGGATTTGCAGCGAGGAGGACTCGAGGAGGAGGTGATCCAAGCTATCACTGGAGTATACCGCTGGAGGTTTATCTTCCTTAGCTGTTAAGCCAAGTCAAGGTCCCATTCTTCGTTCCTATGCTTACTTTATATTCTATTTCAATTTCTTCATCTTTGTTTTAGGTTTATTTCATCTTTATCCTTAACATAAAAAACACCCAATTTGCTTGGAGCTTGAGCTCCAGGCTGATTCTTTGTGATTCGATAGTTTATCCGACTTAATTATCATCTCGTTATCTTTTCCTTCACCTTATCCATCCATTACACATCCAACCCACTCTATATTCATTGTGGATCTGGGAGTCGAAGCTCCTTCCCTCGCCACTCATCGGAGCCCCATCATCTCACTCTGCTTGAGTCTCTGCTTCATTTTTGGGTCGAGGATTAATCCTCAAGCCCAGGAGCATTTTTGTGTAGGTTTGGCATGTGGAAACCCATCTGGAACCTCAACAAATACATGGAGCAGCTCTAGGTATCTTGGAGTCACTAGAGCTCCACGATCTTCCTCGTCACCAGAGAACACTGTTGCATGTGGAGGAAGCCCTGCATGCTGGTATGCCTGTCAGAGGGAAGATCCGTCGCCAGAGGCAGTAGATACATCGAATCAAAGCTCATCATATAGTTGTTCATCAAGAGTTCTTCATACCCCCTTCAAAGCAGTCTGATCAAGAACATGACTCAGATAGATCTAGGCCGTTGATTCTCTTCGAAGGGGTACGTGAGGGTCACCTTCTGATCAATCACGTGGATCATCTACATCGGTTGTATCAAGAGACTTTAAGTGGTAAAATTTATAATGGCCTCCCTCTAGTTTTTTGTTATTTGTTAAAGGTCTTGTAATTATTTAGGTACATACAAAACTTTTAGGATATTTTGCATATATGCCCTTAGTACTATTTGATATTGCATTTCAGTCCAATGCTAGATCAACTCATGTGGACCCCCACACAAGGTGATATTTTAATATTGAGTCTATTTAAATCAAATTACCATTCAAAGTTTTTAGTTATTTTGCACCTGTTCCCTTGAGATATATTTTATTTACAACCATACCCCAGTTAGCTTGATTTATTTTTATTTATGTTATTCATTTTATTAAAAATAGCCCATTTTCTCTAAAAATTGTGCAAAAATAAATGTATGTGCATGATTAGCTGCTTGTTCACATAGAAATTTTATTTACCATTTTACATGCATTTAGTATTTATTATAAATAAAAATAGATATTTTATTCCCTATTTAACTTGAAAATACAAAACATTTATTAAACCTTTTCGGAAAATTCGAAAAAATTCCCTACAGTTTATTATCTTATTTTAAAACTCCAAACCAAAATCACAAAAAAACTCAAAAGAAACTCTTAAAATTAGCAACCGTTGCTAGCCCTAAAATTGCAAAATATTTTCTAAAAACCCAAAAATAATAGTTTCTATCTTATTTTTATCTCTGTATTAAAATTGACATTGGGTAATTGTGAGCCCATTTCCTATTTTTAATTCTCAAGTCAATTCTACCTATTTAAGCAGTTCATGTTTTGCTTTATTTCTAATTTTTAAAATACTTAAAAATTGCAAAATTTGCTCCAAAAAAATAAAAACAAAAAGTATTTGAAAAAGCTAAAAATATTTTATTTGGACCTTTTTGACTATATTTATTTATAATTATAAATATTATACTCTACATTTCTTATATACTATTATATATCATTTACATTAATATTGAATATTATAAATAGCTTAGTTATATTTTAAAAAAAACTTTAAAAAATAAAAAACGATTGTTCTTTAGGTTATTTTCTATTTTTTTCATTTATTATATATATTATACTATTACTTAAATTTTATATATATTGCTTATATACATAATATACTCTTATATATTATTTATCTATTATTTAATTAAAAGGAATTAAAATAAGAATAGTAAAATAAAAAAATATAATTAAAAAATTTATTTTACTTTACTAAAAACCCACAAAACATTGATTGACATTGTGCATACTTGTATACACTTGCATATTTATTCATTTAAATAATTCCCGTTACATCCCGTGTTTGCTTTGTTCGTCCCCTACGTGCTTGTCTACTATACACACTTGTTTATGGGGTTATAATAAATTTTTCTCTACATATACTCTGCCTTGTAATAATTTATTTATTTTATTGTGGGTTGATTGTTGAAGTTAGCTTGGGATCCTTAAGAGAGTTCACTTCAGCGACTGCGTAGCTCGCGGTGTGAGTGCACACGACTCTCTCCTTCGATCTTAGGCCATTTGAAATGGCACTATTGTCGGGGATCAATGGATATCGTTGCATTTCATGTATATCTGTGTACATTATTTCTCTTTTATTTTTGCTCTTTATTTTTGATAATTGTTTGATCTATCCTGACCTATATTTCATTGTTTGACTTTCTTGCAAGGGACCGCATGGCAATGACTGTCTCTTAGGAGGTGGACACCCCCAAGCTACGAGGAGGTGGGCTCTTCTACTTGTGAGATGTCCAAGAGAGAGAAGGGGAGAGGAGAAAAGGGAGAAAGAGCAGAGCCGATACAGTTAGTTTCTTGTTTTCTTTTATGAGAGAGTGTCTTTCATTTTATTTTTGTAATATTATTTAAAATAATTTGGACTTGGACATTGCCACATTAACGAGGTCCATTGACCCAATGTTTGTTCACATGGGGGCCTCGTCACAGTTTTCGTGTTTTCATCAATTTCTTTTATTTTGTTTCTCATGATTTGAGCTTTTTGCCTTTATTTTTCATTTGTTTTATGTGTTTGATCCCCTAGATCTAGATTTTCTTGACTCGGTATCTAGGTCCAAAGCCCTACAAAGCATGCACCTATAGTCTCTTTTGCTTGGACTTAGTCAAATAACTAATTGCAAATTTCTTAAATTTGGAACCGCGAGTTGTGAGAGACTCCACAATGCTTGCAAGACCCATTGTGGGGGGCATTGAGGAGTCTCCAAGACCAGGAACTTGGATCCATTTTTTGTGTAGTTTGTAGTTGGTTCTTCACGATAATAGCAATTCTTGTCAGTTTTGCTTCCTGCATGGAGAGCGTTGGGAAGCATTGTGAGTATTATTACTTTGCACGCATCATTTGATGCAAGAGTGAGATTTCCACTCTAGTCTCCACTTGCATTTCTTTTCCTCCTTATCCATCTATTTTATATCACATTTAGTAACAAAAAGAAAAGGTAAAAAAATCGTTAGGCAGTTTATTTTGAAAAATGCTCAAAAAGGTGAAAATTTAAAAATTAAAAATAAGGAGTCTACTAATAAAACTTTGACCTTTATAAAAAATGTAATAGACACCCTTGTTTTGGGTTCATAAAGCCCTACTTGCTTTGAGGTACATTTCATACCGAGTGAGGTGTGACTCCCAAAGGATTAGAGCCAAAAACCCGATCTGTGGCAGCCTTGATTATCACTTGGGTTGGCAAAGTATTGGCACTTCTATCGTACGTGGGTGAGCAAGGCCTTATAGACAAAGGTGTTCCCACCTTGTGTAGAGCATACTACTTGGTCCGAAGTATTGAGCATATGACACACCTTTACAGGGTTGTTTGTGTCATTGTCCTACAACCAAGTACGTCACTTGTGAGGGAAGCATTAGTTTCGACTATTGGTAATCTCTCTATTTTTTTAGCTGAGTTCCCACTCAGGCACAAGATCAAAGACCTTAAAGTGTGCAGATCATATGTTACAAAGGAGGTGGAAGAAGTATGCCATACTTTCCTAGCAATACACACACTCCTATAAAGATAACGATCATAAGGACTTGTTAAAGATTTCATTGCAATACAACCATAAAAGATAAAAGATAAAAATAGCCAACTCTTATGGCTTACTTAGTTGAGTTGGTGATTCCACAACTTGTCAGGTATTTTTTTGATTGGATTAAGGTCAAAGATCAAGTCCCGGACACTTGTCAAAATTTTCTCGTAATTTTATCTTCCTTTATTCCCACTTGACCCTGCTCATTTTAAGCCGTTATACTATTTTGCACTCCTTTCATTTCTCGTTGACCTCCGTATCATTCATCCATTCTCGATCTTCTTGTTTGACCTTGATATGGCAACCCATGGATGGCTTAGACGAGACTCTATTTGAAGGATATGGTATTATCCTCAAGCGCATCACGGAAGCGTGATCGTTATATCGAATACAACGTAGAACGACTAGTCATACTAGTTGTTCTATGCAGCTGAATTTAAAAAATTTTCATGCAATGAAACCACATGATCCAAGAACGATTCTCGGATCATTTCATCTAGAACAACAACAAGTATAAAGGAATACCTCTTGACGCGTGGTTGATCGAGTCTCTATGAAAAGAGACCTCCTGTCTCAAGTTCGATCATCGGAGAAGACGCTTGCAAGCGCGGGGATGAACCGCGTGATCCTCGTAATCCAACAAGATGATCCAAGCACGGTGAACACCTGATCTCTTCGCACGAGATCGAACGTATTCTTCATGAGCGTAGAACTCCAAGAAGACGGAGAACCGAAGAACGTCGAAGTGGCGACACGATGGTGAAGGCATCGACGACTTTCTCCTCTAGGGTTTGGTGGACGACCACCAAGGGGAGGGAGAGAGAGAGAGTTGACGTATGAGAGAAAAGAGAGAGAGATGTGCTTTCAATAGCATGGCATTAGAGAGCATGGTATGCCTCTCTATTTATAGGGTTTTGGGATCCATGGATCTCAATCCATGGGATACATAAATCAATGGATGAGATTGATTTATGTTTAATCCAATGGTCAAGATTGTTGTTGTAAAAGCTAACAATTTATGATTTAATTTATATCAAATATATTGGATAAATCAAACACAATTCAATCCTAAATTAGATCAACCAAATAAGGAGACAATCAACATGGAGATTACATCTCCCATGTCAATGTGGTGGATGGCCACCAATTCCATATAGGACTTGGTAGTCGTCCACATGTTTCCATGTGGAGGTAATCTCATGAAATCTCATGAGATTGCAAATCTCCATGGAAATCTCTATTATTATTTCCAACAACTTTTGTTGTGATTTGTTCTTCAAAAATAATTCATAATTAGTTTTGAGAATATTACAATCTTAACATTGGAAATTTGTGAATCACATTCACAACCCAAAACAAAATATATTTTACATTTTCAATTAAATAAACAATGTGTATCCAATACACATTGATAATTAATCAACAAATATAAATTATAATTAGATCTCTCTAATACATTATAAATTACATTTATAATATATTATGAATAATTGGATATTTCTATCCACATTATTCTTATCTACAATAATTAAATCACATTTAATTATATTGGATGATTTCCACACACATCAAGATGATTAAATTACATTTAATCATCAATTCATTAATGCTTTGATCTATGGAATTATTCTTGAACCCTTTTAAGAATAATGTGATTTCTCCGCATATACTTGGAGATAAGGACATGGCGATTGTTTTGTTCCACGTATAGTGACTTAGATGTTGGGATCACATCTCAAATCTGGATCTCATGGACCTCCTACAGATGCCTTATCAGATCAAGATCGTAGACCTAATCTTCTCATTGCATCTGAATCTCATTCAGATCAATGTTTAATGCAGGAAGGTGACTCCTCTATTGAGAGGAGTCACTAAAATCCAAACCAATTTCATCACTCCCTCGGAATGGAAGCGTCATGGTTATACAATCGTTTACGATCACATTACCCTCAGGCATTCCCAATACCTGTACATCCTGCATACTGGAAGACCTATGATCATCCTGAAGATATAGATCACTTTTACACTGTCATCTTCAGGGTTTGATCATTGAGTTTCTCAATCTTGGTCATTGGGAATTGTTATAGATCATATGCTTTCCCAAAGCATATATCTTACCTTCGAATTCATGTCATGCTTCCAAAGCATGACGGCCATGCATGGAATTTGACCAGTCCCAATACCTCATGAGTGAGCTCATGCCTTCCGGTTCACAAGTGAACCTGTATGATCCCTTTGAGAGATCGTGTTACTCATATGTCCTTACATGCACACCAGCTCGTCGGTGTATAGACCTTGGCTATGTCATCAACCTATTGGTTTGCCAAATGTACACACTCAGATATATAGCAACACATCTATCTCTGTCAGAGGATGCATGCCTATGCTGTGACAACATTCAACATAGGTCTTTGGTTATCTCAATCTCGTTAAGTCAACCCATTGACTCAACTAATCTGACACCTACGAATCACTATTCCCATGTAGAGGACCTGCATCAAGAGGTCAGTCAGATATAAACCAGATGAGAAAGGATTGCCATCTCCTACTCAGGCTGGAGATCATCACTTAACAATCATTTGATGATGCTTGATGAGTCCTCTATCTAACTCCTTAGATATTCATCCAAGCATCAGCCTCTATGATTCAATCAATGAATCAACAACTGTATGATCATCAAGTTGGTCATGGTACATAACCCTTATTGTACAGAGGGACGTTATAGTGCATTCATTCATTCAATCTCAGAAAGGGAGTGAAAAATAATCAATAACTTTTATTGATAAATCATTTATTACAATAACATTTATTGTAAGAATGGTTCGCCCCGGGCTCACATTGCTAACAATCTCCCAGTAGCCCTTAGAACCATTCAGGAACAGTCCTTAAACCCATACTCATTACATGCTGGTCGAAAACCTTCTGTGTCAGACGTTTGGTAAGTTGATCAGCAACGTTGTCGGCAGAGGCCACCTTGGTGATGATGATGTCACCACGCTTTTGAATCTCCTGAATGATGTTGTATTTCCTTTCCACATGCTTGCTCTTCTGATGCCATCTGGGGTCCTTTGCCTGGGCAATGGCTCCCGTGTTATCGTAGAGTAGCGGGATGGGAGTATCAGAGGAAACTACGCCAAGCTCCAGGATGAACTTGCGCTACCACACCGCCTCCTTTGCAGCATCCGATGCGACAATGTACTTGGCTTTTGTTGTTGAATCTGCAGTAATGTCCTGCTTCTTGCTTCTCTAGCTCACAACACCACCATTCAAAAGGAATACAAACCCTGATGTCGACTTTCGATCATCAATATCCGATTGGAAGTCAGAATCTGTATATCCCAAGACTTGGAGATCACCATCTCCATAGACCAAGATGTAATCTTGCTCCCTTCCTAGATATTTGAATATGTTCTTTACCTCATTCCAGTGTCGCTCTCCATAGCAGGATTGGTAACGACTTACCACTCCCGCTGCATGGCAGATATCTGGCCTCGTACACGTCATGGCATATATAAAGCTTCCTACAGCTGATGCATAAGGACATCCATCGATGGCTTTCTTTTCCTCAATAGTTTGAGGAGCCATCCCTTTAAACAGGTGGATACCATGTCTTAAGGGTAGGAATCCTTTCTTGGAACTATGCATATGGAATCGTTCAAGAATATTCTTAATGTATCCATGTTGTGACAATCCCAAAATCCTCTTTTCTCGGTTTCTGAACAACTTCAGGCCTAAGATGTAAGAGGCTTCTCCAAGATCTTTCATCTCAAAGGTATGAGATAGCCAAATCTTCACACTGGTCATCATCCCTGTATCATTTCCAATGATAAGGATGTCATCTACGTAGAGCACGATGAATACAATGGCGCTCCCACCAAGCTTTTGTACACACAAGATCCATAAGGATTTTGCACAAAATCATAACTCTTTACGGTTTCGTCAAATCTGATGTTCCAGCTACGAGAAGTTTGCTTGATCCCATAGATGGATTTCTTCAGCTTGCGTACTTTGACGTCCTCAGTTATGAAGCCCTGGGGCTGCTCCATGTAGATATCCTCCTCGAGGTATCCATTGAGGAAAGACCTCTTGACGTCCATCTGCTAGATGTCGTAGTCAAGATATGCAACTATAGCTAGCAATGTCCTAATGGATTTAAGCATAGCCACAAGAGAGAATATCTCAACGTAGTCGATGCCTTCTCTCTGTGTGTAACCCTTGGCTATGAGTTGTGCCTTGAAAGTCTCTACTTTCCCATTATGTCCCCTTTTCCTCTTGAAGATCCATTTACACCCAATGGGTTTTACCCCTTTAGGTGGATCCTCTAGGGTCCATACACCATTCTTATGCACGGAGTCAATCTCTGACTTCATTGCTAGCATCTATCTATCCACGTCATGATCCGCGAGTGCATCAAATGAAGTAGGATCAATGTCAGTATCACTTGACACATGGAATCCATACCTTTCAGGTGGTGCAACCACCCTCAAACTCCTTCAAAGAAGTATGGGTGTTTCATCTTTATTTATCTCTTCAGTTTTTGGTCTAGGAAACTCAGAATCCTCAAGGAATTCAATGAGTTCCTCTACTTCATTTTTGTCTTGACCTTTAATGAGGAGTCTTAGGTACAGATTTTCTAGGAATCTTATTCAGAATATATATTGTAGTATCTACTGCATATCCCCGGAAACTAAGAGGTAAATGTGCTTTGCTCATCATTCAACTAACCATGTCCATGATGGTCCTGTTGCGTCTTTCAGCAACACCATTAAGTTGGGGAGTTCCAGGAGGAGTGAGATTGGAGACAATTCCATTCTCTTTAAGATATTCCTTGAGTTCATCTGAGAGGTACTCGCCACCTCAATCAGATCGAATCCGTTTAATCTTCATATCGGTTTGGTTCTCAACCAAAGCCTTGAACTCTTTGAACTTTTCAAAGGTTTCAGATTTATGATGCAATAGGAAGACAAACCCGTATCGCGAATGGTCATCAATAAACATCAAATAATATCGATATCCATTTCGAGTCGTGGGACTGAAGGGATGACATACATCGGTATGTATTAGGTCAATAATACCTTCGTATCTTGTAACCTTGTTACGGAAAGGCGTCCTAGTCATTTTACCCTGAATGCAATGTTTGCAGGTAGGCAAAGGTTGAACCTGTAGAAAATCCAAAGGTCCATCCTTTATCAATCTATTGATCCTATCAACAGATAAATGACCAAGCCTTTGATGCCAACTCTCATTCAAAAGATTTATAGCCTCCCTGGCTCTTTTAGGGTTTTTATCAGTGGCTATAACATTCATGATACATTTATCAATGCACAATTCATAGAGTTCACCAGAAGTCAAAATACCATCCGTAATATATTTATCGTAATGATTTATGACTAATTTATTACAGAAAAAGAATAAATATCCGCTTCTAACAAGTTTAGATACAGATATCAAATTCCTTCTGACTTCGGGTACATAAAGACACTCTTTAAGTATTAAGACTCTACCACTAGATAATGATAGTCGACAGGTCCCAACAGCGACTGTTGCAACACTTGCATCAGATCCCATCTGGATGACTATCTCCCCTTCCTCTAGATTCCTAGTTTCCTGAAACAAATGCAACAAATTGCATACATAGAAGCACCAGAATCTACGACCCAACTTCCTTCTCGTCCAACGAGAAAGATAGTTTCAATGATAAAAGTAGATTTCACACCTGCTGGGGCTTTACCTTTGTCTGTCGACTTCAGGTATTCCGGGCAGTTACGCCTCCAGTGCCCCGACTTTTTGCAGTGGTGGGAGATGTCGTATTTCTTCGATGCTATCAGTGTAGATGCATTGGAAGATGAGCCAATGCCTTGACTCTTCTTCTTTCTCTTCTGGGCTGGGCCCTTCTGAGAACCTTGCTTCCGACTGCGCTTCCCTCCGACCTGTACAACCATTGCACTGCCAATGGGACCATCTTTCTTCATTACATCTTCTGCAGACTTTAATGCAGTAAGAAGTCCAGCGTTCGACAAGTCCAACTTGTTAATTTGGAATGAAACCACAAAATTATTGAAAGACTTGGGCAAAGATAGCATAGTGAAATCAGCTTGCATGTCTGCATCCATATTTGCCCCAAGAGTCTCCAGTTCAGACAAGTACCCAAACATTTTGAGTACATATTCTCGAACCGAAGATCCTTCCTGCATCTTGCAGCGAACGAGTTCTTTCATAATATTGTAACGCTGGGTGCGGTTAATATCACAAAACATATCTTTCAGATTCTGCATTATTTCTTGGCATGTGCTCATCTCCACATGTTGCATCTGAAGAACATTGGAGAGAGAACCCAGGATATAAAATCTAGCCAAGACATGATCTTCATCATACTTGTCATTCCTTCGATTTAGGGCTTTCATGCTTGTCTTATGTGAGCACATAACTTATGCGCTCAGCCGAGAGAACAAGCTCCAAATTACTGATCCAATCCGAGTAATTTGGACCGGTCAACTTGTTGACCCCAAGAAGCCTACTTAGTGGGTTCAAGGACTTCATTTTCTGAAATTAAGAATGCACTATATTAGAACATATAATCATATATTCATATTTATGATGTTTGATTAAGGCATTTTAAATCAAATTGTTCTTTCTCTGTCAACCTTGGAAGTTTATTCTCTTAATCACTTTCAGAGTAATAGATATACTTACCGATATATCTTAAGCAAGAATTGGGATCTCCTCCTTATCTTTGTCATATCCCAATAATACGAGAACCTATGACTCCAATAAAGAGAAGCGAGAACACATTCCGCTTTGCAAGTCCAACTTGCATTTCACAATTCGATCTTTAATACCCGAGCCCACCACCCCTAAGGTGATGTTGACCTGTTATTAATTGAACCAACCGTCAACAGGAATACAACTCGCTATGTGCAATCCAATATTGCCCCAATAATATGAGGATTTGATATTGGGGTCACTACGCATACGTCTTTACTCTTTCGAGAAGCGACGAGCCCAATCCAAATGGATCGTATGCAGGAGCTGTCACTTCGAACAGGCGTCTCCTACATATAATATATGGCGACGAAACCCTTCGCCTTGATGGGAGACCATGGATGTCACTTATGTGATCCTCCACCTCATATTCAAATTTTAATTAATTATTATGAATCATATTCATGTAATTAATTCTTCCAAGGGAAATAACAACTCTATTCATAATAAAGTGTTTCAATTGGACATAATTAATTTATTCACATTAAATTAATTATCAATCCAATTTAATCAACAAACTTGATTGTTTCACTTGAATATATATGGTATTATCTCAGAGTACGTATTGATTTGAATTTTAATAATTAGAAAATACATCTTGATTTTCTCCGGCATTATCGAGTCCCTACCCGCTGTCATGGCCAGTACCGACGAGAGTGGGACATACCACATACGTTGCAACCGGCTACCCCAATATTCTCCGACTAGGCACCATATCCACCTCAGGAAAGGATAATGCCAGATAGATCAATTTGTACTTGAGATGATCATCGGTTCTTCAACCGAAATTATACCATATAGTAATAGTCAAAATATTTTTGATTATAAGGAAATTTTCTACACAAATTCCCAATCCTATTCAAGCATCAAGTTTGATGATTGTGTTTCCAATTATGATCTAGATCAAATCTAATCAATTTATTGGTTGAGGCCAAGTCAAATAAGGAAATAATCATCTTTCAATATTTCTCAAATATTTCCCTCAATTATTTCATGAAATTAACAATTAATTTCACTAATTGACAATCACATGGTTCTTGATTAGAACTGTAATTTCAGCAGTGACCCCTACTCACTAAAATTAACATATCTCAATCAATTTAAATCCAAATTAGACAAAATAAATTTTCAAATATTGCTAATTTGATTTAGGACAGAATCTAAGGTGATATTTCACGCATTTAGAGGTGGATCAAAACCGTAATTAACTCATTAATCATGTTAAGATTCGCAGTTCCCGCAACAGTGATTACATGTTCATTAAAACAACCATATCTATAGCAAACGGAATCCAAATTACGTAAACTCAGATCCTATGATTTCCTTATTTAATGAGAAACAAAATCCAAGTGATTAATTTGTGTTTAAACATTTTAAAAAGGGACGAATTTATTCACTAAACAAATGTGTGAAATTCAAATGCGACAAAAACTTTCGTGACCTTAACGAACACAAGTCGTCCTAGGTTTGCAGATCGTATCCAAAACCTTCAACCTGGCTCTGATACCACTTGAAGGATATGGTATTATCCTCAAGCGCGTCACGTAAGCGTGATTGTCGTATCGAATACGACGTAGAACGACTAGTCATACTAGTTGTTCTATGCAACAGAATTTAAAAATTTCATGCGATGAAACCACATGATCCAAGAAAGATTCTCGGACCGTTTCATATAGAACCAAAACAAGTATAAAGGAATAACTCTTGAAGTGTGGTTGATCGAGTCTCTACGAAAAGAGACCTCCTGTCTCAAGTTCGACCGTCGGAGAAGACACTTGCGAGCGCGGGGATGAACCGTCGGATCCTCGCAATCCAACAAGATGATCCAAGCACGGTGAACTCCTGATCTTGTCGCACGAGATCGAATGTCTTCTTCATGAGCGTAACACTCCAAGAAGACGGAGAACCGAAGAACGTCGAAGCGGCGACGCAGTGGCGAAGGCTTCAACAGCTTTCTCCTCTAGGGTTTGGTGGACAGCCATTAAGGAGAGGGAGAGAGAGTTGACGTGTGAGAGAAAAGAGAGAGATGTGCTTTTAATAGCATGGCATTAGAGAGCATGGTATTACTCTCTATTTATAGGGTTTTGGGATCCATGGATCTCAATCCATGGGATACATAAATCAATGGATGATATTGATTTATGTTTAATCCAATGGTCAAGTTTGTTGTTGGTAAAAGCCAATAATTTGTGATTTAATTTAGATCAAATATATTTGATAAATCAAACACAATTCAATCTTAAATTAGATCAACCAAATAAGGAGACAATCAACATGGAGATTACATCTCCCATGTCAACTTGGTGGACGAAAACCGATTCCATATAGGACTTGGTAGCCTCCACATGTTTCCATGTGGAGGCAATCTCATGAAATCTCATGAGATTGCAAATCTCCATGGAAATCTCCATTATTATTCCCAACAACTTTTTTTGTGATTTATTCTTCAAAATAAATTCAAAATTAATTTTGAGAATATTGCAATCTTACCATTGTAAATTTGTGAATCACATTCACAATCCAAAATAAAATATATTTTACATTTTCAATTAATTAAACAATGTGTATCCGATACACATTAATAATTAATCAACAAATATACATTATAATTAGCTCTCTCTAATACATTATAAATCACATTTATAATATATTATGAATAATTGGATATTGATATCCACATTATCCTTATCCACAATAATTAAATCACATTTAATTATATTGGATGATTTCCACACACATCAAGATGATTAAATCACATTTAATCATCAAGTCACTAATGCTTAGATCTATGGAATTATTCTTGAACCCTTTCAAGAATAATGCGATTTCTCCCCAGATAGTTGGAGATAAGGACGGGGAGATTGTATTGTTCCACGTATAGTGACTTGGATGTTGAGATCACATCTCAAATCCATATCTCATGGACCTCCCACAGATGCTTGATCAGATCAAGACCGTAGATCTAATCTTCTCATTGCATCTGAATCTCATTCAGATCAATGTCCAATACATGGACTAAGATTAGGTCACCTCTCTATTGAGAGGAGTCACTAAAATACAAACCTATTTCATCACTCCCTCGGAATGGAAGCGTCATGGTTATACAATCATTTATGATCACATCACCCTCATGCATTCCCAATACCTGTACATCCTACATACTGGAAGACCTATGATCATCCTGAAGATATAGATCACTTCTGTCATCTTCATGGTTTGATCATTATGTTTCTCAATCTTGGTCATTGGGAATTGGTATAGATCATATGCTTTACCAAAGCATACATCTTACCTTCAAATTCATGTCATGCTTCCAAAGCATGACGACCATGCATGGAATTTGATCAGTCCCAATACCTCATGAGTGAGATCATGTCTTCCGGTTCACAAGTGAACCTGTATGATCCCTTTGAGAGATCGTATTACTCATATGTCCATACATGCACACCAGCTCAACGGTGTATAGACCTTGGCTAGGTCATCAACCTACTGGTCTGCCAAATGTACCCACTGAGACATATAGCAACACATCTGTCTCTGGTCAGAGGATGCATGCCTATGTTGTGACAGCATTCAACATAGGTCTTTGGTTATCTCGATCTCGTTTAGTCAACCCATTGACTCAACTAATCTGACTCCTCCGAATCACTATTCCCATGTAGAGGACCTGCATCAAGAGGTCAGTCAGATATCAGCCAGATGAGAAAGGATTGCCATCTCCTACTTAGGCTGGAGATCATCACTTAACAATGATTTGATGATGCTTGATGAGTCCTCTATCTAAATCCTTAGATATTCATCCAAGCATCAGCCTCTATGATTCAATCAATGAATCAACAGCTGTATGATCATCAAGTTGGCCATGGTACATAACCCTTATTGTACAGAGGGACCTTATAGTGCATTCATTCATTCAATCTCAGAAAGGGAGTGAAAAATAATCAATAACTTTTTTTGATAAATCATTTATTACAATAACATTTATTGTAGGATTGTTCGCCACGGGCTCACATTGCTAATACTGTTGACATCCATACCGATTCCAAGCGGTCGACCTCTCCAATAATTCGGGGTAATTCCGAAGATCATGGTTTGGACTCCGTGAACTGCTCTCCAAACTCCCCACCTTTTTCAATAAACAGGAACCACTCTTGTCCATTTTGGGTGGATATTGATTTCACTCCATATACATCTCCAACCTTAATGAAATTTTGAGTTGACCTTAAGACATAATGATTTTCCATATCTAATGCTTCAATTCAGACTAATTGGGGTATTATTCCATTTGTAGATCAGGAGCTCGATCTGGAGCCAAAGATTTTGTATGATTTAGATTCTGATACAAAGATGGCTCTGAATGGAAATGGACCTCAACGTTCACAACTGCAGTTAGGCCAGCAGTTGGATCAAAATGCGGTGAATGCCCGACTTATTGCCTCCATACAAGCAATCCAACATCAGCTCACCAACCAGGCATTAGTCCAGGTTTCCTTTCAGGACATGCTGAATGATCCGAGGAGAAGGAGAAACCAATTAGGAGGAGGAGAAGAAGAAGAACTCATAGGTGGAGTTGATGGAGGGAAGGAAGATAAGCTAAGAGGAGAGGTTCCCAAGCTGAATCCTCAAGGAGACGTACAAACCCATAGACGGACATATGACAAAATGTACCTGGTATCCATTCCCATTTTGAGTTGAAGCCTCAACTCTTGGTTTTGCTTCCCACCCTCCTCGAGAACATAAATGCGGAATCATATATCCATCTCCAATAGTTTGGGAGCATCTACGGATCCACGTACTACCCCAACTTATCATTAGGTGTAGTCAAAATGATGACATTCCCATTCAACCTTCAGGATAAGGATCTTCATTGGAATAATCATTTGGGGAAAGTTGTCACCACTTGGGAGGAACTGAAGTCTGTTTTTCTACACAAGTTCTATCCTCTAGAGCGACTTAATCAGATGCATGCTCGTATTACTAACTTCACCCAAGCCACCCATGAGTCAATTCATGAGGCTTGGGAGAGGTTTACTAATTTGAAAGAGAAGTGTCCAAATTACGACATCACTCAAACCACTCTGGTCCAACATTACTTCGGTTGACTTACCACTGAAAGTCAGAAGCTCATCGATACCACTTGTAGTGTGTCTCATTTTAACAAAGATGAGGACATCATATGGTAGATTTTTGATGATATGGCAAAAGGAGAAGCTACCTTTTCATTGTCCCGATCTTTTAGAGACAACCGCAGACTCACCAAAATCTATTCATATGGCAGCATCACAAGAGCCATATAGGGATGAGAGCTCAAAACTTAACATTATTGAGAGGCACCTGTCCAAGGTGGATATCAATGAGAAGCGATCACATGACATTGAGAAACTCGCCGTGATCAAACATAGGACCCAAAATTCGGACAAACTAGATCAGCTTATTGTGAAAGCTGGTTTCAAGAGTTTAAAATATCCTTACAAGGCATGTCAATGAGGTGACTGCTCATGAAACCTGAATCAGACAACAATTAACCCCCAAAAGATAAAGAAATGCTAAGAAAAAATATGGAGTTAAAATTTATTATAACTCTACAAAACGATCGTACAATGTAAGTATGTAAAGTGTCAAACATAGGGAGCAAGGGGAACCGACAACAAAAATTGGCAAAAAGAAGGATACTAATTATTTTGTTGTTTTTATGCAGTTTTTTTATTTTTAGCGGGTTTTATGTGATTTCTTGGAAATTTTAATTTATATATTTTTGTTATTAGGTTTTATAGTTTTATATTTTTATATTTTCGATTTTAATTTTCTTCTTTTTCTAATTAGATATAACATAAGTATATATATGATATAGGTAGAATATATATAATAAATAAATACAATAAGGCCAAAATCCGGAAGATACCCTAAGATACATCAATTTTTTAATTTTTTGAGGGTATCAACAAAATATTTTGATGTTTATAATAATAATAACTATAAAGAATGTAAATATAGGTATAATAATATAGTATAATCTAGTATAGATATAAATATACCTGTAAATACTTAAAATACCAAAATACATTCTTTTTGTCTTTTTATATTTGTACTATTTTTAATATTTTCTAGATTTTTTGCTATTTTTTGTATTTTTATGGAATAAAAATAGGAAAATAGTGAGTAATAATATACAAATTATTGTTTTGGATTTAAAAAATAGCTAAATAACTCAAAAATTCCAAAAAAATAATTTTAATAAGTAATATATATATATATAGTAAATAAGATATAGAGATAACAAACTCTATTTTTGTATTTTTAATGGTTTTTTATAATTTCGTAGTTAATTCATATAGTAAATAAGATACCGAGATAGAAAACTCATTTGTTGTTTTTTAATGGTTTTTTAATAAGATACCAACTGAGGAAGAAGAAGAAGGAGTAGCACCAACAAAGCCTCAAAAAATGAAAAAATTCAAAAATGACAAAAAGTGGACAATACCAGCCGAAGCATAAGCCGACCAATAACGGAGAGGACCATTGATGTAGCCGATCCATAGTCAGTCGATGGCATTCCATTTGCTATTTTGGGATGCTCATCACCTCAGATGGATGAAGATTATTTTTTATCATCAAGTTATACAACATGATGTGGGCATATATTTTGATGTGAATTAGAACAATATTCCTGCTGATTTTGGTTCTGTATATATTCCTTTTCCCGACTCTTTACAAAAATAAAAAAGTTAAAAATTTGAAAAATACCTTGTCAGATCCAGATGTTGTTCAAATAATTCAGAATCTTGTTGTAGAGATTCCTTTACTATTGGCCATTAACTACATGCCAAACATCAAGAACGTATCAAAAGAGGCATGCACTTCAAACGGACATCCACATTATGCTAGGTAGAGAAATGTGAAGCATATCCTGACAGTGACTACAATTAATGTAATCGACAATATCCCTAGAAAGAAGAAAGACATGGGAGCCCCTTTCATCCGATGGACAATGTTTGATCAAGAGTTCTACTGAACTCTTCTAGAAAACAGATTGATAATTAACTTAATGCCTACTTCATTACTAAAGGAATTTGGGTTGAGACCGCTAAAATCAACAAGTATTATTCTATAATTTGCAGACACTTAAAAAAAGCAGCCCCGAGGAATTTTGGAGGACGTCATTGTCACTATTCATGGAATGGAGTTCCCTGTGGACTTGATTGCATTGGATATGGACACCTCAACTCTTCTTTTGCACACCCCCGTTTTACTCGGACGGTCGTTCCTTCGAATAGCTGAAGTAGTGGTGGACTACGACATCAGACAGATTATCCTTAGCTTGAACAGCAACAAGGTACCCATTCAGATGATCCATGTGCCAAAATAGATAGAATCTACATCAAATGCGGGAGTGTCTTCAGAGCATATAAAAGAATGTGAATATCTTGCTGAAACCTGAGATACAAATATTTTTATGTATGATATTGAGACCCATGAATTCCTCTCTACCGAGGAAGGAGTGGATAGTACAGTCGACTTCCCCTATATCTCAGAAGATGATATATTTGCTGATATTCTAGGTGAACTGATTGATGGTCACACGTCCTTAGCAAAGGAAGAGCATATTATTGTAGAATTTTATGAAAAAGATTCAATCATTGAAAATTTTTGTGCATCTATAGATTTAGAGCTTAAACTGACAAATGTTGACAATGTACAATCAACAGATCTGACACCACCAATGCCCTGCACATCCATAGAGGCTACTAATGATAAAGTTTAGATTGTACTAGAGCTTAAGTAGATTCCAACAAACATGAAGTACGCCTTCCATGCAGGTGAGGAAAACATGTTTACCATGATCATCAATTTCCAACTAACTCAGGAACAAGAATCTCGTCTGCTCCAAGTTCAAGAAAGAAACCGTATGGCCATTGGCTGGAAAATTTTCGATCTCTGTGGGATCAACCCATCATTATGTTCACATCTACTTGGAGAATATACAAGTCTCCTACGAATTTGTAAGAAGATTATATCAGAATCTCTGGGAGGTTGTTATGAATGAGATTACAAAATGGTGTGATGCGGGCTATCCCATCTTCGTCTGCAAATGAGTGAGCCCCTTGCATGTTGTGCTAAAAAGTCAAGGTCACTATTTTGAAGAACCACGAAGGAGAGAATATCGCAATCGGAGTTCCTACATCATGGTGTATTTGTGTCGATTGCGGATGGTTGAACTAAGCAAGCAAGAAGGATCATTTTCCACTTCCCTTCATCAATCAAATAGTTAAAAGAATGGCCACAAAGGAGTATTTTTGCTTCTTGGATGGATATTTTGGATATAATCTGGTTGCAATCACTGTATAAGGCCAATAAAAAACTAACTTCACTTGTCCATTTGGGATATATGCCTTTCGCAGGATGCCCTTCGAATTATGCAATGCTCCTGCGACCATTCAGAGGTGCATGTTTGCAGTTTTCACAGATATAGTTAGTAGTTTTCTTGAACTGTTTATGGATGATTTCTCGATCTACGATGAATAACTTTGATCATTGCTTATTCTATTTAGACCGAGTCCTGAAAAGATGATGTGAAGACAACTTGGTGCTCTCGTGGGAGAAGAGCCATTTTATGGTAAACAAAGGGATCATGCTAGGCCATGTCATCTTGAAACGTGGCATGGAGATCGATCTTACAAAGGCAGATGTCATTTCAAAGCTATAGAAACCCACAAATCTGAACCAAGTCTGGTCATTCCTTGGGCATGTGAGATTCTATCGAAGATTTACCAATAATTTCAGCAAAATTGCCCGACTGCTGACTGAGCTTCTGGGAAAGGAGGTAGATTTCATAGTTGATGCCATAGTTCTCCAAGCCTTTAATTAATTGAAAGATCTAATCACCTAGGCCCTTATTTTTCAACTACCAAATTGGTCTCTACCATTTGAGATCATGACATGCTTCAGACTATGTCATTGGAGTGGTTCTAGGTTAGAGAAGAAACGATCTTCCATTTGTGATTTACTATGCCAACATGCCAACATAACTCTCGATGAAGCACAAAAGAATTATATAGCTAATGATAAATAGCTTCTTGTAGTTGTCTTCGCCATGGGGAAGTTCAAATCTCATTTGCTCGCATTCAAAATTATTATCTATACAAACCATTATGCTATCAGGTACTTGCAAGATAACAAGTATGCCAAACCAAGGCAATTTAGATGGATCCTTCTGCTCCAGGAATTCGATCTTGAAATCTGTTATAAATCTGGAGTTAAAAATGTGGTGACAGACTATTGATCAAGATTGCAAGAACACAATGTTCCTAAGTATTGCCTGATACTGATCATTGAAACCTTTCCAAATGAGGATATTCTCTCAATCGCCTCGCTCCCCTAGTTCATTGATATTGTGAAATATCTTCTATCCAAGAGAACTCCACAAAATTGGCCAAAATTGAAGGTCGACAAATTTTTATTGGATATTCATTTCTATCAATGGGAGGATCCATATCTCTTTCGTGAGGGGCATGTTACATTTGGAGAGAGATCATTCATCATGAGGATGTTCACAATGTCCTCGATTATTGTCATAGGAGAGAATCCGAAGGACATCACTATAAAAAGAGTACGATAGCAAAGATGATTCAATGTGGCCTCTGATGGCTGATCTTTTTCAAAGATGCAGAAGATTTTGTGAAAAAGTGTACTGATTGTTAGAAGATGTGTGTCACCATTGAAATGAGAGACACGATGCCCTTGAAGTACATTCAGATCTCTGACATATTCTACGAATGGTGCATTGACTTCATGGGCCAGTTTCCCAACATCCAGAGCTATGTGTATATTCTACTTGATGTCGACTACATGAGTTGTTGATCACAACCCGAGCCGTCGACAATTGCACGGTCTGCCAGTTTCTAAAAGAAAACATCATTGCAAGGTTCAGGATCCCAAAAATTCTGATATCAGATGAGAGTAGCCATTTTATCAACAAAGAAGTGAAGAAGATGACTCATGAATACTGCATAGAACAACGAGTAGCTTCTCCATACAAGCAACCATTTAATGACTTGGCAGAATGTTCTAATAGGGAAATCAATATGGTTCTCAAAAAGCTTGCACATTCAGACAGAAAGAACCGATCTCAACTACTTGATTCCATTCTCTAGGCCTATGGGACAACATACAATTCACATTTGGGAATGTCTCCCTGCCACATAGTATATGGCAAGCCATGCCATTTTCCCGTCGAGCTGATTCATAGATTATTATGGGAAATTAATATATGTAATTTAGATCAGAAGAAAGTGGTAAAATACATAAAGCTATATCTGAACAGACTTCTCAAGTTCCGTAACTATGCATACGCCAATAACCTGATGTCCAAGGAGAAGGTCAAGAAGTTGCACGACATGCACATCTGCCGCAAGACTTTCGAACTTGGTCAGAAGGTCTGGTTGTTTATGCAAAGTTGATACTATTCTCAGGTAAGTTGAAGAGCAAGTGGACTGGGTCGTTCATAGTGAAGAATGTGCGTGACAATGAAAGTATAATCATATCTGGTTTGTCAGTTGACGCACAACCTTTCATCATCAACAAACAACTTCTAAAGCCTTATATTGAACATGATACCTTCTTGTCCGTGGTTGACTCCATTCAGGTGGTCTACAATGCAGATTTTACAGAGAATCTGAAGATTTAGATGAGGATATCAAAAACATGTTTAATTAGTTAATTATTTTCCTATTTTCTTCATTTCATTGTTCATTCTTTCATTTATACTTAGTATATACTTCATCTTAAGCATAGGGAGGATGACTGTATATGGGTGTTCATTCTTTAATCCCCTCGCATGTCTCCTCAACTCTTGACATTATTTCTATACTTAGGAATATTTTACCCTATGTATAGGGGAGATAGGATGAGCTGCTAATTTAGTTATTTATTCATTCCCACACTCGACCTTCCCTGCTTTGTGTACAATCTTCTATACTTAGGATTAATTGATCCTAAGTATGGGGGACAGTTGACTTCTCATCCGTTATTCTGTCGTTGTAAGTATAGACTTTCTTATATTTAGTACGAGTTATGTCTTCCTTTTCTCTTCGATCTATGACGACACAACTCAAGCCAAGTATAGGGATGACATATATACATTGTATCTATTTAACCATAACTAGTACTTGTGTCTTCCAAAAATATGGCAAATTAATAAAAACACACATCAAAATTCTTTGCAAATATGGTTAATAAACTGGCTAAAAATGTTTTGCAAAATGTTTGAAAATGGCTGAAAAATCTCTTTGAAAAATTGTTTGAAAACTGTTTGGAAAATATTTTGTAAAATATTTTCAAATCTTTGTAAAAATGTTTTGTTTGTAAAAATTTCTTTCTTTTGTTTGAATAATATGTTCTGAAAATCTTTGCATATTATTTTGAAAAGGGTTTCAAAAATACATTGAAAAATCTATGCATACTATTTGAAAATCTTTGCAAAATGAAATTTAAAATTTGTAAAAATTTGAAAATTATTTAACCAACTATTTGCAAAACAAAGTTTTCAAAATCTTTGTAAAAACCATTTCAAACAATTTTGAGAACGCCATACATAACCCAGACAAATAAAAGTTCTTTATAAACTCTGCACATAATATTGTAAATAACTAATGGGTGCAAATCCTTAAATCCTAATTCTTGTGAATAATAGGATGCTCCTGTGTATTGACACACATCTTTCTTGTACTAATTTTGCATTTTTTTTTGAATATTTCTATAATCTGCAAAACCAAATACTTATAAATTTTTGAAAAATATTTTAAAAAATTGTATAAAAATATGCATTTTTAAAAAAAACCAATAAAAAGTTCAAAATCAGAAAATTGCATCACAAAAATATTTTTGTGCACTGCACGGCATTTGACGTTTTTCAGATTTATGATGATAATCTAAAAAGTCTAAATAAAATTCAAAGATTGGAACTTGGTTGGACCTTAATCCACTTAATCACATGTACTTTAAAGGAACTGAAATTGTGGCACTTCAGGTCTACTAGACTTAATTCTTTGAGACCACAAGACTTGGTTTAGTGTCATTTTGACTGCCTATGTGGAATGTTTCAGAACACACGCATTAGTTGACAGTGACCTAACTTGCAGACATGCACCTTGCATATTGCTCAACTCAATTGAAGTGGTAGAGGACTGGATTTACCGGCATGGGATACAAGGCAATGGAAACATCGAAAGTCACATTTTTGCCCATTTAACCCAAACCCAATCCAGTAGACATGAGGTCTAATTACATGATATTGTAGGTTGCAATAATGCTTCAAAAGAGGGGTAATCTACTGGCTTAAGAGGAAAACATCCTTATAGAAATGTTGTTTTATATAGTATAAAAGATGCAAAAATAAAAAATCCAAAAAATAGACATGCGAAAATCAAGAAAAATCAGCTCCCATCGGAGAATGCAAGTACTCAATAAGCATCCTTGAGATTTCAAGGCAAACACTCATGTGATCCTGCAGCCGGATGACTTGGCTACACTTTCCATGCATCTTAGGATATGTGCTATATTGGTTACCATCCATTCTCTTCTCCACCTCCTCTTCTTGAGTTAGATGTACTTTAATCTAGAAGGGAATATGATGACATGAAAATCTGAGTATGACTAAGGTGGAAAAATATGAAATGTCGTTGTCCCTAATCAATCGAATCAGTCACAAGAAAAATATAAAACCACTTAATGAAATCAAGAAAATGTAATGTAAGTGGTATGCTATTTTATTTCACACTAGGGTCGAACACAAGTAGCACGATTAAAGAACTCCATAGTCAAATTTCTAAGAAAATAATTTTTTAGTGGTTTTTGATTTTTCAATATTTATTTTTCAAATAAGGTACAATATGCACAAGGGAAGAAGTATACATACCGTAATCTTTTTGTATTTTTCAAAATATTCAGAAAAATATAGAGAAGTTATTTTTGGATTTTAGAGGCTTTGCAATGTTTTTGGTAATTTTTATATAATTTTAAGATATTTTTGTATTTTTATGAAAATCAAACAATGGCAAAAATGACAAATAGTGCACAGCCTAGAGTAATTTGTAATTTAAAAATATTTTAAGTGTCCAAACTCTGGAAATGATTTTTATGCTATAATATAGACAAATATCTACATAGGGCTTGAGAACATAAATTTTAGATTTTTCTACAATTTGCTAAGATTTTTCTAATATTTTTTGTATTTTGCATTTTTTTGTGTTTTATAAATAATTGATATTTAAAATTGGCTGGAAATTAATTGATAGAAAAAGAATTCTACTCTATTTTTTGGATTTTTTCAAATAATATTTGATTTTTAATGATTTTTTAAAGATAAAGCAAAGAAAACAAAGATGTTTTTTATTTTTAAAAATATCAAATGAGAATAAAATGCAATGAAAAATTTATGCAATGATAAGGAGCACAACATGAATATAATGAAATTTTTCTATAATTATTTGACCATGAAAAACATTTATTCAATAAGAGAAAGCATGCAACTAAAAGTCTGGAATACATGGACTTATTTGAAATTATTGAATGTTTTTGGATAATAATGTAATATAAATAAACTACAGGGTGTAAAATGTAAATTACCCTGTTGGCACATGCATTGCATGTGCTGAATGGAGAGCAGGGGTCTTTTGCATATTAAGAAACTTCTAGAGTGGAAATGCAATTTGCCCAAAAAATTATTTCTTAGGTTTTTTGTGGGCTCTTCGTTTCTCTTATCCGCTACTATATATGACGCACCTGATCAATTCGATCAGACACTCGCCATCTATTTGAATTCCACCCTAATTCCTCAAAGTTTGACTTAGACTTAGAAAATATTTAAAACAAAAAAGTCGTATTGAACTGCCCTTGATAGAGAGGGAGGGCAGAGGCCTTTGGTGCTCAAGAATTAGGGCCTCAACCAATATTTCTCTCATGCCTTTCTTCGTTCATGGTTCGTCAGCTTTCTGCGGGACTGAAACTTCCGCTTTTCCGATCTTGATCCGTCGTATAGTCTTCTCGCACCCCGGGAATCACTCTCTCTTCTGCTTTCCAATCCGACCACTTGACCATTGCCTCACTCACTTCAAATCTCTTTTTCAAGCTTTTCCCGCTCTCGATCTGACTCCTCTGCTGAGTCCTACACTCCCACAGTTTGACTCCTCTCTCTCTCTAAGTCATTTGTCTCATCTCTCCCTCGCACTGGCTCTTCTTCTGACTGCTCCCGCGATTCCAGCTTCCAGGATGAAGAAAGAGGGAGGGACAGAGGAACCATCTCATTTGAGGCAGAAAACGAATTGACATCTCGATGTGATACAACCCATTCCATTTCGTTTTGGGAAAGAACGACGAAGTCCATCCGAACCGTCCAATGAAGAAATAAGAGGAGAGCAAAACTCTCCTTGAGATTGAGCGTCCGACTCTGAACCACAGGTTTGTTGGCTCTCAGGCTCGACGCTCGGGGGTGGGGTCCCACATGCCTGTCCCCCTTGTTTACTTGCTCCGAATGCCCACCTTGTCTGACTACCTACCCTTGTATCCTGAACCTCGTGGAAGGATAGGTAGTAGCTGAGGGAATTGGTCAATGTCTGAGGTCGGATGTCGAGCCCAGGAAAACCACTTTCACGTTCGGTTCAGAGAGCACTTTTTTCGTTTTGTTGATCGATCTTAGATTCCTTCCCTTTTGTGTGAATGACCCAGCGGCAAATTAACAACTTGTGGACCCCGATTCCATCTCTCGAGCCCCGAGGAAACCCCCCCTCCCCCCACCTTTACTGCTTAATCTGAGACTGGGATTCAACAGCTTGCTTTCAACTTTGCCAGCTTGCTGGGTATGGGAATGCTGGATCTTATACTGTGGGAGGTGAGTTTTGACTGGCTTACTGCACCCCTAACTATCTCGAAACTCACTCTCAAGTCACTTTGACTCATAGATCGACCTTCCTCTGGAAAAAAGCAGGTAGCAGCCAGCTTAGTAGGAAAGTGAGTGCTTTGCACAGAAAAAGTGGAGCGTAAATGCTATAAGTGAGGTCTTTCCATTAGCTTCTTCCTTTTAGAGAAACATGCTATTTTTCCCTTTGACAAGCGCAGGATTGTAGAACCTCCTCGATAGCTCTAGACTGACAGAGACTTCCAAAAAAAGCGATCGAGACAAAGGCGGGGCTTTGAGCGACGGTGGGGGGGGGCAACCCCTGTCTCTTCCTTTCTTCTTGAGCATAGCGGGTGACGGTAAACAGGGAGGAGCAGGCCGCCGGTGGAAGATAGCGGAGCTGCTGTGTGGGTGGCGGTTGCGGATGGGTGGTCTGCGTAGTGGAAAGGGCGATTGTAAGGTGGTGCACATGCGTGGGGGTGGAAATGCTCGTCGGTGGTTTGTTATGCTTCTCATGGACGACAACGATGCTCGGGGAGGTCAGCGACGTGCCTCGTGAGGTCTGTGGTGCGGGGCCTCGTGCGGAGGCACTCCAGGCAGTGGAAGATAATGCGAGGGGGCGGCGGGCGCTGCCTGCGGATGGGAGGGCAGTGCCTGCTGCGCTGATTTTTTTGTTTCCGTTTTTTATTTATTATTATTTTGTATTTTTTGTTTTTTAACAACAGAAAGTAATTTTTTAGTAATTTTTTAACCTTCAAAAAAATGTTAGAAAAAATATATTTTTTATTATTTTTATTTATTTCTGCAAGAAAATGATTTGAAAAATTGACTTGAGCACGTGACTCGATCCGCAAAAATCGAAAAGAAATTAATGGGTGAGGTTCCAAGGGAGGTGAGGGATAGGAACCGGGTCTCTGACCATCGTGCGTGGTCGCATTTGAGTCATCGTGTATGGTAGAACGTGAAGCAGATAGATCTAGAGGGTGACATTGGAATAGGTAATAGGAGGCAGGTTGGATCGTAATGAATGTTCAGGAACTAAGATCTAAATTCTAACAATGAAATCGAAACAAAATCTATCTAGAAGAATGCCAAAAAATGGATCTAACTTGAGGGAGGCGAGCGTCGTGATGGTCTCGATGACAATTGGTTTGTTGTCACTGGACGGCTCGGGGGTTGGGCTCCTCTATCGACCGACAGAGTTTTTGGGAATGAGGCTCCTTCTCCACCAAAGATTGATTAAGGGGAAAATGAAGGAGAAGAGGCCCATTGAAAAGGAGAAGAAAAACAAAAAGGAAAATAAGTACAAAGAAGGAAGGTATTTAATGGTTAACTAAATAAAATAAATAAATAAATTAAAAAGAAATTCGTAATTAAATAAAAAATATACACAATTAATTTACAAAAATCAATTATCCACCTCAAAGGTGGTTATTTAAGGTATAAAATCAAATCTTATATACATGGATGGTTTTCAAATCAAATCAAATAAATAAAATTTTCATAATTATATTTATTTATTTAATGAATGTTAGATTCAAAATTTTTGGTGATTTTTATATTAGAAAATTAGCAATATACATGTAATATACACAGATGGTATATTATACACATAGTTAGATATGGAAATTAATTTTAGTTAATTTTTAAATATTTTTATTTTAATTTTTATTTTTAATAATGATACAAAATATTTACAATTATTTACATTGTGTATAAAAAATAAATATGAATAAATATATACAATGAATAAATGGTAAAATTAAAAAACCACCCTATAAAACCGTCTTTTCAATCATAACTCCAAAAATTATAAAACCACAATCATTTTAAAGATAATTTAATTTAAAGTGCAATGCAAGTGAGTTAGATTCAATTTGAGTTCGTGTGGAGTCGAAATTGGTCTTTCACTTGTCACTTTACACCTTTTTTCTGAGTGTAGTTGCTTTTAAATTGTACATGATTTTATTTTATAAGTATTTTTATTATTTAGGAATAATATTTTTATTTAAAACTTTTGTTTAGAAAATATTTAATTTCAGGTCAATTTATATATAAATAAAATAGTGTAAGTTTTGTACAAATATACAAAGAATAAATTTACAAATTATTTTTGGATTTTTGGATTAAAGATCCTATCTCCCCCTACTTTTTTCCTGGTCGATCGGGTCAAGTCTTGACCTTCTCTCTGGGTTCAGGTCAGTCTGCATTTATTTCGTAAATCCATCCTTTATATTTTTCTTTTTTTTCTTCTTTATTATTTTATTTGAATATAAAAAGTGTTAAAAATGCATGTTTAACAAATGCATGTAAAATGGTAATTTCATGAAATTATTGGGTATTTACAGGTATTTGACTAAGGTAAAGCTAAAATAAAAGAATAAAGGTGATGAATCATGGATTCATCATTATCCTATACTTCACCTTTGCTAGTCCTTTAGCAAACACTTATTTGGAAAATAAATGAAAATAAAAATAAAGAAATGAAAAAGGAAAGAACTTTCATAAAATTGGAGTATAGAGCCCGGTCAGATCTTTGGATTATTAGTATGGCGGAACCTTAATGGGAAATGGATTTAAAAACTAACGGCCTCTAAGTTCCATAAGACTCCTATTCAGGTCTCCTCAACAGTCAGGTCAGAACAAGTCTACATACACAAATTCTTATGACTATGAATCTTTACTTGTACATGTAAGTGAAATATAGCTCCTCATCTCAAAAGTAGCAAAGAAACAACCTCTCTCAACAAGGTAACTCTAGTCCCCCGGTCTAGCAACTCTTTCCTCGAGGAGCGGGGATATTCCCTTCTAAGTTCAATTACAACTAGCCCAAGAAGTGGAGATGGAGAAAAGAATGTACGGTAAGTAGTGTAGCTACCTATCCTTGGATGCATGACCAGTGTAGCCAAGTCATCTGCTGCTATCTTAAAAAAATTTGATTTTGAAGCTCTTCTTCTTTTTTTCACTTGTATATACACTCCGGCATGCATTTTACTTTTCAATCAGGCTTGTCTATTTTTGGAGATTCTGCATTTTTTCTTTTCTTTTCTTTTTTTTTAAATATATACAAGGTGCAATATGTACATAAGGAGTTTTTCCTCTTGAGCTAGTAGACTATCCTTCTTTTGAAGCATTATTGCAACCCTACAACATCCTGTCACTAGACCTCAACACCGCTAGACCAGGTTGAGATGCACTTCCCTCCCTAGAGGAGGACGAGAGGTTCTTCCTAGATGCACTACCTCATATGCTACCCCAAACCAAAAGATTCTACCTCCTCACTACCTCCTCCATGAAGATCTATGTATAGAGTGCTTGTCCAATATAAGCCATGGTATGAAAGAATCATACACGTGTTGTTAAATATTCTACTTAGACTAATCAAGACAATATGTGAACATAGACTTATGGACTCAAAGAATTATGTCACTAGGACCTGAAATGTCATAACTCCAATTCTTATAAGGTTCCTTTGAAATTAAGTTGATTAAGGTCCAACTATGCTCCATTCTTTAATTCCATTCTATACTTAATTTAAATTCAAATACTATCATGAAAAATGCACATGCAAATGCAAGAAATATGTACAATGCAAGAAAGTGATTTGTTTGAAACAATTTTCGAATTTCGAATTTTTTATGGATTTTTGGAAAGAAAAAAATGATGCACATGTAATAAGAAATTGATTTTTTGGAATTTTAATTATGCAAATTTTATATAAATTTGGTTTTGTAGTTTTTAGGGATTTTTAAGGAAAAAAGGATTAGTAATATATATATATATAAGTATACAAGAAATTTTTTGTTGTTTTTTTGCTCTTTTTTTGCTTTTTTGTTTATATATATTTTGTATTTTAATATTCTTTGTTTTGTTTTGTTTTGTTGTTTTTTTGTTTTTTTTGTTTTTCTATAAAAGGTGACCAAAGTCTATATACACACACAGTGGATTTTATGAATTTTTATACATATTCCCAAAATAATCATATTAAAAGTACGAGTTATGTCTAAAGTATATATACAATATATACAACACCCCCTATACTTAGCTCGAACTAGGTCCTTATAGTGATCACAGAGCGATAAAGGAAGATATAACTCGTGCTATGTATAGAAAAGTCAAAAGAATCCTATGCTACAATGACTCAAAGTAAAGATGAAAAGAATAGAAGTCAGTGTTCCCCCTATACTTAGGATCAAGTAATCCTAAGTATAGTAGACTGTAAAAAAAGGAAAAATAAATGAAGAGAATGTGCAGATATTACCTCCCTTATACTTAGGGGGAAATATCCCTAAGTATAGGCATCGAAACATAGGTAGTAGAATCAAATAAATAATCACAAGTCCGGCACCCCCCTATACTTAGGGTAAAGTACACCCTAAGTCTAGCATAATCATAAGATGGAGATGGGGTATCGAACTAAAAGAATGTATGATATGGGAAAATGGATCTATAGAACTATGGATAATGTTGAGATGCCTCTCAGCAACCACTAGAGTTTACGCCCCTGGCTGGGCGCAAAGGCTAGGATAATGCACTATCGGGGTTCACGACGACATCTGTGAGGCGAATACCATAATGTTGTTGTAGTCTCGGTAGGAGAACAACAATGCGGTCAACTATGTAAAAGATGGCACCCAAGTAAACAGTTAGGCGGGTGTCTACTACTAGGTACATAGATGGGAAAATGAAATCGGGATCTGGTAGCACAAAAGAACTCATCGGCTCAAGATCAGAATGGAGTGGAAGGGCATATCCAAAGAAGTTGAACGTGGAGAAAGAAGACTAGTCATGGAATCCTCCACGTTAATCATCGTCTCAAGAAGGTATGGAAGGTCATGATCAGGAGACCCTCTAGAAAGGCTGATATCCGATGCATGTAATGTAGATAAATTGGTAAAATCATCGAATACCTCAAAGATCATGTCATACTCATGAGGGTCGTCGTGGAGAGAAAACTCAGACTCAACAAAATCAAAAGTATTATAATACTCGGTCTCATGATTCGACAGATCGGATAAACTCCCAGAAAAGTGAAACCGAGTACATTGGGTACGTGGCATCCTCCTGTAGATAACCCATGGGGAATAATTCAAAATCATCAGTAAGGAAAGAGGAATTAGAATCTAATTGGGAATACGCGCCACTGTCAAGCACCCACTCCTCACACAAAAATGTCTCCTCGGCTAAAAACAACCTCTGAACAATATGGAAACAGGAAACGATACTGGTCATCAGCGTAAAAGCTATAAATGTGTCTGAAACTGATCCTCGTGTTACGGCAATGCTGTCTAACATCTGATCCTCATGGAATGTATCAATCTCATCAAATTAGAGGACACAAGGCTCAATGGGACTATCTATATCTGACATCTCAAAATGGTGTCCCTCATCGTGCTCTGGCTGTTGGACTGGATCAAGATATCCATCTGAATCAGAGAAGTACCTCTAAAGAGTAGAAGCTGAATGAGTTGGGTATGGAAACTGAAATGGCTGGACTGACGACTGAGATAGCATGGGAGCCTCCTCCCTATCTCAGAAGATCTGAACATCTGATATTCAAGACTCCTGAATTGAAAAGTACAGGACTGACTCAAACTTTGTCTAGAAGATCAACATGAACTCGATCAATCTTTGGGTTTGAAAACCCACGGTGGAAGTCATCTCGTCCATCATCTGTACTACAGCAGAATCCATGCCCTCTAGCTGGTGTGTAGTAGCTAAGTCCTCATGAAGTTTAACATACCCAACTGGTACTGCATCACCCTCGCGCGTTGTCCCAACTAAGGCATCTCGTGAAGATGGGATATCTGAAAGTACTCTAGAGATGGTCTCAAGTAAAGCTATGTAAAAAGTGTGGTGTGAACCACCACACGAGGTAACTACCCGTACAATCTGCTCCATGGTCATCCCCCTCACAGAGATCTGAACAAGGTCAGTCCTCGAAAGTCCATGATCCGGGAATCTCCTCAAGAGGTCAAGAAACCTCAGCCACGAATCACGCAGTGTCTCCTAGGGGTCTACTGAAAAATATGTATTGAAAGACCGCATCATATCTGCTCTACACTGGGGTAAAATCTCTGTAAGAACTCCAAGCATAATCCTCCCCACGTAGCAAATTTCCTTCCCAATCATATGTGCCAAATCATGGCTCTACCCTGAAGTGAAAATGGGAAGGTCTACAACATCAACTCGTCAGAAGTGACATCTGAATATGTGTGGGTCAGACAAAACTCCTTAAACTCAGAAAGATGGAGATAAGGTTCCTTGTGTACTTTCCCTGAAAACTTCAACAGTAGATGAAGGAACTCAAAATCTAGAGTGAAGGGACGCAATGTAGAAGCTGACTGCGCTTCCTGATCGGACTGCTCATCCATCATCCCAGGATAGAAGTCGTCTCAAACTTGCAATCGAGATTCAGGGTTCTGACCTCCCTAGAAGATGATAGAAGATGATGGGAATGAAGAGAAGAGGCCACAAGATCTGGCTGAAATGGAGTACGACCCATCATGACGAGAGGAAAGCGAGGGTGTCCGCTAATGGTCTAGAGATGAAGATCACACCCGACTCACACCGAGAACATACAAACACAATGCAAACCCCTAATTCACCTACTGAACGCAATGTGAAGACCGTAAAGACTCGGTTAATTATCTTGTCAATTTTAGAATTAGTGATCAATCACAAAGTTATACAAATTTTTAGGTTGGCATATGGGATTGGGGCACTATCCTTAATGTGTACGTGAGCAAGTAAATGCAAATATAATGAGGGGGTTTCTCTAACAAACTAATGGTATGAATCAATTATGTTTGATTTTAAGAGTCAAGTTCAATTAGCAATCCCAATTTTTAATTTTTAATTCTTTTTTTTGGATTTTTCTCAAACACAACATCTAACGAGTGTCCAATTTCACATTTGAATTATGTGAGTGAAATCAAGGGAGAAAATCAGAAAAGCCAATGCACGATTAAATACAATGATGCATGCAGGGGTTAAGAGATGCGTACCTTGTCACCAACACTCTACGTGCAAGTGATCTATGCAGAATTTAAATACAGAAAATGAAACTAACCTATATGATGCATGTTAACCGTTCTAACAACAACTTCTATTAACAAGTAAGAATCATTTAATTTGACTAAGTCCAAATTACGCTATGCTCTATATGTGTAGAAAATCTTGTTTAGGGCTTTAGACCAAATAAATTACCTTGTTCAAGCAAGATAATAAAACCTACAACTAGGGGCTCAAGCACATAAACTAGTTGGGATCTCCCAAGTGCACCGGCACTTGGCGAAACAGACCCGAATACAAGTGTCCAAGAGAGAGTGCAAATCCACAATATTACAATAATAATTTGCTAAAAAATAATCTACATGCTATAACTATTCTCTACTCCTCTATTGCTCCTCCTCAGGCACGGGTACTCCAACAGAAATTCAAAGTCTCCTTGGGTGGTTCCTCGTACAAAAAGAAAATAGAAAGTGTGTCAGAAAGCATGAATATCAAGTAGAGGTAAAAATATGAAAAATGACTACAAAGTCGTGCTCTCCGACAACGGTCCATTCTGAATACATGAAAATCGAGATCGACTAAGGTGGAAAATAAATCACAAATTTGTTGTCCCTAATCGATCAATTCGATCAATCGAGAAAAATATAAAACCACTCAATGAAATCAACAAATGTAATGTAAGCGGTCTGCTATTTTATTCACCTTGTATGGCCACCAGGGTTAAACACAAGGAGCACAATTAAAGAATTCAGTAGTCAAATTTCTATGAAAACAACTTTTTAATGGTTTTTTATTTTTCAAAATTTTAATTTTCAAATAAGGCACAATATGCACATGGGAAGAAGTATACACACACGCTCTTTTTGTATTTGTCAAAATATTCAGAAATATTCACAAAATTACAGCGAAAATATTTTTTGGTTTTAAAGGTTTGAAATGTTTTTGGCAATTTTTATATAATTTTTAGATGTTTTTGTCTTTTTTTCTAAAAATGAAATAGTGGCAAAAATGACAAACAATGCACAATCTAGAGTAATTTGTAATTTAAAAATATTTTAAACGCCCAAACTATGAGAATGATCTTTATGCTAAAATATAGATAAATATCTACACATTTGGCTTAAGAACATAAATACCATTTTCTATGATTTTTATAAGATTTTTATTTTTTTGCATTTTTAGGGTTTTTATAAGTAATAAATATGTGAAATTCGCTGAAATTAATTGACAGAAAAACAAATCTACTCTATTTTTTTCGAAATTTTTCAAATAATATTTGATTTTAATGATTTTTCAAAGACAAAGCAAGGAAAACAATGCTCTTTTCGATTTTTTAAAAAAATCAAATGACAATAAAATGCAATGAGAAATTTGTGCAATGATAAGGAACACAACATGAATATAATGAAAATTTTCTAGAATTATTTGACCATGAAAAACTTTTATTCAACAAGAGAAAGCATGCAACTAAATGTCTCGAGACTTATTTGAAATTGTTCAATGTTTTTGGATAATAATGTAATAGAAATAAACTGTAGGGTGTAAAAACAAATTACCCAGTTGGAACATGCGTTGCACGTGCTAAATGGAGAGCATGGGTCATTTTGCGAATTCAGAAACTTCCAGGAGTAGAAATGCAATTTGCCAAAAAATATTTGTTATTGTTTTTAGCGGTCTCTTCTTCATTTCTCTAATTCTTCGAACCAGAACGGGGGGGGGGGGGGGGGGTGGGGGGGCACCCCTATCTCTTCCTTCCTTCTTGAGCACAACGGGGGACGACAAATGGGGAGGAGCAGGGCGTTGGCGGAAGATATAGGAGCCGTCGTGTGGGCAATGGTGTTGCGGATGGGTGGCTTGCGCGGTGGTAAAGGCGATTGCAGTACGACGCATGCGTGTGCGGGCAGAGATGCTCGCTAGGGGTTTGCGACGCTTCTCGTGGCAGGCGATGGCACTTGTGGAGGTCATCGAGATGCTTTGCGAGGTAAGTGGTGCAAGGCCTCGCGTGGTGGTACTCCAGGTGATGGAAGATAATGTGAGATGTCGACGGGCACCGCCTGCGGATGGGATGACGACGCCTCCTACGTTGAAATTTGTTTTTATTTATTATTTATTATTTTTTTTTATTTTTTGGATTTTTTGAAAATAGAAAGAAATTTTATTAATATTTTTTAACCTGCAAAATAAATGTTAGAGAAAAATATTTTTTTTATTTTTTATTCTTTCAACAAAATGATTTGAAAAATTGACCCGAGCACGTGGCTCGATCTATAAAAATCAAAGAGAAATTAGTGAGCGAGGCTCCAACGGAGGTGAGGGACCGAAACCGGGTCTCCGACCGCCATACGTGGTCGGAGGTTAGAGATCGGGTAGGATAGAATGTGAAGCGGATAGATCAAGAAGGTGCTCATGGAATTAGTAATCAGTTGCAGATTGGATCGTGATGAATGTTTAGGAACTAAGATCTAAAATTTAACATTGAAATTGAAACTAAATCTATCAAGAAGAATGGAAAAAATGGATTTAACCTTAGGGAGGCGGGCACTGTTATGGCTGATGAATATCCATTCATCACTCTTTATTCTTTTATTTAGGTAGATATTTTGGCAAAACACCATGTATATAATTGTAAATATAATAAGTTACCAAAAAGCATGCAATTGTTAATACTCAATAGTTAGCATGCATTTGTGCAAAAATAAAAGAATAAAGAATAAAATAAAAATAGGGAAATATTTAGAATAAATATTGAGTGACCTAATCCCAAGAGAGGGCCCAGTATGGGCCTGATCGCCAAATAAAATGAGTAGAGAGAGATAGGGCCACTCAACCTTGTACATATGCCCTCTATGTATATGAATAATTTATTTTTCACAAAAACAAAATAAAAATGTATTTATACTACCTTGTATATATTTATAAAAATAAAACAAAAATTAGAAAACTAAAAATAAAAACAAAGTAATTGTCTCTCTCCACCTTGTACATATCATGTATATATGTGACATATACCTATTTATCTAATACTTGTAAATAACTCATAAAAATAAAATAAATATTATTTTATACTCTCAACTTTATGTTGTAAATAAATAAAAATATACAATTGGAGTATTTGTACAAAAATAAGAAAATAAAAATAAAAGTATAAAATACATAGGTATTTTATACCAGTATATAATATAATATAATATAATATATAACATAATTTATTTTTCATAAAAATAAATAAAAATCACTAAAAAATAGTTTGAAAAATAATTAACACTTTTTTTTGTAAATATTTTAAAATAAAATCATTTTCTATTTTTAATTTAATTTACAAATAATTTTAACTCTGGATTTTTGTGATTGGTACTTGGGGGATCGTTGATCCCCGAGTCCCCTCGTCGCAGATCTTGCTCACAGGCCCGATTTCTCCAATATATCTGGAGCAGATCCGACCACCGTTTGCCCTGATTCCACCGCCCGCCTCTTCCCCTTGGATCAGCCACCTTTGCGGATCCCTATCGTGAGGTGGATCTTTCTTGGTTCGCGTGCCCGTGCCCGTTCAACCTCATCACCTGGAATTGCGCATAAATCCTTCCATCCATTTCCCAGCTCCATAGCTCACGCCGCAAGCCCTCATTCTACCCTAGAGAGTTTCCCCTCGGTGACAGCGACCGGAAGCATCCTTTGGTGGCCGGATTGAGGCGTTGTCACCGTAGCTCGACGCACGTGGCCGGAGCGCCGCCATGTTCGAACCTCCCGGCCTGCTGCAGCGTGGTCGAGGCGACGACCCATATTGCCGCATCCTCCTGGAGCTCAGGATTGACCTTGGACCCTCAGGTAGACCTCTCATTGATTCTAGCTCTGATTTTATCCAATCTTTCATTTACCCCTCCGCCATCTCCGACCCAGTGGTCGGAGCTCCATCTGCCATCCTTCGCCGTTCGGATCAACTCCCCGTTCCACTGTCACCCTTCCCCCGTAGTCAGATCATCCCGATCTTTGTTACCCGAGCTAAGATTGGGCTAGGTTCCCTCCGCTGCCTACGCCGGAACCTTCCTCCGCCTCCCACCGTAGCTTCCCGTTGATTTTTATCCAATAACCTAGGCTGTAGTCTCCCTCTGAGAAGGAGCTTTCACCCCCAGGTTGCGTTGCGCTTAGAGACCCCCATTTCACCTTCATCCACCCTCGCCAGAGGTCGTCCAGGTCCTAGTGCCTATCCAAAAGATCTGACCGTTGAAGACGCCATCGGACATCGCTACTCGAAGCGGAGGAGAGCCACGAGTTGAGCCCTCCCTCCTGATCATTCATCGATGCCCGGAACACCCCCAGTCGTCCGACGAACCTCGCCAGGGAGGAGTTCATCCGGGATCGTCCTCCACAGTCGGATCAATGCCACTCTCTAGAACGCATCTGGACCGTCCAACGCCTGCTCGTGTCAGGCCATTATATCTGACATCTAACGACCACGTACCCCCCAAGTGCGCCCTTCCTCCAAAGCTGTTGGATTCGCCAGGTGCTTTCGCCATCACCGAATGTTGCCAGCCACTCGTTGCCAGCCACGTGTCGCCCACGAGAGCCGCACGCCCTGCTTGGGTAAATTGCTCTCTTGTCCCTATAGTTTCTTTATGTTTTTATTTAGTCTGTAAAATAAATTAGTACATTGTGGACTATTTGCATTTGAACCCCTATTGTTTTCACTATTTGCATTTTAACCCTTCATGTATGATGGCACGTGCACTGTTACGTGCATTCTTGGTGTATTTATATGTATGTTCCCAAGCTTTATTGAGGTTCCGATCTGATATTTTAGTTTTCATATTTGCACTTATGCCCTTGTGAATGTTGTGTTTCGACATGTGCTGAATATTGTGTGAAAGTTGCAAGTGCTCCTTGGAATTTTTAAAGCGAGTTACCATTTAGCCTTGGAAACTTGTTTTCTTTGTGATTTAGTCCCTGTGTGATGTATGCCTTTGATTTGTTGAATAAAATATCAAATCTTATCCAAATCTCATGAAATTTGTATACATGGCTCATGCCATGTTGTAAAAATTTCTTTGCATTTTTGGGTCGTTTTTGTTTTCATTTGATATTTTTAAAAATTCAATAAACCCAAAATTTTGCTTATGTTCAGTTTTAAAAATAAACTAAAAATATTAAAAACCATCTAAAAAATCCAAAAAATGGTTGTATGTTTGTTTTTGCGTGCTTTTACTTCTTTCCAAGTTTCATTACTTTTGGACTTATAAAAGCCCTAAATATTGAAAAAAATAAAAAATTTAGAAAAATCATTAAAAAATCTTAAAAAATCAAACAAATGCAATTTCAATTTCTGTAGTTAGTGTTTGATTCATAGTTGCTCATAAAATTGTTGCTTAAATTTTATAGGCTATTTAGATATTTTTAAATAGCCTTTTGATTTTAGTTGCTCGGTGGCTTTCATTTTTCACTTTGTTTCATTTTTATAAAATCAACAAAAGTCAGAAAAATTCAAGAAAAATACCTCATCTGAATATTTCTAAAATCCAAAAATATTTTTATTTGAATGTTTTTGAGTGTTTTTGAGATAGTTAATAATTGTTTGATAGAGGTTTTCTTAGCATTTTAGCCTTTTTCCTAATATTAAAAAATCCAAAAAAATCTAAAATTTTCAAAATTCACCAAAAATCCTTATTTTTGAATCCCGACTACTTCGTAGGTTTTCCCAATCTGTGCTCCTTGTGTTCGATCCTGGTAGCTATACCAGGTAAAATAAAATAACGAGACCGTTGTTTTTGACCTGATTGTTTGATTTCATATTTGGTGGTCTTGATTGTTTCTTGATTGAGCCCGATCCAAGAGGTTGAGGTCACAACGACCATTGATACCTTCTCACCTTAGTCGCTCGATTTTTGAGCTCATCAATGGCCTCAACGACAACCAGTCCACTGTCACCGGACGACTCGAGGGCTGAGCTCCTCTATCGACCGATAGAGTTTTCGAAAACGAGGCTCCTTTTCCACCCAAGATTGATCAAGGGGAAAAGGAGAGGAGCCCCAATAAAAAGGATAAGAAAAATCAAAAAGGAAAATAAGTATAAAGAAGGAAAGTATTTAGTGGTTAATTAACTAAATAAAATAAATTAATAAATTAATATATATTGAAAATGAAATTCGTAATTAAATAAAATAATTAAAATAATTAATTTAAAAAAATTAATTAGCCACCTTAATTGTGGTTATTTAAGGTATAAAATCAAATATTATATACATGGAAGGTTTTCAAATCAAATAATTAAATAAATAAATCAATCAAATTTTCGTAATTATATTAATTAATTTAATTAATTATTACGTTAATTTTTCGTGATTTTTATATATGGAAATTTTCTATATACGTGTTTATATAACAAATGATATATTTTACACATAGTTAAATAAGTAAATTAATTTTAATTAATTTTGAAATATTTGTATTTTTATTTATAATAATGATACAAAATATTTACAATTATTTACGTTATGTATAAAAAAATATGAATAAATATATAGAATAAATAAATGGTAAAATTACAAAAAACCACCCTAGAAAACCGTCTTATCAATATCTCTAAAAATTATGAAACCACGACCATTTTAAAGATAATTTAATTTAAAGTGCAATGGAAGTGAGTTAGATTCAATTTGAGTTCATATGGAGTCGGAATTGTTCTTTCAATTATCAGTTTACGCATTTTTCTGAGTGTAGTTACTTTTAAATTGTACATGATTTTATTTTATAAGTATTTTTATTACTTAGGAAATATTTTTATTTACAACTTTTGTTTAGAAGAATATTTAATTCGAGAAAATTTATATACAAATAAAATAGTGTAAGTTTTGTACAAATATATAAAGAATAAATTTACAAATTATTTTTGGATTAAAGACCCTATCTCCCCTTACTTTATTCCCGGTCGATCAAGTCAAGTCTTGACCTTCTCTCAGAGTTCAGGTCAGTCTGCATTTATTTCATAAATCCATGCTTTATATTTTTCTTTTTTCTTCTTTATTCTTTTATGTGTATATTTTGTATAATTCATTTTCCCTATCTCCCCTTACTATATTCCTTGTTGACCAAGTCATCATGATGACTGGGTCTCGGGATCTAGGGTCTCTCAACATCTATGATGTCTCATTCTTTTTCTTTTCTTCCTTTATTATTTTATTTTGGATTCAAATATAATAATATATAGTATTTTATACACTATTTTTTACTATTTTGTGAGTTGTTTGTTTTGACAAATTAATAATATATATGTATTTAGCTAGGGATTTAAGACCAAACTGAAAGAATAAAGGTGATGAAATGGATATTCATCAACCCATTAACTTGCCTTTGCTAGTCTCTAGCAAACCCTTATTGCTATAAGTGGGGAAAATAAAATAAAGAAAAGAAAAGAAAGAACTTGGAGTGATTTTGACTTTTAAACTTGTCTTCACAAAATCAAAGTTTGGAGCTCAATTAGATCTGTGGATTTTTACTTATCGTAACCTTGTTTGGGAACTAGACTTGAAACACAACAGCCTTCATGAACCACAAAACTCTTCATAAGTCTCCTCAAAGGACAAGTTAGAACAAGTTGACATCATATGCAGTCCCTTATGACTATGAGTCTAGTGTCATGATATATAGCTCCTCTTCGCTGAAGCGGTAAAAGTCAAGCTTCTCAAACATGGTGAGCCTAATTCCCCAATCCAGTAACTCTTTCCTTGAGAACCGGGGTATTCTGATGAATTCATGATTCATCACCTCTATTTCTTTATTTTAAATTTATTTCCTTAGTCAAATTCATGTAAATACCTAATAATTTCATGAAATTACCATTTTGCATGCATTTGTTAAATATGTATTTATAACACTTTTTATATTCAAAACCCACGTTTTTAATTCATTTATAATTACTTTTGCCACCTATTTTATATTATTATTTTGATACCTCAAACAATAAAACCCTCGACATGAATATTGTAGATAAAAATACAAAAAATATAAAATTGAGTTCACATAAAAATAATGCGCATTTTGCCCAGGATACACAAAATTAAGTCAAAATAAAAACTTCACACACTTGTATCTTCTCTGTATTGTATCAAAATGGACCAGAATCATACATCAATTGTATATAACTTTTAACAAACTAGTTAATGAAGGTGGTTTCATTTAATTTCAAGTTGACATGCAAAATTTAGGTTTTAGCCCCCATTGTGCAATATACTTGTATATTTTATTCAATATATTTATTATCATTATTTTTCGAATTCTTTTATTTTTATAAAATTGTAAATATTATTTAAGACATATGTATGCAATTATAATATAATATAACTACTAAAATAAAATTAAATTAAATAATACATTTAAATACACGGGTAAAAAATACTTGTATATACATATAATGTATTCATACATAATTAAATTAATATACATATAACTCAGAAAAACACAATAAAATTACCTAATTGTGTACTAAAATAAAAAAAATATGTAAAATATATGTATAAAATAATAAATAATTTATTACAAAACAAAAGTAAAAATACTCAAATACATGTATTTATACCTTTATTCTTACATGTAAATATTAACTTGCAATTTAAATACTCATAAAAATAAATAAAAATATGTATAAAATACAACATTAAGTTACAAACATTTTTCAAGTTTTAAAAAAATTAGATAATTCATTTAATATTTATTTTTAATTTAACTAACTATTTCCTCTAGGGAATTTTCTGGTTGGTGCACGTGGACCAACCAGAAGCTCCTCATGTTTACTTGTGTCAACACCTCCTTCTCTCTTCCTTGATCGTTGGACTTTCAGATCCCCTTCTTCACCCCTTTTTTTCGCTAGAAACCATCATTTTCTTTGGTGTGCTGCATGATTTCTGGAGACCGAAAATCCCTAATTCCCGTAAACACCAGAGATTTGGTCGATCTTCATCAACTTGATCAACATCTGCCTCGCAAATCCCCCACTCGTTCAACCTATAAGTTTGGTCCTCCAGCTCTGCCTCACTTTTTGATCCCTCTTTGTTAAGTTTTATCCCCTCAGATCCCTTGAGTGTTCTTAAGAATTCCTTTGGTTACAGGAACATGTGAACCTCCTTAAATGGCACCCAAGAGGTCAAAGATCTACCTTAGTAGAAGACCAGATCTTTGCCTATTCTCATCTACACTTCATGACTTCCCAACCCATCTTGTGGTCTATTTATAATACTACTTCCCATAGTTCATTCGGATCTTTAGCATGAACATGATCAGGACCTTGTTAGATCTGATGATGTTTCCTGACCAGGAGGATTTTCTTATAGATTCCATCTCACTTAATGTTTTCATTGAGTTTAATGGGAACCTCAAAGATATCGACGATGCCTATCCCTACCACCTTGGGTCCACCATTAATATGACCACTTTCAATGCAGATCCCTCGGTCCTTTTTCCATCCTAGGATGCCCTGACACCGAACCAACTATTTTTGAGATCTTGTACTCAGCGATCCACGATGAACTTGGGGTAATCTTAATGCTTGTACAAAACTTTACGAAGTATCTCATAACTCCGAACCTTAGGCTCCTTAATTGAATCTCCTCCTAGTGCTTTAGCAACAACGGGTCAAACCTTACTTACATCACTCTAACGGTCTATACCCTTATCTTTATTTTTGTTTAGGTTCAATCATTCAATTGGTCTCATATCTTTGTATCCTTCTCTCTCAGCATCCTATAGCTCACATTTCATTATGATTCTTGATCACCGCATTCTTCAACACTTCAATGTTCACATTACTCGTGACCCAGCATACACCGTATGAATTCAACCCTTCATTGTGGAGTCGATGCTCTTCATGATCGAAGTAGATGAAACAGAAGTGGAGCCACATTCTGCCACCTCAAGACCCTCTCCCACCATTCCTACTATGGACCCTTACTTTTAAATTCCATTCCTATGCCTCTTCACCCCAACCCCTCAACTTTTGACTCCACCAACGAGTAGCTCATCGAGCAGGCCATCATTGAAGCTCGCTTCTCAAGTTCCATCATATCTAAGAAAAGGTTGATGTAGTGATGAATTTTCAGTAGGAAATTGCATAATTCTCCAACAAATATGTTCAGCTTGTTAATGACCAATCTGAGATGTTGTACCAAATGTTTAACGAGATGCATCTGATGCATATCTTGCAGTTCCCTCCTTCCGCAACACCCATGCCCTAGCTCGCCACTCCACACCTCAATGAGAACCAACTCCTCCTCAGCCTTCACCTTGACCTTCTACTCCTGGTGCATCCTCATTTAGACCAAGCAAGGACATTTGTATGCCTACCGTTATCCTACATCTTAAAGAAGAAGAAGAAGAAGAAGAGACATAATCAGATAGATCTCAATCCGACACATCCAAGTACGAGTATAGCTCAAACACTCATAGATTTATCAAGCAAGGTAAGAAGGATCACCATTCTCTCCGTGTTGAGGATTCTTACCATGCATCCTCTAATTAGTCCATTCGTGTATTCTTTTTTTAGTTTCTTTTTATTTTTCAGTCCTCTATCTTGTTTTTTTGTATTAAAGCTAGTTTGTGAATCACACAAACATTTTTTTAATGCATGTTTTATTTCATTCGATCTTAGTTTTTTTAATATAATAACAAAAGGGGGAGAATATAATTAAAGATAAAATGTATTGTAAAATTAATGGATTGATTAAATAAGGGGGAGAAATTAATTAAAGAGAAAACTAAAACTTCTTGTTTTACAACCTCCTCTAAACTTTCACTCACCTTGTAAGAATTAAAAGTTTTATAATTCTTTTAATAAGGGAATGGCATGAACTTTTTTTCAAATTATATTGACTTATTATAGTTACTTATGTCAAGTTTGAATCGAAAATTGCTTACACTTAAGTGGTTATAACTTATAAACTTTTAAAAATATTTTGTAATGATTACAAAGGAGGAGATTGTTAGTATTTTGGTCCGTGATTTTAAAGATGACAGAAATACAAGATTATATTGTAGTCTCTTTCATATTCTATGTGATTACAGAATGTAGATCTTATTTCAATACGAATGTGTTAAGTCACCGCTCAGAAGAAGAAGTAGTTGCTCATCTTTTTTGTTTCTTGTTTAAAAGACTTTAATAGTTTACCTTTATTAGGTTTGCAAAAGTTGTAACTACAACAAGCTTCAATCAAAAGTTTCATTTTCATGAATATCATGTTTTCGTGAACTTAGATCATATTTCACATTGATCGATCATGCATACTCGATCATATGTATTTCATTGATCGATTACAAAATTTTGATCATGAATTTCGATAGTATCGATCATTATTTGAATACCATTCAAATGGTCATCAATTGATTGTTCATAGTTATTTGGCTAATCGATCATTTATAATTGATCGATATATCATGAAATCATATTCGATTTCATACATTTTTTGTTTCCAACGACCAAGTTTCTTGAGTTCATATATAAAAGACCCCATACTCATTTTTTGAACACACACCATTTGAGTAATAACTCTTCTTTTCTCTTGAAAAGCAAGAATCTCTCTCTAAGTGATTCCTCAATATTCTTTCTCATGTACTTCGACTCGTTTGATATTTCGAAAAGAATATTCTTGGTTGAAAAGCTGTAAAGCAAGTTGTTCTGTTCAGCAGTTTTCGATTCGCTAGCCTCTCTACAAGTTATTCTAGTAGCTAGAGTACTTTTGGAAGCCTCTCTCAACACAGTGATATTTACTATTTGTTTGATATTGCTTATCTTCATGTGATATCTGTGTTATAATTGCTTGTAGTATTCTTTGAGAATTATATGTGCAATATTGTTGTTTATCTCAAGATATCATATGTTATTAATTGGAGAATTATTCTGGTTATCTGTAGAGATAATTATTTACCTAGATATTATTATTGTTGTATCTATTATTTTCAGTTAACCTCTTTCTACATGATCTTAGGTACCTAATCCTAAGTGTGCAAAGAAGCCCTTAGACGTGAGACCACCAAGGAAACACGGAAAAAGTCGAAAGCTCACCTGATGTGTAGTGTTGATCTTAGTATTTGATCCAAGATTGTGAAGCGAAACATCTATAAAGGGTTTAGATATCCATGTAAATATCTCACACTTTCGTAAAGTGGTTGATTAGCTCGTCTAGTGGGGAAATATTGAGTCAGGAAAACTTATGTCATGGTTTTTATTGTTGGACATGTGATCCCACGACGAGCCATTATACAATAAATATTACTGCAATTCACTCCTTAATCTTAAATAAAGAATAACTAATTTTCATAATAGTCTCTTAGAAAAATTTGGGTTATTTACCATGGCCATTTTAATGATCATACTGCTATTGATTCAAATGTTGAATCATAGAGGTTGGTGCTTGGATGATATCTAAAGAGTTAGATTGAAGACTCATCAAGTACCATCAAGTGATTATTAAGAAATGATCTCTAGCCCCAGGAGGAGATGGCAATACATCTCTAAAGGATGATATATGACCTACCTCTTGATGCATGTCCTCTGCATAGGAATAGAGATTCGAAGGTGTTATATAAGTTAGGTTAAAGAGTTGGCTTAACAAGATCGAGATCACCATGAACTATGTTGTATAATATCATGATATATGAACACATCCTCTGACCAGGGACATATGTATTACTATATGTTTGGGTATGTACATTTGGAAGACCAATAGGTTGATGACCTATTCAATGTCTATACACTTGAGAGCTGTTGTATATACAAGGGCATATGAGTAATATGATTTCTCAAACGGTCACATAGGTTAATTATTGAAATGGACGACATGAGCTCAATCATTAGATATTGAGATCAAATTCCATGCACGGTTGTCTCACTTTAGAAGATTAACTGAATTTATAGGTATGATATATGCTTTTGGAAAGTATATGATCAAGACATGGGTATGATATATGGTTTTATAAAGAATATGATCGATACCAAATCCCAATGATCAAATAAGAAACCTAATGATGAAACCCTGATGGAGACAGTTCAAATGCGATCTAAACTTCATGTCTATTCTAGGTCGTCTAGTATGCATGATATATGTGTATTAGAAATACTCAAAGGTGATGTGATCATAAACGATTGTATAACCATGTCCCTTCCATTTTGAGGGAGTGATGAAACGGGTTTGGATTTTAGCGACTCCTCTCAATAGAGAAGTAATCTAATCATAGTTTAAATGTTGGACATTGACCTCAATACGATTCAGATACAATGAGAAGATTAGATTTAGGGTTTTGATTTAATCAACATCTTTGAGAGGTCCTTGAGATCTGGATTTGAGATATGATCTCCATATCCAAGTCACTATACATGGAATATACAATCGTCGTGTCCTTATCTCCAAGAATCTATGGAGAAAGAGCATTATTTTTGAACGAGATCAAGAACAATTCCGTTGTTGATAATATGTCTGAACATTGGGAAATTGATAACTAAATGTGATTTATTTATCATGAATAATATGAATATGAATTATATTATTTATATACATGAGACTGGAGATCCAAGATAATTATATATGATTTAATTATCAATGATATGAATAATATGGATATTCCTATACATATTAAGCATATATATTATAAATATTATTTATTATTTATAATATAGATATATAGAGAGAGCTAATTGTAAATAGTATTTACGAAGTAAATGTTGATATGAATCGGATTCACATTAGACAATTAATTGAAAATACAATTTACATTTTATATTAGATGCATGAATAAGATTTACAATTGTCAATGTCATGATTGAAATTATCACAGATAAATTTAGAATTATTTTTGTCAATAGTTATGCAACAATTGTTGTTGCACATGTGGTGTTTATGGAGAGATATGAGATCTCTCAATCAAGGAAAAAGCTGAGCGCCTTTCCCTTTAAGAGGGGGGCAGCTAAGAGTCTTACTCCTTGTATGGACGTCTCCTCTATTAAGGAAAGGAGGCTCCTCCTATTCCCTTTAAAATCCACATAAGATTGATTTGAATTAAACTTTATGTTTTAAAATTATTCACATCATATTTGATTTTTATTTGAAATTAATAATTGTTGTTGGAAATTTATGTAATAAAATGGTTACTGATTGAAAGCACACAACAATCTAAAGCATTGATTTTGTGAGCTCATGGAGTAGGATCTATGGACGTCCAATTTATTATAAAAAGTGTAATCCTAGCTCTTCTTTTACAACACAATTGCAAGAGCAAACTCGCTCCTTCGTTCTCTCCACACGCCCCTCTCTCTCTCTTTAATTGTGGCTATCCACATCTTGACCTAGAGAATGTCGCCATCGTCATCATGCCGTTGTGTTGTAAGATCGAGTGCTCAAGAATCTCCATCTTATTCGATGCCCTTGTTCATGAAGAAGACATTGGATTTCATGAGATGAATTAGGAGATTAATTACTCAGATCTTTGACTTGGATTATGAGAAGCACACATCTCATTCATGCGCTCGCAAGCATCTTCTCCGTTGGATTAAACTTGAGACAGGAGGTTTAAAAATAGATTTAGATGTCTTTTATTTATCTTTGATTTCTCCTTCCTTATTTTTCCGGATTTCTTATCTGGTTTAAAAATGACAAAAAAATAGAAAACCCAAAAAATCTAGGGATAACCCCAAAAATTCACCTTGTGCATTTGATCGATTTTGGCTTTGATTCTTCATGAAAGTTGTAGATCTCATCGAGACGAGTAATTTTCATGAAGAAACTTTTTTGATCCGAGGTCATTTACTATTTCTTTTTGATTTTACAAAATATTTTATCTTCAATTTTTCTGGTGCTGACACGTGGCAACCCTTGAGGCCGCCACGTGTCAGCATTTTTTAGCCCTTTTATTCTTTCGTTTTCGTTAAAAAAATAATAACTACCCACATGTGCGAGGCACGTGCCACGCACGTGCGCGCCCCTCTCTCTCACTATTGCCGCCACGTGGCGCTCCAGCAGTCGTTCGATCATCGTCGATCGAACGGTCGTTGACCTGTCGTCTTCCCAAGGCGCCCCCCCCCCCCCCCCCCCCGCAACCGTCGCCCTCCGCAACCGCCACTCTTCAACGACCTCCGCGTCCCTCGCTACCAACCTCCTCTGCGACGGCCGCTCTGCAATGTTCTCCGCTATCCTCGCAACCTCCCTCCATCGCCAACCCCATCCCTTACGACCTATAAAAGACCTCGCCACCCCCCGTCCAATCCATCCGCCGCTCGACTTCAAAGGACCAATCCTGAAAGTGACAGCCTGGTCACCTCCTCCACAGCGTGATCCGACATCGCTGACCTCGTTGCAGCCCACCTCCTCCAGGCGCAGCTCCGCTCCGGTGACCTCACCGTCGAGCCCTCATTCCCAGGTACTCCTCCAACCTTCTCTGTTTCATCCCTCGCCATCCTCCTCCATGTTCATCTCCCAATCGCCATTCATTCGCATCACCGATCACCCTTTCGATCACTATCCCCAACTTCACCTCCATCAAACTCCACCTGTTCCGCCTTGTCTTCTCCGCCAACTCTGTCTCGATCAATGACAACCGCAACATCACCCGTCGATCACCAACAGCTACCACGACTCAGCAGTCTCGACCGACCTCGACATCGACCACCATCTGCACTGACCTCGACCTCTCCGCCAAGCTTCATCGCCACCACCTTCTCCGAGCCGACTTCACCTCCCCACCAAAGACGCGACGGCCCTCGCCATCGGCCGCTGATCGAAGCAACACCAGCCCGCGACCCCTCCGCCTCGCCTTCAATCGGTCTCGATGCGCGAGACCCCGTCACGTGCTGCGCACGTGGGGCGGGGGACGTCAGCAGACCGTCAGCCCCAGGTCACGTGCTTCGCACGTGACCGTTGGCAAACTACAAAGAAGCCCCCCGGAACTCCGCCGATTTGCACTAAAGTCCCAATCCAGAAAATCACGTGCGTCGCACGTGACCCCCTGGCACATTTGCAATCACGCCCCCTGTTATCGGTAATCTCAAATAGGTCCCCCCTGCATTATCTTTATTTATTTATTTATTTATTGCATCTGTACCCCTGCATTTCTCCTTCATTTTAGACCTCTATTTTCCATCATTTTATTTATCTAAAAATAATATGATGTTCGTCATTTAATTATCTACATCTTGACATATTGTGGATATTTTTGTGAGTGTCAGTTAATTAATAATTATTGGTTTTGTGGAAATTTGCAAATTTTACCCATTTCTTTCTATTAAATTTGCCATCGATTAAACGTTGCTCTAAAAATCTCTGAAAAATCATATATTGTAGAGATTATTATTCTTGACGTTGTGCCCAAAAATAATTGCATTTGCATGCATAAATTGCCCTGTAAAAATCATTTTGCATATTTCAGTATTTGATTTTTAATAGGTATTAGATCTTACACTTTCGAGGTTTAGGATTTTTCTGAGATCCATCACCTAGTGATAGATCTTAGATAATTTTATCCCCTGAAAATAAGTAGGTTTAATATTTATTATAATTAAATATTGAAAATAATTTTCTTTGCACTTTAAAATTCATAAAAAATTCATATTGCATCTAAAATGTCCAAAAAAATTACAGTGCATTCATTTCATCATAATTTACATTGTGGCCAAGTTTCACATTTTTTGGACATCATTTGAACATAATTTGCATTTTAGTCCCTAAAATAGGCCGAATTGCATCTTGCATCCCTTATTTGAATTAAAAATTCCAAAAAACTTCCTCGAAATCCGTGCACGAATCTTGATAGACATAATTCTAGGTTGTTCCTTTGCCTCTTTGTGATCGACCTTGGGACTTGCCAAGTAAAATAAACATAAAACCACTCGATTGAAATTTAATAAATATTTATGGTTGTTTTCTTGACCGATTCCGATCGCCGCCTACAAAGCACGGCATTATTTTTAAGCACGAACAAGAATAAAACATCTCTTTTAAAGCCACGATTTTTGGACTCGTCAAGGCCCAAGCAAGTAGTTTGACTATTGACTCTTGATCACATATGATACAATCTTCACACATACATGATGCACTAAGGCCCAAAACCTAGCCTACATTTATACATGTGGTTTTTCAAGTAAACATACTGTGTAAGTGTGTTGATTAGTCTGCTTGATATTTATTTATGTGCTTGCTAATTATTCTACAAATTATTTTTAAAACTACCTCGGACATTATTTACCCCTCCCTCTAGTGGTGTCAGGATCCTATAATTCACACTTTCCATCTAGACCCGAGCCTTGTCGATATGTCCCTTTCTCTTAGTCCAATGTGATGTTTGGGGTCCATGTTTGGTCCGTACTACTGGTGATCACATATCTTTATCTATCTTCATGGATGACTATAACAAATTTTCTTGGATCTATTTACTCATTGAATGATCATATATCAACAAAATTATCAAGTCCTTATTCTATATTATTCCATGTCTTTCTTTACTTGTATTTATATTATAGGGACTGGTAGTGCTCTTGAGTTTACCTAATAGAAATTGGTATCTTTCTTTACCTATAAGGAAACCCTTCATTAGGCATCATGTCCATGAACCTCTTAGCAGAATGGGGTAGCAGAAAGAAAACATTGCCACCTTTTTGCATAGAACATACATTGCTTACTCACATGAAGGTTCCCAATACCTACCGGGGGTTGCCCTTCTTACTTCCACTTATCTCATCAATAGAATCCCTTTGTCTGTTCTAAAGGGGGTCACTCCTTTCTTTCTTAATCCGAACGAGACATCATTTCCGCTCCCATTAAGAATCTTTGATTGAAATGCATTTGTTCATAAATTACAGACTGCGGAATTATCTACTCGTGATATTGACAACCGCCCCCGCACCCTTGGTTAATTCGGTCAGATTAATGTCCAAATTAATTAGATGTCGTTCGTTGCAGTCGTATACGAGAGGGCTAATCAAAAACCACTGTAATTAGATTCGAGTTAATTTCAAGTGGTAGATTTTTTTTACTTGGTGAAGTCCAAGGTCGAACTCAGGGAGGCAACTGTCTCCTTAGGTAAATTTTAGCAAAGAACAAGTGTTGGATTTTCAGGGAATAAATTTTTTTTGTTCTTTTTTTTATTTTCTATGCAAGACACATGTAGGAATCGGGCCAATTCGCAGTTAATTCAATTAAGATAACAAATGAAGTCCAAAAATTATGATAGAATGATGGATTATGATGAAATTAAGCTACCTTAAATTTTTGGGAATTTTTAGAAACTAAATGATTTTACAGTGAATTAAATATGCAGACAGGGTGATTTTCACTAATTTATTTCTAATAAATAACAAATCACATCTTTTTCCGAAAATAAAATTATCCTAGATAACACTAATGATAAGGAATCCAGGAAAATTAACAAACTTTAATTTCAATGTGAAATGAATTTTAAAAGTAAAATAAGAAAATCACTAAACAATTTATTCAGGCCTTGATATGAATGCAAATGACATGAAATTTTTATGCAAGGTTAAGTTCACTATCCTAGAGCCACTGTGAATTTTTGATGATTTTTGGAATCAAAAAAAATTAATGAGAATTTAAAAGGTCTCACTGGGTAAAATATTACACAAATCAACCAATTAATTCATTTCAAAATCTACTGTAATTACAAAAATGTGACACGTGGCACAATAGATAGAGGACAAGTTTCTCAACAAAATGCAACTTTTGGAATTTAAAAATGATGTAAAATGCAACCTAGGAATGCGTGCAAACACAGGGGTCTATTTGCAATACAAGAAAATAAAAGTACATAAAACAAATATGCTGACAGGGACTCAAGCGCAATTACCTATAATGCAGGGGAAAGATGTGCAAATTCTCCACAGGGCACATGCTCCTCACGTAGGGTCTGCTTCACAGGGACCTTTTTGCAAATATGAAAAGCGTCCAGGGCCTCAGTGCAAAATGCCCAGGCCGCACGTGCTCCTCACGTGGTCGGCCTAGGGTAGGAAGGCTTCAGAGGCTCGGGGCTCGGTTCAGATGCTCTTGGAGGTTCGGCTGGAGGCTCGGGCGGTCCGAGCCTAGGCTCGGGGAAGAGGCTCGGACTAGGTCTGCGTGGCATGCTGCGGACCCTTGGATCAAGCTCGATCCAACGGCTCCTGGCTCGCGATGGAGAAGGCGACGTGGCAGGATGACGACCGTTCGATCGAGGTGATCGAACGGCAGCTAGGCTTCTCCTCCGATGGTCCTCCTCCGCCTGCGGAGGAGATGGCGAGGCTTCGGCGACAAGGCCCTTGCTTCGCCAGCCTCTCCTCGTGTCGATGAAGCTCTCCGACGTGTCGGAGTTATCCCAGAAGCTGCGTGGCTACGCGGCGAAGGTTCTGATGGTCTCAGGAGCTGGAGAGGATCGTCGGAGGTTGCTGACGACGAAGCTCGAGGACGACTCCGGTGAAGCTCCGGCCAATGTACAAGATGGTACATGCAGATGTTAGACGAATAGCCGAAGCATTGGGTGCACCTGAGGAGACGTAGGGATGGTCGGAGAGGCCTAAGGAGGGGGGAGGTGGTCTGGCGACGGTGCTCCGGCCAAGTGGCGGAGCTGAGGATCGATGGAAAGTCAAGCACGTCGTCGGCGGGCGTAAAGGGGTCCGCAAGGATGAGAGCTCCGACGCGGAGCTCGGTGAGTGGAATCGAAGCGAGACGATGAATGTGGACGGCGAATAAAATGCGAGAAAACGAAGCAAAAATGAAGAGGAAGATCAGTCGGGGATGAAGGTTTTCACCTGGGGTTTGGAGCTCGACTTTGAGTTCCAGATAGTCGCTCGAAGGGGCGGTGGTTCCCTGAGCTCAAGTAGTGGCTCGGCGGAGGAGAGCTGCGACTCGGCGGTGGCTGAGGATCTCGCCGGAGAAGACGATCGTCTTTGCTCGAGGAAGCTTGCAATTCTTGTCACCAATCGGAAGCTCCGAGCACGGAGTGTCTCTCACGCACGGGTGGCGGATAGGTGCGACGATGGCCGGTGCTTGGTTATTTATAGGTTGAAGGTCCCGATCAGGCTGACGATGAAGCGAGGTTTAAGGAGTTCGTGGGACGTTGCTTGAGGTAGACGGGGGTAGTGGAGTGGTTGGCGAGGATGAGGGATGAGTGTGGGTTATCGTGGAGGTTGTGGTGCTCGTCGATGGTGGAAGAGGCGCGGCCAAGAATAGGAAGGGGATGCCCCTCCCGCAAGGCAGAGAACGTGGGAGAGAGGGCTCTCGAGGTGGAAGACGAAGTCTCCACCGTTGGATCTTGTGATCCAATGATGGTGATCGAGGTGAGATGGAATGGTGTGATGGAGATCTGGCGCGATAATCTGAGCATTGGGAAGCTCCCACGTGGCGGAATGTGGCCGAAGTTCCAGTGGATGGCTGCGATGATCATAGGGTGTTTGATCGGGTGGCTCAGATGTTTGTGGGGCTAAAGGTTCAGATGAAAAGATTGGAGCATGATCTGATGGCGCAGAATGTGCCACGTGGTGCGCTGAGTAAGAGGCGCGAACGGGCGATGGAGATGAGGCGGGGGATTTGATCAGACGGTTGAGGTCAAAGGCGTATGTGGAAGAGGCTTGGCCATTGGATCTGGAAGACCATCCAACGGCTGAGAGGTGCGGCGGCCTGGGCAAGGGGGCGGGCCGCGTGGCGCAACGAGAGGGCGCCACGTGGCCTGCTGTGGTTGGCTGGACAAAGAAATAAGAGTAGAGAGAAGAGGGGGCCGAATTTGGAAAAACTTAAAACATGAAAGTTGTAGATCTCGATGAGATCTACAAGTTTCATGTTGACCAAAGACGGAAATGAGGTCAAATATGATACATAAATACAAAGATACAAATATACATACATGTAGTATACAAAGAGGCCCGAAAACCCAACTTTCTCATACGAGCTCCAAATTGGATGAAATTAGTCTTGTTTTAAAGGTCTTTTAATGTGCATTATTCTAAAAGTGAGTAGACCTATTTTGGAGTTTGTATGAAGGAGTTATGGGCAATTTCTGATCCAGGGATTCTAGGGCTTTATTGGCTATTTTACAAGAGGGATTTCTGGCTTTTCTTCCTTATATTATTAACTAAGGAGTACATATTATAAGGAAGGGGTTATTTTGATAAATGGATATTTTACAAGGGATTTTGGCTTCTTATTTAAATGCAAATGGAATGCTAAAATGCATGTATTATGTATGCATGCATGAGTGTTATTTATGCATTATAAAGGGAAATATGCCTCTATTTACTCGGGAACAAGGCTCTATTTTTAACTTTTAGAGTGATGAATCACAGATTCATCAACCCCCTATACTTAAACCTTTCTCGTCCCCGAGCAACTAAATGAAATGCAAGAGTGAAATGATTTTGGGTTCCATACCAAGGTCATGAACAAAAGTTAAAAATGGAGCTTGACTCGACCTTTGGATTAATTGTGTGGCGGAACCTTATTTGGACCTGAACTTAAGACCTAACAGACTTCAAGTTCCACAAGTCTTCTATTCAAGACGCCTCAATAGTCAGGTCAGAACAAATCCTCAAATGCAAATTTCTAATGACTATGATTCTTACTTGTACTGTGTAAGTGAAATGTAACTCTTCACATCAGAAATGACTCGGAACCAGCCTCCTCTAACAAGGTAACTCAATAACCTGGTCCAGCAACTCTTTCCTCTAGGAGCGGGGTATTCCCTTCTAAGTTCAAGTGCGACCAGCTCAAGAGGAGGGGGTGGAGAAAAGAATGGACGGTAGCCAGTGTAGCTACCTATCCCGGGATGCCTGACCAGTGTAGCCAAGTCATCCAGCTGCAGACTTCTTGCTAATATACATACTCCGACAGGCAAAAATTTTTTTTGGAACTATATACAAGGTGCAACATGTACATCAGGAATTTTTCCTCTTGAGCCAGTAGACTATCCCTCTTTTGAAGCATTATTGCAACCCACAGCGTCCTGTCCTTAGACTTCAACACCACCAGACTAGGTTAAGATGCACTACCCTCCCTAGAGGAGGACGGGTGTTTCCACCCGTGTGCTACTCCAAGCTAAAGGATTCTACCTCCTCACCACCTCATCAATGAATAGCTACGTGCATTGTGCTTGTCCAAGTTAGGTCACTGTCTAAAAGAATCATGCGTGTGCACGAGATATTCTATTTAGACTAATCAAGATGACATGTGAACATAGACTTGCGGACTCAAAGAATTAAGTCACTTGACCTGAAAATCTTAACTCCAGTTCCTATAAGTTTCCTCTGAAATTAGGTGGATTAAGGTCAAATCAAGTCCATCCTCAATATCTACTCATGACTTGGTTCAGAACCAATAGCTTTTCACCTTGCATATGCAAGATATGCAGATGAGAGGTGCAGATGACATGCTATGTATGAAATGCAAGGCTCTTTTTTTTTAAATGCAAGGATGATATGCAAGAGTAAATAAGAAGCCTTATTTTCAAAAAAAATTGGTATAAGTATACAACAATTTGTATTATTTACAACAAGTTTTTAGTTTATACATAATACACATAGTATTCAACACATACATTTGTTTTTGGGTTTACGTCTTATTTTACAACAAATTTTACATGAGTATGTTTTACCAGAATTTTACAACTTTTATATAAGTATTATACATATAGTACAGAATTTTTTTATCAATTTTTACCCACCCCGTAATTATTGCATAATATATACAGAAAATACGCGAAAATACGCGAAAGTACGAGCTATGGGTAAAGTATATATGTAATATATACACCCCCCTATACTTAGCGTGTGCTAGGTCCTCAGAGCATGAAAAGCGACTAAAAAGACATAGCTCGGGCTAAGCGTAGGAGAGCTAAAATTACAAAATGTATAGAAGTCGCACCGCCCCCCTATACTTAGGCTTTGGCAGCCTAGTGTAGAAGAAGATCAAAAATGAGGCGGACGAGGGCAAGAGGAGAAATGGATGATTATACAATGCGGGCATCGGTCCCCCTATACTTAGGCTCAGGTCAGCCTAAGTATAGGATGGAAGTGAGTTATGAGGACCAATGTGATCTAGAGAATGTACAGTGAACTGACTCAGGTGGCTCATCCCCCCTATACTTAGGATCTGGTCATCCTAAGTATAGTCCAAGATGGTGATCAATGATGATGGGATGAGTTACTAGAGTCGTGGGAGGAGAAAGGATAGGATGTACAAGAAGAATGATGTATACAGATGAGTCGGTCTGAATCTTTCAAGATGCTGAGGATGGCTAGGGCTCACTGCTGCCATGTCTCATACGCGACTCGAGGTGTATCTGCTTTATCTGTCTCGCGCATGAATACAATCTCCTCAACATGGACTAACTGCTCATTTGATTCGACGAAGTGCTTCAACAGTTGTCCATTCACTAGGAATGTCGGTGCGTCACCTGCGAGATCTGAAATCTCGACACATCCACTATCATGCACCGTACGGACGACAAATGGGCCTGTCCACTTAGTCTTCAACTTGCCTTGGAAGATCTTCAGCCTAGCATTGAACAACCATACCTTCTGTCCAGAAACAAAGGTCTTTCGTCTGATATATCTATCATGCCAACGCTTCACCTTGTCCTTGTACACCAAATTGTTGTCATATGCACAGTTTCTGACTTCCACAAGCTCATTCAGATCCATCTCTCTCTGCTTCTGCCCAAGATGCATGTTCCAATTGACCTTCTTGATTGCCCTTTCTGATTTGTGCACTAACTCTGTGGGCAAATGGCATGGCTTTCCGAATACCATTCGGAATGGGGAGGTGCCTAACGGTGTCTTGTAAGTCATCCTATACGCCCAGAGGACTTGATCCAAGATCTGAGACCAGTCCTTCCTGTCCGAGCGGACAAGCTTTTGCAATATGGTTTTCACCTCCCGATTCGACAACTCAGCCATACAATTGGTTTGTGGGTGGTAAGGACCCGCGACACGATGTTTGATGCCATAGTCCTTCAGGAGTTTCTTCATCTCCCGATTCACAAAGTGGCTACCCCCCGTCTGATATCATCATTTTGGGATCCCGAACCTAGAGATTATGTGCTCTCTGATGAATTTACAGACAGTTCTGCTGTCTGCGGCTCGGGTCGGGATAGCCTCCACCCATCTGGATAGGTAGTCTACCGCAAGAAGGATATACTCGAACTCGTGGCTAACAGGGAATGGGCCCATGAAATCGATGCCCCAGGCGTCAAAGACATCGCAAATGATGACTGGTTGCATTGGCATCTCATCCTTGGAACCGACGGTTCCTCCCATTCTCTGGCATACTGGGCACGACTTCGCGAAGGCGGTGGCATCGCAAAACAGAGTCGGCCAATAAAAGCCACATTGAAGTACCTTCCATGCGGTCCTCTTCTCGGAGTGGTGTCCTCCTGCCTCTAAGCTGTGGCATAAAGAAAGGACACTCTGGTATTCCTCCTGAGGAATACACCGTCTCTAGACACAATCCGGTCCTTCGAAGAAAAGGATCGGATCCTCCCAATGGTAGTGTCTAGCATCCGACTTTAGTCGATCGATTTCGCTCTTGGGCCAATCATCGGGAACTTTCTCGGAGACAAGATAATTCACAATATTGGCGTACCATGGGAGTGAGTCGATAACAAAAATCGACTCGTCAGGGAAGGAGTCTCGAATTGGTAAATCTTCGGAAGTATTAAGATCTTCGAGACGAGAAAGATGATCGACCACTACGTTCTTCTTTCCAGGTTTATCACGGATGTCCAAGTCAAACTCCTGGATAAGTAAAATCCATCGAAGAAGACGCGCCTTCACGTCCTTCTTCTCCATCAAGTACCGTAGTGCCGTATGGTCAGTGAACACAGTTACCTTGGAATCAATGAGGTGAGATCTAAATTTGTCTAAGGCAAACACTACCGCAAGCATTTCCTTTTCCGTAACTGTATAGTTACACTGAGCGGTATCAAGCACTTTGCTTGCGTAGTGAATTGAAAACGGGACACCATCTCTTCTTTGTCCCAACACAGCCCCAACAGCATAGTCTGAGGCGTCTGTCATGATCTCAAAAGGTAGAGACCAATCTGGGGCTTGTAGGATGGGTGCGTCCATAATCATTCCTTGCAAAAGCTTAAAGGCCTCAAGACATTTGTGATCAACAGTAAACTCCATGTCTTTGCCTAAAAGCTCAGTTAGCGGCCGGGCAATCTTAGAAAAATCCTTAATGAACCTTCGATAAAATCCAACATGCCCGAGGAACGACCGCAACTGCTTAACGTTGGTTGGTGGCTGGAGTCGTCTGATCACATCCACCTTGGCAGGGTCAACCTCCATTCCTCTCTTGGAGATGACATGCCCCAACACTATGCCCTCCGTCACCATGAAGTGACTTTTCTCCCAGGAGAGCACCAGATTGACCTCACAACATCTTTTTAGGACTCGGTCCAGATTCCTAAGATAGGAATCGAAGGAATCGTCGTGGATCGAGAAGTCATCCATGAAGACTTCCAGGAATTCGCCGACCATTTCGGCGAATACAGCAATCATGCACCTTTGGAAAGTACCTGGATCATTGCATAACCCAAAAGGCATGCGCCTGAAAGCATAGGTACCAAAGGGGCATGTGAATGTGGTCTTTTCTTGGTTCTCTGGAGCTATGGCTACTTGATTGTAGCCCGAGAACCCATCTAAGAAGCAGAAGAACTCTTTCCCCGCTAGTCGCTCTAAGATCTAATCAATGAATGGTAGGGGGAAATGATCCTTCTTCGTTGCGGCATTCAAGCGTCTGTAATCCACACAAACGCACCACGACGTGGGTACTCGCGTCAGGATCTCCTCTCCGTCTCGTTGGTGGTCGTCTGAATTCCCGACTTTTTCGGGACAACATGGATTGGTGCCACCCACTTAGAGTCGGAGATTGGGTAAATGAAACCCGTGTTGCACCATTTTTTTATCTCCTTCTTCACGACCTCTCGTAAATTTGGATTCAACCGGCGTTGGAATTCACGAGAGGGTTTGGCTTCGTTCTCTAAGTAAATATGGTGCGAACACAGAGCGGGATTTATCCCATGGAGATCGGAAATGCTCCAGCCTATCGCCTTGCGGTTTTTCTCTAGGATCTCTAGCAAGCGAGATTCCTGCTCCTCGGTCAATCACGAACTGATGATGACCGGAAATTTCTTGTCTTGTCTCGCAAGGAAGGCGTATTTTAAAGTTGTGGGTAAAGGTTTGAGCTCAGGAATAGTGTGATCGTCTAAGAAGTCTGGCTCAATCTGATCTGGCTCGGTGTTGGAAGTGGCTAGATCGTTCTCTGTGATAGCTGCCACCAAGTTGTTCGGCTCAGGAGTCGGATCGTCAAAAGTCTCTATGCAATCGGCAAAAGCCACGTCCGACTCGTCATCCTCATCTTCCGATTGTCCTAAAGAGGGGAGGACAGACAGGCCCAACTGGGCCTCTATGTCATCGAAGATGTAGGGCGATGCAGGTTCTGAGCTGTACTCGTCTCTGAGGACCTCGCAAACTAATCATGAACTGGATCATCTTCAGAGGGGAGGGACTCATCAGCGTTGGCTGGGTTCTGTCTCCATGGCCCAACTGTGTCTACATGATCGTAGTCTGTTTCGGTAGAAGAGTACTCGGTGCTGGATTCTGAATCCGGTCTCTGCCATCTTGTCTGCTTCATTTCGAGTGCCTCATCTCCGCCTGGAGTTTGGAACTGAATCTTCCCGATCTTATAATCAAATAAGGCCCCTGCTGTTCTGAGGAAGGGCCTACCTAGAATGATCTGGGAGTCTCTCCAATTACGAGGGTTTTCCATATCCAGGATAGTGAAGTCCACCATGTATTCTTGTCCCTCGACTTTGATCACAATGTTCCTCAATTCTCCTTGGGACCTCTTGGTTGATTTATCAGCAAACTGTAGAAGGGCTCTAGATTTCCTAAGAGGTCCGAGATTAAGCCGCTCATAGAGGGCTGTCGGCATCAGATTGATGGAGGAACCATTATCCAGGAGAGTGCGTGCAAACGCGATGTCATCAACATGACTCACTACATAATGTGCACCCATGTCTCTTCGTTTCCTTGGAAACGAGTTCTTTATTGCACAAGTCGTGGCTACTGATAAAACGTGTTTGTCAACATGGCTTTTGGTCTTCCTTCTAACCCTAGTAGGTGTGCATCTCACCTTAAGGTATTTTTGGAATGCAGGGGTCATCTCCACGTACTTGCCGATGAATCAAAATGTCAAAGGGGGCGTGTATATATAAGAAAGAGTGAGAATATACAAGGATTAAGAAGGTTTGTGAGGAACCTTCTTGCGGACGCGAGGAGGTGGATAATATACATATGTGTCGCTGTCGGAATCGTCCTCAGATGAATAATAGTGAGGTGTAGGGATCGTCCAACGAGGGTCGACACACGGCTGCTTGCTTAGATAAGGCTTGAGAACAGACGAACTGAGCTCACTCATATAAATTACCTTGTCCGGGCCAGATGAGGACTCCTCAGAAAACTCCTTCTCTGGTGTGTTGAAGGAAACTTTCTTAGTCGGTTTTCTAGAACCTGAATCATTGAGAGGGAGATGAGAGAGACGCGCCTTGAGAGGTTCGGGGGAACTCCTCGAGGGATCAATTCTCGACTTCCTCTCACTAAATAGCCGACTAGAAGAGGGAGCAACCGTGTTTTTATGTGGAGTCAATTTAGTCTTGGTTGTCTCATTTGAAGGTCTGAGACATGGTGTAGTGCTGACCATGGGTTCCTCATCATACGAGTCACCATATAGATTGTAATATTCCTGAAGGGTCAGCACACGGCTCGGGAAGGTGCTAGTGGTCTCAGTCAGCTTGGCATTATTGGGCTCTTGTGCCGGATCATCAAAATGGTCAAGGCAATCAACAAAGGTTGTGTCCGACTTAATGATAGCTTCTGGTCGTGAGTCCTCCTTAGAAACTGTCATGGTGGTGGTGCAAGCAGTTGATGAAGTGAACATGTGGGAAGTCTCAGAACCAGCGGTCGTCCAGGCAGTCGGTCTCTCAGGTGTAGCAGAGATGTGTGACTCATCTACCTCTCGATGGTTACGACTGTCAGCGGATGTGCGAGTCACCTTAGAGTAAAGTGTATAAAAGAATGGGTGAGGTCGGAGTGCTCCCAATGCTGAGAAATCGATCTCCCGAGTCTCGCAATCTATAGACGCTTTAGCTGAGGCTAAGAACGGCTTTCCGAGAATAATCGAAGACTGGGTAAACTCTCCTTGGTGCTCAATGTCAATGATCGTGAAGTCCACCTAGAGGAGAGCACCTTGGAAAATAATGATGACTGAAATATTAACTCTAGACCGTTTGATGGATCGATCAGCAAGCTGAACGATCTCTCTCGACTTTCTGATTGGCTTGAGTTTGAGTTTGTCAAACACAGAGGTCGGGAGGATATTGATCGGAGAGTCATCATCGATTCTTGCATGGGTAAAGATGGTGTCTTTGATTTCACATTCCACCCTAGGCAATCGCTTCACTCTGCGGCTCTTGGTCTTTCTCCCCATCACCAAGGAGGTGGCCATAGACACTATGTGTCTTTCAGTCCTGGTTCTCTTAGTACCCGATGTCTCGGGCATCAATTTACTCTTTATAAATCTCTTGAGGTTAGGGAAGTGATCTATGGCCTTTATTAAGGGAAGTTTAAAGATCAATTCCTCATCAAGTGCTTCCCTTAGGGTGGAATCCAATTTTTTAGGTCTTTTTCATTTTCAATTTATATGTAGGTTTTTGGTTTTTCATTTTTTTGGTGTTTTTGGTAGATGAATGATCAGACTCTAGATTGGAGGGTAAGTGGTTAGTAGAAGAGGGAGATAGAATGGACTCCAGCTGTACAGACGGTGTAGGTCCCTGATGCTTGCTCGATTTTCAACATCAGATCTACTTACTTCCTTCTCCACTTTCATACCTAGGCTGGCCGAAATTGAGTGCAATATGTTCATGACATCTCTTAACTTGTTACCAAATGATTCATTTTTCTTTATAAGTCTAGAGATGTCATCCTCCCCAAAATTCTCATGACAAATCATGGAAGAGTTCTGATCAGTTGGAGGATACTGCTGAGATATTGGGATCTCATACTCAACATACCTAGACTCTGGCATGTAATGTTGGGTTGAGTATGGACTATCCAAATGGCAAATATTGGTCGGAGCCTCATATGATGGAGTCAATGAAACAGGGACTGATAAGTCTAGGTCATGAGTCCAATCTTGTGAATGTATAGGCTCTCCAAATGAAGGTTGGTTAATGGAGGCTTGATCACTAAAGTCAATCAAGTCTAGGAAATCAGGATGTGCAGGCCTCTCCGTTTGGTATGTTCGATCGACCATGTTGTGCCCCAAGGTCATGTCGGGATTTGTATATGTAAATTGTTGTCTGATCCCTACTTGAGGTGAGAATGGGGGCACATAATCTTGCCAATCATCTATCTCAGCAGTGGCTTGCTCTTCATTCGATCCTTTGATTCCTGCAAGCTCTCGAGAATAAGGACAGTCAGCCCAAGGTGGAAGTGGATCCGGAGTGTTAGAATATGGAGTAGGTGAGAAATGCGAAGAAGTGGAGAAGTCAGTCGAAGTTCTGACTTCATAATCGGGTTGAGGTGGGACCGACCACGGGTAAGTGTCTCCCGTGGATAGCAGAGGATACATGGAAGAAGGAGAAGGTGAAGATGAACGATATATGGTCAAGGAGGAATGACCAGAGGTCACAGGGTATGGGGACCAATATCCCGACATCTTGAAGAGGATATGTAAGTAGAATGAGGTAGATAATACGCAGTTACGCAGGATAACACACACGGACAGACACAAAGACAAACGCAAGAGCAAACCCTAAATTCACACTCAATACGATGAAGGACCCGAAACCGAGTGCAATTAATCTTGTCAATTTTAAGTGTGATTTTTCAAGCGAGATAGCAAGGAGTTACGCGGCCTATAGGGAAGTCGGCTCAAAGCCGGATGCGTCTTCCCTGTTTAACCTGTCGTCTAAGATACCATCGGTCCTTCCTTTCTTCGCTCCTATCCGGAGTTGGGGACTCAAAGACAGTGCCCCTATCTATCTGCAAGCAGGCGGAGGCTGACAAAGCTAGGCCTTGTCGCAAAGTACCGCTGGTTCGCCCCTGACTACCCGCGAACAGGCGGAGGCTACTTGGTACTGGTCAATGAATCTAAAAGTATCCAACTCGTGATATTTCCTAGGATCAGTTGGCCCGTAATATGGAAGGCGGGGATTTGGGTTCTGCCTTAAGGTGTTCACATACACTCAAGTACCCTCACTCAGCCTGAAAACAAGGTCGGGGTTACTCTCCCGCAGGCAAGGGTTAATTTTAGTCAAAATGTTTTTGGTCCAATTCAATTAGCAGTCCCGATTTTAAAGATTAGTTGTCACTGATATTAATCCACACAAGCAATCACGTCTACCGTCCAGTCCCAATTCCATTATCCTAGGTTAGAAAACCGAGAGATAGAGAGAGAATCGGAAAAAGCCGATGCAATCGAGAAATGATGATGAATGCTTGAGTAAGAAGACTTACAGTGCCTCCAGCTCTCTACAATGTGGGATGCAGTACTGAATTGAAAATTTTACACTAAATGAATGAAATCGATGAAAAGCCACTCCTAGACAGGCAGTTCTATTAACGAGTGCAGCACAGGTTGATTTCACTAGATCTGCGGTCTAAGTGCGTCTTTTAAGTGATGTGTGGTCCTAGAAAATTACGAGCACAAGCAAATCCTAGAGTGGCTCGAGGAGCCGCTAGTGCATGCCTAGTCTAAAATTCAAACCACACAGCAGATGGGGACACAGTTTCACTATGTTTACACACGCGAGAACCCAAACAGGAACTGCTGTAAATGCAGACACTTTTTTTACAAAAATCTTTTTGACGTCCAACAGTCGACTTGATCCACGAATCGTCGGCCTCCGATGCACTTTGAGATGCGTCGACTTCAAGAAAGCCGCTCCAAGTCCACCGGGCCCTCGCACAAAAAGATACAAAATGTCAGAGAGAGATATATACAGAAATGGTCAGAAAAATAATTAAAGAAAAAATGAATAATTACAATGCGGCTCGGGGATCAGACTACCCGAGTGAATGGGAAAACGTAAATCTAATTTTTCTAAAGTGATCCTAAGTCGTTTGCCTCCCCGGCAACGGTGCCATTTTGACAACCGCCTCCGCACCCTTGGTTAATTCGGTCAGATTAATGTCCAAATTAATTAGATGTCATTCGTTGCAGTCGGATACGAGAGGGCTAATCAAAAACCACTTTAATTAGATTCGAGTTAATTTCAAGCGGTAGATTTTTTTACTTGGTGAAGTCCAAGGTCGAACTTAGAGAGGCAGTTGTATCCTTAGGTAAATTTTAGCAAAGATCAAGTGTTGGATTTCAGGGAATAAATTTTTTTGTTCTTTTTTTATTTTCTATGCAAGACACATGCAGGAATCAGGCCAATTCGCAGTTAATTCAATTAAGATAACAAATGAAGACCAAAAATTATGAAAAATGGCCAGATGATGGATTATGATGAAACTAAGCTACCCTAATTTTGGGAATTTTTAGAAACTAAATGATTTTACAGTGAATTAAATATGCAAACAGGGTGATTTTCACTAATTTATTTTTAATAAATAACAAATCACATCTTTTTCAGAAAATAAAATTATCCTAGATAACACTAATGATAAGGAATCCAGGAAAATTAACAAACTTTAATTTCAATGTGAAATGAATTTATTAAAATTAAAATAAGAAAATCACTAAATAATTTATTCAGGCCTCGATATGAATGCAAATGACATGAAATTTTTATGCAAGGTTAAGTTCACTATCCTAGAGCCACTGTGAATTTTTGAGGATTTTTGGAATCACAGAAAATTAATGAGAATTTAAAAGGTCTCACTGTGCAAAATATTACACAAATCAACCAATTAATTCATTTCAAAATCTACTGTAATTACAAAAATGTGACATGCGGCACAATAGATAGAGGACAAGTTTCTCAACAAAATACAACTTTTGGAATTTAAAAATGATGTAAAATGCGACCTAGGAATGCGTGCAAACACAGAGTTCTATTTGCAATACAAGAAAATAAAAGTACATAAAACAAATATGCTGACAGGGACTCAAGTGCAATTACCTATAATGCAGGGGAAAGATGTGCAAATTCTCCATAGGGCACGTACTCCTCACGTAGGGTCTGCTTCACAGGGACCTTTTTGCAAATATGAAAAGCGTCCAGGGCCTCATTGCAAAATGCCCAGGCCGCACGTGCTCCTCACGTAGTCGGCCTAGGCTAGGAAGGCTTCAGAGGCTCGGGGCTCGGTTCGGATGCTCTTGGAGGTTCGGTTGGAGGCTCGGGCGGTCCGAGCCTAGGCTCAAGGAAGAGGCTCGGACCAGGTCTGCGTGGCGTGCTGCGGACCCTTGGATCAAGTTCGATCCAACGGCTCCTGGCTCGCGACGGAGAAGGCGACGTAGAAGGATGATGACCGTTCGATCGAGGTGATCGAACGGCAGCTGGGCTTCTCCTCCGATGGTCCTCCTCCGCCTGCGGATGAGATGGCGGGGCTCCGGCGACAAGGCCCTTGATCCGCCAGCCTCTCCTCGTGTCGATGAAGCTCTCCGACGTGTCGGAGTTATCCCAGAAGCTGTGTGGCTACGCGGCGAAGGTTTTGATGGTCTCAGGAGCTGGAGAGGATCGTCGGAGGTTGCTGACGACGAAGCTCGAGGATGACTCCGGTGAAGCTCCGGCCAATGTACAAGATGGTACCTGCAGATGTTAGACGAATAGCCGAAGCATTGGGTGCACCTGAGGAGACGTAGGGATGGTCGGCGAGGCCTAAGGAGGGGGGAGGTGGTCTGGCGACGGTGCTCCAGCCAAGTGGCGAAGCTGAGGATCGATGGAAAGTCAAGCACGTCGTCGGCGGGCGTAAAGGGGTCTGCGAGGATGAGAGCTCCGACGCGGAGCTCGGCAGAGTGGAATCGAAGCGAGAAGATGAATGTGGACGGCGAATAAAATGCGAGAAAATGAAGCAAAAATGAAGAGGAAGATCAGTCGGGGATGAAGGTGTTCACCTGGGGTTTGGAGCTCGACTTTGAGTTCCAGATCGTCGCTCGAAGGGGCGGTGGTTCCCTGAGCTCAAGTAGCGGCTCGGCGGAGGAGAGCTGCGACTCGGCGGTGGCCGAGGATCTCGCCGAAGAAGACGATCGTCTTTGCTCGAGGAAGCTTGCAATTCCTGTCACCAATCGGAAGCTCCGAGCTCGGAGTGTCTCTCACGGGTGGCGGATAGGAGCGATGATGGCCGGTGCTTGGTTATTTATAGGTCGAAGGTCTCGACCATGCTGACGATGGAGCGAGGTTTAAGGTGTTCGTGGGACGCTGCTTGAGGTCGACGGGGATAGTGGAGTGGCTGGCGAGGATGAAGGATGAGTGCGGGTTATCGTGGAGGTTGTGGTGCTCGTCGATGGTGGAAGAGGCGCGGCCAAGAATAGGAAGGGAATGCCCCTCCCGCAAGGCAGAGAACGTGGGAGAGAGGGGCTCCCAAGGTGGAAGACGAAGTCTCCACCGTTGGATCTTGTGATCCAACGGTGGTGATCGAGGCGAGATGGAACGGTGTGATGGAGATCTGGCGCGATGATCTGAGCGTTGGGAAGCGTCCACGTGGTGGAATGTGGCCGAAGTGCTAGTGGACGGTTGCGATGATCATAGGGTGTTTGATCGGGTGGCTCAGATGTTTGTGGGGCTAACGGTTCAGATGAAAAGATTGGAGCGTGATCTGATGGCGCAGAATGTGCCACGTGGCACGCTGAGGAAGAGGCGCGAACGGGCGATGGAGATGAGGCGGGGGATTTGATCAGACAGTTGAGGGAAAAGGCGTACGTGGAAGAGGCTTGGCCGTTGGATCTGGAAGACCATCCAACGGCTGAGAGGTACGGCGGCCTGGGCAAGGGGGGCGGGTGATTTAACCGAAAATAGGTGGTCTTAAGTTCAACACAAAGCGTGAACTCAGTCGGTGTGATGACCACACTAAATCCGGACTAAAGTCAACAATTAACCCACACTAAAGATCAACAAATTAGAACTAATGTGGAGTTAAAATTTATTTTTAACTCTGCACAAATGGTGTATAGTGACAAGTATGCAGAGAGTTCGAACACAGGGAGCAAGCAGGGTAATTCACAAAAATGTGCTCAAGTGAATGTGTGTGATGAGTCTACACTAAGCAAGCAAGCAACTACAATTTTTTGTGGGTTTTTAATTTTAAATTTTTTTTTTATTTTATTTTTTTTTTAGTTTTGTATTTTGATTTTTACTTTTCTGATTTTTATAATTTTATATTTTATATTTTTTTTCTTTTTTTTTTCAATATTGGAATTCAAAGACAATGGAATAAAAGGCAAGGTAAAATATTTATAAAACTAAGTAAAAATTATCAAAAATTCAGCAATAAAATCTTTTTGGTATTTTTGTGGTTTTCTACTGTTTTTGTGATTTTTGGGGATTTTTCAAGGTGTTTTTGATATTTTCAAATAGCAAAACAAGGCAAAACAGTGAAATATGTGCTGGCTGTGAGTAAAATGCAAATTAAAATTAGCACACAACAACCAAAATTTTTCATCCTAATTTTCGAATAAAGAGAATAAAATAGAGAACAAACAGGACCTGGTTTTATATTTTTTGGATTTTTCTTTGATTTTATATATTTTTTTGAAGTTTTTGAGTGTTTTTAAATTTTTAGTGTTTTTCTTTTGAGATTTTTAGTGGTTTTTGGACTGACACTAAAATAGGATAAAATGAACACTAGGGAATTTTTTTGGAATTTTTGGGGGTGTTTTACTATTTTTTTGGTATTTTCTAAGCTAGACAGTGCACAAATAGCAAGTTTTTGATTTTTAATAAATATGAAAATCAAGTAAAATCAAAAATTAAAATGGTGGCGTGGGAGTACACATGTCCAGGAGCCTAAGTCTATTTTTGTGGAATTTTTGGGCTTAAGATGATATTTCAAATAAATACAACAAGCATCCAGGCATTAAACAGTTCTGGCAGGGGTATATGTGCAATATCCAAAACATCCAGGGGCGTACATGCAATTTTCCACAAAAATATACACTTTATATTCAATTTTTGGCACTAAAAGACAATTAATAAAACCGCCTGGGCCTCCTTGCAAAGTTTCCACCAGGGCGCGTGACTAGCACGCGCCTGGGAAGGACAGGAATGCAATATCTCAAAACTCGAGGGGTCGACGTGCAAAATAACCTAAACTTTTACACTTAATGCCAAAATTTCAGGACCAAAAAGAAATACCCAAAAGTACGGGGTTCCTCTGCAAAATGCCCACCACCTCACGTGTACAGGTCACGTGAGGTGACGTGGCGAGGGACCCGAACGCAAATATCAAAAGTCTGGGGGTCTCTTTGCAAATATTACAGAATTTTTAAACTACAGACGAAAGTTTTTAGATTAAATATTAAATACAAAAATGGCGAGGGTGTAGATGCAAAATACCCTCGCTCTGGAGCTCCGATGATGACGCGTGGCGCGCATCCAACGGCTGGGGCGACGAGGCGTGATCCGACGGCTGGATGCGATCCACTTATCCACGTGGCGTGTCCTGAGCGGCCGATGACGGTTCGGCGATCAGCGGCTGAGATTAGAACGCTCGAAGACGATCTGACGGCTGAGGCTTGGTGCGATCCAACGGCCACTGCTTGATCTGGAGCTGCTGCTCGATCGGACGGCGGGGAAGCAAGGAGGAAGAACGGGGAAGAAGGCCGGCGATGGCGAACTTCCCCGGCTCCGTTCTCGCTCCTCCGGCGATGAATGTGCTCCAAAATGGAGCTGCAGACTCCTGGGGTCTTCCTCTTCCTCCTGGGGGCCTCAAAAGTACACGGCGATGGCCGTGCTGCTCGCAGACGGTCGGCGGAGCTGGAGAGCTCGGCTGAGCTCCGGCGAGCCTCAAAATCGCTCCCAGGCGCGATTCAACGTGCGTTGACCCTGCAAAAAGAGTTAGAAGGTCCAGGGCAAAGTGCCTAGACCTTTGGTGGACCTAAACGAAGCGCGAGGTGGAATGGACTTCGGTGGCTGGAGTTGCGCTCCGGCAAGGACGTGTGATCGGAAGATTTAAGCGATGGATCTTTGATTTTTTTGGGGGTTTTTAAAGCCTAAACTAACAGGAATAAAATGCAATAAAGGAAGAAGCGGGATGAAGCCCTCGATGGCCGGAGCCAGAGGAAAAAGACTACCTCGACGCCGGCGATTGGCGGAGGTGCTGGAGTCGTCCTCGACCTCGTTCGCCCTGGCTGAGAGGCTCGCGGCGGAGCTGTCACCTCCGGCAAGACTTGGAGCGCAAGAGAGGCTGAGAGGGGTGGACCAAGGGGACTCGAGTTTGAATTCAAAGATGGGGGTTGGTTATATTTGGTTTGACCCATGGTGACAGGGGTCCAAAGATCAAGGCATATCTGGCGAATCTTGGGTCCGATGACCAAGGTTAAGCATGGACGAGCTAGAGGGAGGATCGAGGAACAATGTTGCAGAAGATTGCAACACAAAAAGATGCAAGTCTTGGCCTCGAAAAACCCTTGAAATTGGGTCAAAACCGAGGGTGTCAGGCGCTACAGGGGTAGGTCAGACTGTTGACCTAGGTCAACAGTCCTGGCCTCCTGGTTGGTCCACGTGGACCAACCAGGAAAAACCCTGGAATAAAGTCTTATTAAATCAATTTAAAATAATAAATGGTCGAATTAAATAAAAGTTATAAAATAAGAAATGCTCAAAATTTTATATAGTATTTTATTCTGATTTTTATTTATGTTTATGACTTATATTTTTACAAGTTACCTTTTTAACCCTGTATAGGTATAATACCTATGTATTTTGATATTTTATTTTTATTTTGGTATTTTATCTTTTTATTATTTTTATTTATGATTTTGTAAAATTATAACATACTTTTATATACATAAGTATATTTTTATTTTATTTTTCTGATATAATTTGTATAATTAATAAAATGTAAGTATAGTTTATACAGGTATGTGTATAAGTATAATACCTATGTTTTGAATTTACAAGTATTTTATTTTTATTTTTATTTAGGTTTTTATTCTAATTTTAATGTACATAATTATTATAAGTATTATTTACAATATTATAAAAATATAAAAATATAAAAATAATGAATAAATAATAAATTGAATATTTTAATAGGTACAAGGGTACAATGTGGGTCCAAAAGTCAACTTTCAAACCGTAGCTCCGCCAAATGCGAAACCACCGCCATTGGATAGATTATTTTATTCTATATACAATTAAAGGTGAGTACACTGCATTTGGAGTTGTCGTTTGTGAGATACGGGTCTGGGAAGTTGGCATTCTGGATTTTTATTCAGACCATAACTTTTTATCTGTACATTATTTTTCTGTGAAATCAATTTTGTATTTTTCTTTATTAATTTATCTACAACTTTTATGTACACAGTTTCTTTATTTGATGTACAAAAAGTGGAACCAAAAATAGGTCCCAAATTGAATAAAGAATGAAGAAAATGTAAAGGTATTTTGACTGTGTTTCTGACCTTATCTCCCCCTACTTTATTCCTTGTCGACCTATTCATCAAGATGCCTAGGTCTCGGGGGTCTTGGGTCATAAAATATTTACAATATTTTATTCTTTTTCTTTTCTTTATTTATTCTATTATTTTGGCTTTAATTACAGTATTTTATACACTATTGAGATGCACATGTATGAATGCTAAGATGCTTGATTTAAGGCTATTTACAGGCATTTGCTAGGGTTTTTGGTGCCAAAATGATAGAATAAAGATGATGAAATGTGGATTCATCAGCGGGCCGCGTGGCGCAACCAGAGGGCGCCACGTGGCCTGCTGTGGTTGGCTGGACAAAGAAATAAGGGTAGAGAGAAGAGGGGGCCGAATTTGGAAAAACTCAAAACATGAAAGTTGCAAATATCGATGAGATCTACAAGTTTCATGTTTACCAAAGACGGAAATGAGGTCAAATATGATACATAAATACAAAGATACAAATATACATACATGTAGTATACAAAGAGGCCCGAAAACCCAACTTTCTCATACGAGCTCCAAATTGGATGAAATTAGTCTTGTTTTAAAGGTCTTTTAATGTGTATTATTCTAAAAGTGAGTAGACCTATTTTGGAGTTTGTATGACGGAGTTATGGGCAATTTCTGATCCAGGGGTTCTAGGGCTTTATTGGCTATTTTACAAGGGGGATTTCTAGCTTTTCTTCCTTATATTATTAACTAAGGAGTACATATTCTAAGGAAGGGGTTATTTTGATAAATGGATATTTTACAAGGGATTTTGGCTTCTTATTTAAATGCAAATGGAATGCTAAAATGCATGTATTATGTATGCATGCATGAGTGCTATTTATGCATTATAAAGGGAAATATGCCTCTATTTACTCAGGAACAAGGCTCTATTTTTAACTTTTAGAGTGTGAATCACAGATTCATCAGATATCAAGTGTGTTTTCCTTGGATACTCTCGCACTCAAAAAGGATACATGTGATATGACCCTACTGGTCATCGTTATTATATTTATGTTGATATCACTTTCTTCGAATAAACTAGCTACTTTACTCAGGCTATCAGTAACATACCTTTGAAGCTTCAGACACCACCCATTGTTTACAAAAGGAAAGACACTAATTATTCTGATCATGTATGATTGCCTATTTCATATTTTTAGTATGATGTGCCAAATTCCAGTGTCCCCCACCCCACTGCAGCTCCGGATGCTCCATTAAAACTACTTATTGCTCTTCAACGAAGAAAAGGCAATGCTCTATACATCTTGTGTCACATTTTACTTATATTGATAGTCTGTTCAGCTATGAGATGCAATTTATAGATGCTCTTATGTCTATTACTATTCCACATGATCGTTACAATGCATTGTAAGACTGTGATTGTAAAAAGGCCATAGATGAGGATATGGGCACTCTTACATCCAAGGGTTTATGGGATCTTGTTTTGTGTCCTACTGGTGTCAGGTATTTTGCCTGTCATTGGTTCTTTATGACCAAATACTCTTATGATGGTTCTATTGATAGGTTAAATGCTAGGGCATGTGGCAAAGGGATTCACTCGGACTTATGAATTTGACTTTTTTGAGATGTTTTCTCATGTGTTTAGGAGGGAATCAATTAGTACTATTCTCTCAATTGCAACCAATAAGAATTGACCAATCATTCAACTCATTGTGAAGAATGCCTTTTTATACATTGACCTAAAGGGAGGTCTATAAGATGCAGCCATCAGGTTACTCCGATGAGGGGGAACGTATATGCCGACTCCGTAGGGCCATCTATGCCTAAAGTGAAGTCCACTAGCTTAGTTTGATAGACTTACCATTGAGATCAGCTCTCTTGTCTTCCACATGATGACATCTGATTATTTTGTGTTTAATAGATGATGATTCACTAGCATTGTGATATTGGCTATCTATGTTGATGACATGGTGGTTACAGGTAATGATGAAGTATGCATTCTAAAGAATCAAGCCCTTTCTCCAGAAGATGTTTTTTACCGAGGACCTTGGTCAACTCCGATACTTCCTCAGTATTGAGGTGATATGCATTGTAGAGGAATTACATCTATCACAATGGATGTACTGCCTAGATATTCTTACAAAGGCTGGTTTACTTGGATGAAAACCACATGGCATCCCAACAGAGTTGCAGAATTATGCTACATCTATGCATCTTGAGTTTGATTATATTGCACTATATAGAACCCTAGTGGGTACTCTAGTCTACCTCACTATTAGTAGGCCTAATATGTCATATGTTGTGAGAACAGCTAGTCAACACATGGAGAGACCTCTTTATAGTCATTGGCAAGATGTTCTTCCCATCCTTCGATATTTTAAGGAATCTCTAGGACAAGGCCTCTTATACAAGATCAACGGTCACACTGATTTCACCATTTATGCAGATGTAGATTATGCCAGTTTACTTGAGGACCGGCGATCCATTATATGCTATGTTATGTTTATTGGTGGTAACCTTGTCTCATGGCAAATCAAGAAGAAAATAGATGTTTTTAGATCGAGTGTAGAGGCAGAATATGGGGCAATGGCCCAAACTATTAGTGAGAGTACATGTCTAGTCTCCTTTTTACGAGAATTTGGACTTCCTACTATTATTTCGGTACCTTTATATTGTGACAACAAGTCTTCTACATACATCCTAGAGATCTAGTATTTCACTAGCAGACTAAGCACATTGAAGTTGACTATCAATGAATTCGAGATGCAATACGAGGAGGGAAGATCATTACGCCTCAGATCTCCATAGATCTTCTGCTAGTAGATATATTCACGGAGATGCTACCAAAGAAGCACCTCTGGTTCATGATTTCCAAGTTGAGCATGATTGATAGATATGCCCCAACTTGAAGGAGAGTTTTAGAGTTATTTTTTATTGGGTTCTTTCTCTTTATTTATTTATTGAGTTATTCAAACCTTTGGATCCTTTATGTATTTTATCTAGGGTTTCATGTTATATAAAGAACCCTAGACCCCTTGAATAACACAAGCTGGAGTGGGTGGGGGGCTATATAAGGAGCCTCACACCCCCTTTACTCAATGAAAGATTCAATACATAAGATCCGGCCTTTTTGAGGCTTTCTCTTGTGGTTTCATCCCGCTCCTTATAGCGTAGAGTTCCACTTAAAATCTTGAACATTCCATATTTTCATTTCTTTATTTTTTTGGCCTGATTATAAATATGCTTCAACATTTATATTTCAAAACCTAAATATTGGAAGATTTAACCGGACCATCCTTGCTAAAACCCTTCAGAGCTTTATCTTCCAAAAAGGTCTGATCAAGCCTTTATGGCCACACATCATCTACTCTAAATGAATTTTTTTATTAGTTGCATTCCCCTTATATGTTGAATTTCACTTTACTCAGAAATGACCTTAAAGGAAACAATTAATTTCAATTAGGATTTCAAGCAAATATAGGTCATGTTATAAGTGTATCAAGTTGGTCTTTCAAATAAATTTTATCACACAATGTTTCACTCTCATAATCTAATTTTTAACACTATTAGAAAATAGAATTAACGTTTTCTCATGCTCTTTTAGGTAGGACGTAAACTATAATTGGACAAAAGGTCTACAATTAAAGGTAAATAGAATAAGCTCGAGAAAGGGCAACCATTTTAGGAAGGATTATGCCTCCACAACCCTGTTAGATAATAGCCATGACATAATAATGTTAGACTCAAAAAAATTCAAAACATATGTATGTTACAACTTATTGAGAGATAACTACTGAGAACACTCTTATATTCCCTGACTCCAAAGTATGGTAGTGAGTGGAGACACTCTTATGTTCCTCATGTGTAATACACCTTCTCCACACATAATTTGATCCCTCAAAGAAGAAGAACTGATTCTCCTAGTGATAGTTTCTCGAATCCTACTTGAGTTGGGCAATGCAACTCTTGGGCAAATCTTGGGGAACTTTCCTGGAGACAAGGTAATTACAATATTGACATAACTTAGGAGAGTGTCGATAGAAAACATAAACTAGTCAGAAAGGATTCTCGAATCGATGTAGTATCAGGAGAATATGGAAGATCGAGAAGGGAGAGGTGAAAAACAACTATGTTGTTTACCCTGTTTTATACTTTATCTCCAAATAAAACTCCAGGGTTAGCGAGATCCACTATAAGATGTGCATTCATGTCCTTCTCCGTGAGGCATGAGTGGTCTTTGTAAACAATCACATTGGACCCGATAAGATGAGATCTAAACTTATCCAAGGCGAACAATAACGCATGCGTCTCTTTTTTCGTAACCGTGTAATTATACTGATATGATCAAATACTTTTCTTGTGTAGTGTACTTTAAGTGGAACTTCATCTCTCCTTTGTTCTCACATAACCCTTACAACAAAGTCCGATGCATCCATCAAGATCTCAAAAGGGAGAGACCAATCTCAAGCATTGATGAATTTACAATTAATTGATTTAATACCGAAATTTTGTATAAATTCCATGTAAAACTCCAAAAATTATTGTAATATCATAAAATAAAAAATAACACTTTAATAAATAGATTAATCATATAAAATCATATTGTGAATAAGTCTACAAAATAATATAATATAAAAACAAAAAAATAAGGAGTTGAAAATGTGTATAATACCTCTTGTAAATAATCAAACGTATTTGATTTAATAAATCCAAGTTAACTCCAATTGATATGAAATGAACTCCACTTCATACATATTAATAACTTACATAAAAATGTAAAAAATACTAACTTGTGTATATGTTAAATAAATCCAAAACATGGTTGTAAGATAAAAAGCTGTAATGTCACATATCTTAATTATACTATATTTTATGATGCTCTAGTCACTTTTAAATTAATGTGCATTAAATTCTCTATAAAATAATACTAAATTCAAAAGAATTAGAATTTATATGTGGAACTTGAATTTTGGGACAATATTTTTTATTTACTAACTTTGATCTATTACTTTATGTACATATTTAATCCTTTTTAATTTATTTCATTTTCATTTCTTTTCTTTGTATTGCACTAAAAATGCATAAAAATTAAAATCCAAAAAATCTAAAAACCAAAGAAAATAGTGTTTTCTGACTGCATATATTATATTATTTGCAACTGTTTTCTCTCTCTCTTTATTTATTTTTTTCTCTATTCTCTACTTACTAAAAATATAGAAACCTTTTTTTATTGATGTTTACTTTTGTTATTATTTTATAATTTCGTATATAAATTTTTTAAAATCAATAGAAAATGTAATGTATATTTGGTATTTTAATCCTTTAAAATAATTTCAAAAAATGTTTTAGTTTGTATATATTTCTTATTTTTAATTTGAGGTCTTCATGGAACTTGTGGATCTCTTGGAGATCGACAAGGTCTATTTAGAGTATTTTTTCTTTTTCTTTCTTCTTCCATTTCTTTTTTATTTATTTTTCTATTGTATTTAGATTGGACAACATGCTATGCAGTCAATGCTTATTTTCGCGTGCACCTATTTGTTCGTGCATATCTTGATCACCCAAGAACTAATAGCACCATGGCATAACATTTGAAGATGTTGACTACTTGGGTCAACACCCTCCCCTTTTCTCTTTCACATGATCTTAACCTTGTATCTCTTTCTCCAATCGCTACCACACGTCACTCTAACCGCTTTGATGATTCCCACGTCTTCCCGTCAAAGAGAAACTCTATACTATAACCACTTAATGAACCTACATTTTTACATATTATTGAGTCTATGAATTTTAATGTCGTTGTTTCTTAAACTCATCTGGCTACAACTTCCATCACTATTAGCCAATGAGGAAGTTTACCCAACAGCTCGGTGCCCCTTTGCCCTCGAGCAATGATAGAGACTTTGTCGTGATGATATCTAATGCTCTGATATGGACTTGTTACAACTCGTTCTAGGTGTTGCTCAGCTCAATCAACCCCAACAATCGTGAGCAACGATTGTCTAATCTCGATGCTCCAACACTCCAAGACATCCCTCCCTATTCATGATATTTTTCCTTTTTCATCTTTTTCTTTGGTTTCTTTTATTGTTTTATTTTTATTTCTTGATCTGAACATTCTTCTATCTTCTTCTCTAATCCACTTTCTTCTTTATTCGATTTTTCTTGGAACCCAATCCACTAATCTCACACCTCACCTCCAGACTTTACCATTTTTTGATCTTTTTCCATATCTCGTAACCTTCGGTCTCTTCATTGGTCATAATTCTTATCTCCATTCATCCATCTCTATAGACATAATAGATGTTTGCTCATCTTCCTAGACCTCACATATGTCCAAATCTCCACCAGGATTCTTCCATTATACTCACCCTTTTTAGGAGCGTAACCCCAACATTGAGCTTTCAAAGCTCAAGCTTTAAATTCCATTGTAGGAGGTCTGATGGAGAATAAATAAACCCAAAAAAAGAGTAAAGGATATTCCATCTTCTTCCATTTGATCTGAACCAACGAACGAATAGAGCTTTCCACCTATTCATTTCAGTGGCATTCCAGTAGCCATTCAATCCTTCTTATTTGCTCGTCTAGACCATTAAAGCTTCTCGAGTTTTCACTGTACGATCAGGAAAGGATGGTGTCCACCATCACCATTGTCTCAGCTACATCGAAGTCACATGAAGCCCTCACGTGAGCAGGGGTCAATTACACCCATACCCATCTCGGTTCAGCGAAATCTAAGTAGAACTAGGTCATTTCACGTGCTTCATATGTTTCTAGACAACTTGCAAATACACCCTTGCTAGTATTATCAATTCCAAAATGTCCTTGGAATCTTGTAAACCTTTTTATTTTTATTTAAATTTGCTATTACACCATGTATTTGACCTCTCTTTTGGACTAAATTTGACATTTTTTGGCAAAACTCAAAAAAAATGCCATTTACTTATTAATTCTCTACATTATGGTGTTTTTTTGGTATTTTTTTGAAGTGGGTTTAAATATAGTAAATACTAAATGGTGACAATTTCAACATTTTCTCCTTTATTGCTCTGTAAGTCATATTAAATATTGACTTATTCATAAATATCCCTAAAAATTACAACCTAAATTGCCACTAAAAATCATCTCAATTACATGTTTTCTATTCTAAATGAAAATTATAGAGTAATTGATTTTTAATTAGGTCCAAAAAAAATAATTTACCAAATTTCCATGTCCTTTGAGTTCCTTTTTATCTGATCTAATTGACATAATTTTGGTTTGCATTAATAATGTATTGTGGTAATAATAAAATCAAAATATTAGAAATCTCTCAATTATCATTAAAACTCATAAAAAATCAAATATTGTCTGAAAAATTCCAAAAAATACAGCAGTTGCATTTCATCGTGTTCTAGTTATTATTCAAGTTTCATAATTTTTGCAATTCATTTATTTGAAAACTTGCATAAAAACTCATACAATCACTGATTTTTCATATATGCACATTAAGCGTTGAAAATATAAGAATGTTTTGTATTTCATAACCAATTCAGGAAAAAAATTATCTTTGGAAATTTGTGCTCATTTCTATCTAATCTGAAATTTCTAAGGCAGTTTAGCTCAACCTTGATATTAGCATTCTACGTTGCATTTGCACCTCATTTTGCATAAAATAATCACCCAAATCCCCTTTGAAAATTGTAATCACTTGTTTTCTAGAAATTGACTAAATAGTATACTAACTTCTTGTGCCATACCTTAGGCTTGCACAAGTAAAAAAATAACTGTCCATATTGCATTGAATCAAGGGATTTTATCACTTGTGCCCCTCCGAGATGATCAGTTATGCCCCTATCTTTTTGGTAATATCAGTTGTGCCCCTCAAAACTTGCTATTTTATCACTTGTGCCCCTCGGGTTAGTGACCGTCCATCTACAGTGCAAATGGACGTTAACTTTGAGGACATAAGAGGAATTATTTTTTTTAAAGGTTATATGGTCATTTCTTCCTCCTCTTCCCCAACCTCTTCTTCTTCCTCCTCTTCCCATCTTCTTCCTCCTCCTCCGACCTCCTCCTCCTCCCTCTCCGCCCCGAGCTCCCCGCAGCCTCTCCCCTCCCCGGCGCCGCACCTCCTCCCCCCCGCACCTCCTCCCAGCCCGCCGCCCCCTCCCCTCCCCGGCGCCGCCCCCTCCCCTCCCCAACACCGCCCCCTGCGCCCCCTCCCCTCCCCGGCGGTGCCCCCTCCCCGACACCGCCCCCTGTGCCCCCTCCCCCTGGGCTGCACCCCTCCCAGCCCCAAACCTCCTCCCCTTGCCGACGCCGCCCCCTGCTCCCCCTCTCCCTGGGTTGCACCCCCTGCCCCGCACTGCCACCTCCCCTCCCCAACCCCTGGCCGGCCATGCGCCTGCATCAGATCCGCGGCTGGCCGCACCGCCTTCTCGTACGCCGGCGCGCAGAGCACACCCAGCTAGCGCCACCCCTCGCGCGGGCGCCCGACCGCTCGACCCAACCACTGCTCGCAACCCCAACCACCTTCCCAGTCATCCGCAATCTCTTGGTCCAGAGCACGATGCACCTCCACGCCAACGCCAGCGGTGCTGGTGTGCCCGCCCTCCTGCAGCCCCTCACGCTTCGCGACCACCGGGCCCGACCCGCACCGCCCGCTCCAACGCCCCGACCTCCTTCCCAGCAGCCCACGTCATCAGGTCGCGCTGCCATTAATCGCCCGACATGTGCCTCCGCTAACACGTCATCAGGTCGCGTGGCAGGCGGATGCTGCTGTCGTGGTTGCGTCCACCGTGTCAACATGTAGGTCTGGCGGAGGAGCGAGGCGACGAAGGGGGTGGGGGGAGGTCGGGGCGGCAACAGGTGGGAGAGGAAGAAGATGGGAGAGGAGGAGGAGAAGGGAGGAAGAAGACGGAGGAGGAGAAGGGAGACAGAAGAGGACCATAATACCCTTCTTAACCACACCATGGTTTGAATAAACCATGGTTATTTTAATTTTTTGACGGTCAATCTGACGGAAGGGCACAACTGATGACGGAGCAAGTTTTGAGGGGCACAACTGATATTACCAAAAAGATAGGGGCATAACTGATATTGCAACATCTCGGAGGGGCACAAGTGATAAAATCCCTTGAATCAAATATAGATTCGTTTGGTTTTTGAAGTTCCCTAGAATTCTGTGCTACAATAATCAACATGAAGTTACCTAATGGATTTCAGTGCTTTTCGATCCTACAAGACAGGGGTACCCATGATCATTCTCTTCAAAAGCTGAAAATCCTTGAGACACTTGTGATGTACAGTAACTTTATGTCCTTACCTAAGAGCTCAGTTACTGGCCTGATAATCATAGAATAGTCCTTGATGAACCATCGTTAAAACCAACATACCTGAGGAAAGACATCAACTACTTCAAGTTGTTTAGTGGTTGATGTTTCCAGATCATGTTCACCTTATTAGGGTCAACCTCCATTCCTTGTTTGGAAATTATGCGTCTAATACAATGACTTCCATCACCATAAAGTGAATCTTCTTCCAAGAGAGCACTAGATTTCCCTTGCAGTACCTTTTGAGGTCTCAGCCCAAATGCCTAAAACATGAAGAAAAGGAGTCTCCTTGGATCGAGAAGTCATCCATAAAGACGTCCACGAAGTCTCCAACCACCTCGACGAACACCACGATCATGTACCTTTATAAGGTACTTGAAGCATTGCATAACCAAAAGGATATGCACCTATAAGTTTAGGTATCGAAAGGGCATTTGAAGGTTGTATTTTCCTAGTCCTCAAGAGCAATGGCTACTTGATTATAGTCCGAGTGCCCATCCAAAAAGTAAAATAATTATTTTCCTGCTAGTCTCTCACGGATTTGATCAATGAATATGAGAGAAAAATGATATTTCTTCATCGAGCTATTTAAGTGTATGTAGTTCAAATATATGCGCTACGACGTCTCTAATAGGACGAAAGAATACTAGTCTATATCAATAATTATGTACAAAATATATCAGAATATCCTCAGATTTCAATGTTATTGCTTGTATAGGATTGTCATAAACAACTTTTAATTTGTTATGATCCCAAACAATGGATTCAATAAAATCTTGTTAATAGTCACATTCGCTGAATAGAAACATTAAACTAAAAGCCCAAACAAAATGAGCAACCAAGAAAAGAGACCATACACATATAATGAAGAACCCGACTAAATTACCAGAGGTACATGTGCCCATAAGAAATCTCAAAGCCACCCATTAATAGTAGTGAAACTCTGTACAAAGTTTCCTCATGTGATATGAGACACCACCCCTTGATAACTTACATAAGATTTAATTTTTATGCCTATCCCAGTCGTTGACTCAGTTCATGCATGGCCAAAACGGGTGCTGGAATGGTATTAGCTTCTGAATATTCAGACAATCAAAACAAAAAAGGAAAAGATAACATTGAGATAGTTATTAATTTGATTGAATTTCGTTAGTTGACTAAGAAATATCCAATTTTGTTATTTTAATTACATTAAATGATCTTTCAAATTGGTCAAGACTCTCTAGTTTATGGTCATATTTATATGACAATAACTGCTTATTGAATTTATTACATTAATAAGCTCCTAACATGTGGGGTACTCGTATCACGATCTCCTCTCCGTCCTCATTAGTGATAATACAAATGCCTAACTTCATTAGGACTACATAAAGGAGTGAAATCTACTTAAAATCAGATATGGGATAAATAAAACACGCATTACAATTTTTCAATTTCCTTCTTCACCACTTCTGTCAAGTTTGGATTCATTTCACAATTGAACTCATGAGAGAGTTTGTCATTATTTTACAAATACGTACGGTGTGAGCATAGAGTGAAATTTATTCCATATAGATTTGACATGTTGTAGCTTATAGACTCATAATTCTTTACCAAAATCTCTGGAAAGTAATATTCTCGAACTTCGATCAGTCATAATTTGATGATGACTGGGTACTTCTTCTCTTGGTCCTCACAGAAGTAGCATTTAAGGGTTGGAGGTTGGGGTTTGAGACCAGGAAGGGAATGATTGTTTAGAAACTTTGACTCAATTCAATATGGGTTTGTGCTACATGCGGATGGATCGGTCTTTGTAATAACTCTCACTAACTGTACATGCTCAGGAGTTGGATCGTCAAAAGTATCCATGCAATCGGTGAAAGCCACATCTAACTTGTTATATCTAACATCTGATTGATTTGTAGGGATGCATCACTATAGAAATTTGTGCCCTAAAGGTAATCCTTGAAATACTTACAAGATACATCATGCACACTAACCTCTCAAGGTTAGATAGACAATCTGTGCTTGCTAAGTTTTGTCTCCATGGCCTAACCAATGTATATCTGATAACAGTATATGTCTGAGGAGGAATGCTCAGTGTTGCTCTTGGAACCAGGTCTATGTCACTTCGTTTGCTACATCTCCTCTTATACATCTTAGTTAGTGGTGTTAAAATTCTGATGTTCCCCCATTATCCTCAAGAAGGCCGTCCAAATATGATATGAGAATCCTGCTAACATTTAGGGACCTTCATGTCAAGGATTGTGAAGTCCACCTTTTACTTTTGTCCCTCAATGGATAAGACAATGTTACTCTATTTGCATTTAACCTTTTAATAGATCTATCAATGAATTGAAGTAGTTCTTTGGAATCTTAAGAGGGCCTATATTAATCCTCTCAATCATGGTAGATGGAGATTGGTTGAGGATCCACTTTCTAGGAGAGTGCATGCGAACACTTTAGCAATCTAACTTATAGCAAAGTAGAGGAACCTATATTCCATTTCTTACTTGTGACCTCATTGTGAATGTCATAGGTTGTAGCTATGGACAATACATGCTTCTCTATATGTGTATTCTTCTTCCTTGTCGCCCTTGTAGATGTGCATCTCACCTTAAGGTACTTTTTCATCGTAGGAGAAGTGTACATAAACACAAGGAAAGGGATATCAACTTTGATGCGTTCCTTGCAAATACTTTCTATTATAGGGTCATTCACAATGTTCTCACCATCACTTTTAATTAGATGAAATTAATGTCGGTTGTAGTAGGTGATAGAGAGAACGTGATAAAAAAATGGTCCCACCAAAATTAACATGAAATTAATCTTTAATGCATTCAATTGTTTGTTTTACTTGGGCAAGTCCCAAGGTTAAATTTAGGGAGGTAATACATGGATTCAAAATCAATTCTCAAATAATTCAGATGGTTAGGTCTTCAAAGAATAATTTTTACGGTTTTTATTTTTGTGATTTTTATGGTTTTCTTAAATAAGAGATGTAATTGATTAAACCAAACATGATGCATGGATTTTAATAATTATTTTAAAGTAAGCAAATAACATTATGTTATATGTGAGGACAAAATGTATAAATGCATTTTCTATGAATTTTATATGACAAAGAAATGAATGCAATGATTAAGCATAAACACGCATGCCAAGCAAGTCAATTTGGTCCACTGAGCCCCATCCCTTCAAATGATTTCAAAAAGTAAATGTTCAATTAATGTCAAATCAATCCTGAATTAATTCAAAAATTCATCCCCGATTTTTAACGAAGATTATAGGCAATAGAGATCAATATCTGAGAATAAATGTACTCAATATTTACAAATAAATTCAACTTATTAATGTTCAAACATATCTTCAAATAATTAATTCATTGTTCTAAATGATTGATGATTAAATAAGGTTGTAATCTATACAATGAACACACAAATAAAATCACAAATGTTCAATATATAATTAATTTAAATCCAGAGACCTAAATGTAATATAAATAACTTGAAATGCTTACAAAAAGGACCTACTAAGGGCTTATAAGCAATTTGCCAAAATCAGAGGGGGTCCCTTACATTTTATCTATGCTTGAGGGGCTTTGTTGTCAATCTCAAAGAGCACGTAGGTGTCTTTTTACAAATTATCCAAGGACACGCGCGTAGGGCATGTGACTTTGGGTCTTCTTCATTTTGGGGAGACACATGGGTATGACGACAAACAGTCCACTGCATGTGAGTGATGAATTCATATTTGGTTATGTTAATATTATGAAATTGCAGTACAATCGTATACACATAGACTAGAAATCGAGCATGAATCTCTGAAAAAAGGGGCTCGATTTAAATAATTTTAAACCATGATAAGTTCAAGGTCGATCTTAGGGACATGAGCTATCTAAGAAATTAATCAAATCCTAATACCTAGATTAAGAGATCATTAATCCATCTAGGTCAACAAACACAATGATGTAAATCAAACAATGCAATGCAAAACATATGAACATAATGCATTTTTCATTGATTTTATGAAAGTTGAGAACAATGAGAGAATGCAACATCGTGACATTAAATGAAAAATATACAAACATACAAAAATACCCATGACATGGTTAATTAATTGAGCACTAAATATGAGATTAATTTCATGGACATTTTATGCATCAAAATGAATATGTGTTCAACAAATGACATCTAAATTCCAAGTGAAATGACACAATATTTATCAAATAAAATAGTCTTTCTTTACATGTCAAATCAAGACTTAATTCATGCCATTAGAGAGAGCATCCCAGCATTAAATTGAAGTTGGAATCATTAAAATCAGAGTTAAAATACTCAGGATATAAAAAAACTAGTCCGGAGGCATAAACACAAATATAAACATGCAAAATATATACACAAACATCATAAAAAGTCCTTAGAGGGCATGAAATTTTGATAACTAATAGTCCTTCTTTTTAAATAATCATGCATGTAGGGGTCTAATGAACGTGAAATCCGTCTCTTTAATTATCGATAATTGTAGTATAGAAGATATATTTCGATTCATCGAAAACCACAATGTTTGAATGTTGTGGAAATTTTTTCTTAGTAAGTATACCAAGGTCGAACACATGGATACATGCCCCCTCATCTTTCTATCTATCAAAAATTATTGATTAAAATCGAGTGAATAAATTCATATATTTAGGCCTTCATAATGCAAGTACAATGCACACAACACAATGTTCAAATATAGAATGTGATAATGCAAGCTAATTGGCACATAAATGGAATATAGATGGTGCATTTTATTTGATTTTATTTTATTAAAATGAGATACATGTGTAATGATATGATGTATGATGATGCATATATAAGTATGCCTTAAGGATATTTCATTTACTAAGCAATTTAAAATAATTCAATTTCATGATCAATTATAGCAATAAGATTCATCAATTATTTAATAATGACATTCAAGTTAGGAACATGTGATACAATGAATCTTCTAGAATTTAGCAATTTAAATTCTGCATAAAATTAGAGAATTGATCATGCCACTAGATAGAGAATAAAATTAGCAACATAATGAAGTTTAAATTAACTGAAAATGAGTTCACATGCTCAATATATGATCATTAGAGTCAAGGGCATAAATGTAGTAAAAATACAAGGAATAAAAAGGACAAATATGCAATTAGGTCCCTCAGAAGGGTATTTCTACAATTTTTACTAGCTTAAGGGGCCTCCTTCCAAATTTCCCATGTCTCTGCAAATTTCCCAACCCACACACACGCTGCATGTGCGAGGGACATGGTTAGTCCTTTGCTTGGGAGATCAGATGCATGCTTGGGATGCGCGGCATGCCCCGATGCTTTGGAGACAACTTGATAGCCTCGAGCCTATAGGTGCGGGCTGAACAACGTGGACACATATGGACCATTGGATGGCCACCGTTGAGGTACCATCCACCGGTGGTTGCTTCTTTAGGGGTGGATCATTTGTTACAATGACAGTGATGATTATGGATCTCTAGCGAGGTGACATCCCATCCTTCATGCTCTTCCAAGATGCCTGAAGCTCGAGGGAGCTTCCAAGATTGCTGGAGAAGGTGATGACGAGCAGAGGTGATGATGGCATGGCTTAGCGTGTGCTGGCAGTGGAAGATCACTGAAGGAAGAGATGAAGATGGGAGAGGAGGTGCTTGCTCTATCCATTCAAGGAATTGGGTGAAGGATATGATTAGATCCTCAAGTGCATCACGGAAGCGTGAGCATCGTATCGAATACGATGAAGAACGACTAGTCGTACTAGTTGTTCGATGCTGCAGAAATTAAATTTTTTTCATGTGACGAAACCACATGATCCAAGAACACTTCTAGGACAGTTTCGTCTAAATCACAAACAAGTAATAGAATTACCTCTTGAAGCATGGTTGCGATCGAGTCTCTAAACGAAGAGACCTCCTGTCTCAAGTCTGATCCGACAGAGGAGACGCTTGCGAGTGTGTTGATGAAACACGTGCTTCTCGCAATCCATGTTGATGATTCAAACGATGGATCTCCTAATCTCGACACACGAGATATGACATCTTCTTCACGAGTGAGGCGCACCGAAGGAGACAGAGATCCACGAGCAAACGATCGGGTAGCATAACGACGATGCTACGGCGATGGAGAACCTCTCTAGGGCATCCATGGTGGACGGCCACATGAGAGGGAGAGAGAGTAGACGTGTAGAGAGAGAGAAAGATACTTATGTTCTCTTGCGTGTAAAGAAGGGCAAAGGGGTTCCTCTCCTTTTATATTATTTTGGGATCCATGGATCTCAATCCATGGACAACACAAATCCAATAGCTCTCATTGATTGTGTTTCTTTTAATGGCTAAGATTTGTGTTGGTAAAAACCAACAACAATTAATTTAATAAAAATCAAATATATATTAAATATAATTTGATTTACATCAAATCAACCTCCATTGAAGAAATAGGAAGGAGGCAAGCCTCCTTCCATGAAAGGAGTGGACGGCCACCATATTCCATGTAGGAAATGTGGTCATCCACCCTTCCTACAAGGAAGGTGGCTACTTCTCCTTTTATTCCATGAGATACATTATCCCATAAATTTCTCCAATATTTGTAACAACTTTTTGTTGCAAATTATTTCACAAAAATAAATCCAATTTATTTTGTGAAGATTGCAATCATGTCATTGGAATTTTGTGAATCACGTTCACAACCCAAAATAAAATGTAAATTACATTTTCAATTTAATGTCCAATGTGAATCCAATTCACATTAACATTTAATTAAATTACAAACATCTCTCTCTTATATATTATAAATCATATTTATAATATATATGATTAATATGGATATTTCTATCCATATTATTCATATCCATGATAATTAAATCATATTTAATCATCTTGGATCTCCATTATCTTATTCTCAAATAACGTGAATCACATTCACATCTTTGATAATTAAATTACATTTAATTATCTTAGATAACTCTCTTTTCAATATGAATCAAATTCATACTATTCATGATAATTAAATCACATTTAATTATCAATTTTCTCAATGCTCGAGTACATGTATCAACAATGAAATTATCCATGAACTCTTTCAAGGATAATGCACTTTCTCCGCAAATACTTGGAGATAAGGACATGGCGATTGTATTGTTCCACGTATTGTGACTTGGATATTGAGATCATATCTCAAATCCAGATCGCAGGCCTCCCATAGATGCTTGATTAAATCAAGACCGCAAATCTAATCTTCTCATTGCATCTGAATCATAGTTTAGATCAATGTCCAACATTTGGACCAAGATCAGATTACTTCTCTACTGAGAGGAGTCACTAAAATCCAGACCCATTTCATCACTCCCTAGGAATGGAAGCATCATGGTTATACAATCATTTATGATCACATCACCCTCAGGTATTCCCAATACATGCACATCCTTCATACTGGAAGACTTAGAATAAACCCGAAGTATTATCAACTTTACACTATCTACTTCAGGTTTTTATCAGTAAGTTTCTCATTTGATCATTGGGAGTTGGTATCAATCATATACTTTCCAAAAGCATATATCATACCTAGGTCTTGATCATATACTTTTCAAAAGTATATATCAAACCTACAAATTCAGTCAAGCTTTAAAAGCGAGACGACCGTGCACGGAATTTGATTCTTCCCAATATCTTATGAGTGAGATCATGCCTTCCGATTCAGTAACTGAACCTATATGATCCCTTTGAGAAATCGTATTATTCATATGCCCTTACATGCACACCAGCGTGCCTGTGTATAGACCTTGATTAGGTCATCAACCTATTGGTCTGCCAAATCTACATACTCAGACATATAGTAACACATCTGTCTCCAGTCAGAGGATGCGTGCCTATATCGTGATATCATACGATATAGGACTTTGGTTTTCTCAATCTCATTAAGTCAACTCTTTGACCTAACTTATCTAACACCTCCGAATCTCTATTCCTATGCAGAGGACATGCATCAAGAGGTCGGTTAGATATCAACCTAAATGAGAAAGAATTGCCATCTCCTACTCGGGTTGGAGATCATCTCTTAACAATCATATGGCAGTGCTTGATGAGTCCTCAATCTAACTCTTTAGATATTCATCCAAGTACCAGCCTCTATGATTCAATAGTTAAATCAACAGCTGTATGATCATCAAGATGGCCATGGTACATAACACTAATTGTACCAAGGGACCTATTATTCTAATTAATTATTCTTCATTTCAGATCAGGGAATGATATTGCAATAACATTTATTGCATAATGGCTCGCCGTGGGCGCGCATGTCCAACAATCTCCCACTAGCCCAAAGAGCCATTAATGGGCTAATCTTTAAACCCATACTCATGTGACAATCATAGTCTATTTAGAGATTAGCTAGGTAAGCTGATCAGTCACTCTGTTCCCAAGAGACTATGCCAAGTCCTTTTACGACACTTGCATATCTCCTAGTATCAGTGTTTGCATCCAATACGAATGTTGCATCTTATGCAAACAATACTCAATCTTGTTAGTTATAGTGTCCTTGACACTATAGCTTAATAATTATCATAACCAGTATTTCCATAATACCTATAAGAATACCCTTATTCCTGGATATCTCTATCTCCTAAGGTATCCAAAGTTAAGACCTTTTAGATCACTATCTATATAGTCTTAATTCATCTTTTATGATATTGCTATTTCTTCTATCAAGTGTTTTATCTCCATAGTAGGATCAGTACACTTTACTACTCCCACCGCATGGCAGATATCTGGCATTTGTACGTATATATCATACACTCAGCTTCTCGTAACTGATGCACAAGGGCATTCAGTTTTAGCATATACTTCCTCAACTCTTTGAGGTGATATCCCTTTAGATAGATCAGTACCATATCTTAAGGGATGGAAGCCTTTCTTGGAATTTCCTAGAATGGAATATGTCCAAGGTGTACTACAAAATTTGACGGTCCCAATACCCTCTTCTCTTTTCTTCTGAACAAGTTCAGAACTAAGATCTAAGAGGTGTCCTTGACATCATATTTCAAGATATGGAATAGCCAGTCTATAAAACACTTATTATCGTCATCCTTATATCATTTTAAAATGATTAGGATATTATCTACATTTAGCATGATGAACACAATGGCACTCCCACTAAGCTTCACATGGTTTATCAAGATCATATCTGAAATCATAACATTTATAATTTCATCAAATCTGATGTTCCCGCTACAAGAAGCTTATTTGAGTCCATAGATGGATTTCTTTAGCTTGCACACCTTGCTTTCCTCAACCATGAAGCCCTGGGGCTACTTCATGTGAATATCCTCAGAGAGGTATTCATAGAGGAAAGCAATCTTGACTTACATCTTGAAGATGCCATAGTCAAGTTATGTAGCTAAGGTCAGCTATATTCTGATGGTTTTAAGCATGGTTACTAGAAAGCAAGTCTCACCGCAAGCGATGTCTTCTTTCTTCATGTGCAGCTCATGACTACGAACCGTGCTTTGAAGGTCTCTACCTTATCATTAGGTTCCCTTTCTCTTGAAGATCCATTTACACCTTTACAGGTCTTACCCATATAGGTGGATACTCGAGGGTCTATATACAACATTTGTATATGAAGTCTACTTTAGACCTTTATTGCTAAAATCCATCTATCCATGCTATGATCTTCAGAAGCTTCATCACATGAAGTTCGATCATTGTCAGATTTCTCTGACACATTGAATCCATCCTCAAACTCATTTGAAGAGGTATTAGTGTTTCATCTTTAATTATCCTTTTAGTTTCCAATTTCAGGAGCCTCATTATCATCTCAAGATTAAATGAGTTCCTACACTTCATTATCTTGATTCTCAATAGAGTCATCCTTTAAGAATCATATTCTTAGAGATGATATCTTTTAAGAATCTCAAGGTCATAAAGTAGGTATCCAATACCATTCTTTATTTTCCTAATGAAGTAGCACTCTCTAGTGCTAGATTCTAGCATGCATGGAACCTTATTAAGGATATACATTGTAGTCTCTACTACACATATATACCTGGAAACTAAGGGATAATTATGCTAAAACTCATCATTGATAAGATCATGTCACACATGATCTAATTGTATCTCCCTATAACTCTATTGAGTCAAGGTGTATTAGGAAGACTGAGATAGAAATGATATTCATATCTCTATAAGGTATTCTTTGAATTTATCTAACAGGTACTTGCTACCTAGATTAGATCAAAATCATTTATTCAAGCTTTGGTTTTAAATCAAAATTATGAAATCCTTGAACATTTCAAAGGTTTCTTAGATGAAGAGAAGAAATCTCATATCATACATAATCATCAATAGATATCACATATCTATAATGTTTACTATGATATAGATGATCCGCATACATCAATATGTATGAGATCCTGAATACCTTGATATCTTATACCTTTCCCAAGGAAGGGTGTATTGGACATATTTTACTTTGGAATACAATATTCACAAGTATGTAAGATTTTAACCTTTAGACAATCTAAAGTTTCATCTCTCACTAGTCTATTGATCAAATCAACAGATAAATGTCCAAGGCTTGATGCCAGATCATTATCAAATGATCTTCATTCTCCTATTGATCTTTTAAGATTTAATTTCAGTATTAGAAATGTTAATGAACCATTCATTAATTTTCTAATTTAGTAGAGTCCACAATATTTTCGATTACTATATGAAATATCTCCATCATTACTCTTTATGATAGGTCTATACAGAATTCATTTTATTTCCAATATTTATAAATAAATAATGAATGTATTCTAATATCCATGTCATAGAGACATTCTCTAAGACTAAGGGCTCCCACTGAAATTATGAAGCCTTTCAATCCGATAGAGATTGTTGCAACAATTGCATCAATATCCATGTAGATGACTATTAAACCTTTAAGATCAAATTTCTAGTCTTCTAATACATATACAACCAATTGCAAGTGTCATTAGAAGATTGAGATACAATTATTAGACTTTATCTTATCAAATAAGTAAGCCAATTTCAATGATTATATGTAGATTATTCCGATGTACTATCTGATTCCTTCTCTAAGGATTCTAGACAGATTTGATAGTCATATTATCAACACATCAACTTATTGCAGTATTGGCATTCATCCAACTCTTTGGATGTCATATGGAAGTCACAGAAGTACAACCAACTCTTTGACTATACTTCTCCCTTGGGACCAACCTATGCTTCCACTACGCTCCCTTTATCTATAAACAACCATTGCTTAAGAGTAAGGATCTCTTATGTTAAATTCAAATGAATTCAATGTAAGAGTATTTAAACATTTATACATGCTTCATTAAATTCATACAATATGAATATTATGAAGCTTCTTGAATGACTAGAGTATAGACAGTAGAATGATGACATTCATCATGTCTACATCCATCTAGACTCTTAAAACATTGGTTCAGGTAGGTATTCAAACATTTTGAATACATCATCTCTTATGGTGCCACCATTCTGCATGATGCAGAGAACCATGTCATTCATGATTAAATGTTGAGAGCACATAGGTATACCAGAATATCTTCATAAGTCTTTATAAGGATTATTTGACAATTGTGATCATCATCAACATGTCACTTCCAAAGTACATCCGATGAGAGATCAAGACTATAGAGACATACAAACCCTAGGGTTGTAGTCCTATTATCTATTTAATTGTCATTCCTTATTATTATGAGGAAACTTGCACATTGCAACCACATAGATTATGTGTCCAACTGCAAGTACAATATCCAGATCATGGGTCCAATCCATGATATTTTACTAGTTATTATTGAGGATATCATTGAGTGGGTTCTATGAAGGATTATCTGAAATAAGAAATTTGCATAAGTGTATATATTTTTATATATATACGTATTTTACTTTGATTTAGGAATTTTTATATCAAAGTTGTCTTGCCTTGTCAATACTGAAAGTTCATTCCCTTAATCACTTTCAATGTAAGAGATATACTTACCATTATGTCTCAAGCAAGATCTGGGATCTCCTTCCTTATCTTTGTTACATCCCAATAATATGAGAAACCTGTTACTTGATTAAAAAGAAGCGGGAACACATTCCGCCTTGCAAGTCCAACTTGCATCTCCCGATTCAGTCTTTAACACCCGGGCCCACTACCCCTAAGGTGATGTTGACCCGTCATTAATTAAACCAACCGTCAACAGGAATATAACTCGCTATGCACAATCCAATATCGCCCCAATAATATGAGGATCCGATAATGGGGTCACTAGGCATACGTTCCTTACTCTTTCGAGAAGTGAAGAGCCCGATCCAAATGGCTTGTATGCAGGAGCTGTCACTTCGAACAGGAGTCTCTGACATACAATCTCTGGCGACGGAAACCCTTCGCCTTGACGGGAGACCATGGATGTCACTTATGTGATCCTCCACCTCATATTCAAATTTTAATTAATCATTATGAATCATATTCATTATGATTAATTCTTCCAAGGGAAATGACACATCTATTTATAATAGAGTGTCTTTATTTAATTGGATTCCAATTAATCTAATCATATTAAATCAATGATCCAATTAATATCCAACAAACATTCTTAGTTGTTACTTGAAATATGGTATTATCTCAAATACGTATTATTTCGAATTTTAATAATTAGAAATACATCATGATTTCTTAAGCATTATACTAACCCTACCCGTTGTTATGGCCAGTACCGACATGAGTGAGATAGACCGCACACGATGCAACCTGCCACCCCAACACTCCCCGACTAGACACCATATCCACCTCGGGAAAGGATAATGCAAAATAGATCACTTTATCCTTGAGATGGTCATCGGTTCTTCAACCTAAATTATACCATATAATAACAATAAAAACAATTTCGATTAACATTATAATGAGATTTGCTAAATAAATCCCAAATCCCATTCAAGCAACATGTTTGTTGGAATGTAGATCATTTAGATCATGTAACCAATTAGTGATCTAGATCATATCTAATTAAATATTGGTTAAGGCAAAGTCATTTAAGGAAATAATTATCATCAAATATTTCACAAATATTTATTCACAACTATTCCAGGAAATTAAACAATTTATTTCACTAATTGATTAAATGACAATCACTAGGTTCTTGATTAGGAAAGTATTTTCCAGCAGTGACCCTCACTTACTAAAAATACCATATCTCAATCAATTTAAATCCAAATTAAGCAAAAAAAGTTCCTAAAGTTTGCTAATTTGATTTACACAGAACGTAAGTAATTTGCACGCATTTCAAGGCGTTTCAAATCCACAATTGACTCTTTAATTACGCTGAGATTCGCAGTCCCCGAAACTGTGGATACATGTTCACTAAAATGAGCATAACTTGAGCAAACATAATCGAAATTACGTAAACTCATATCCTACGGTTTCCTTATTTAATGGGAAACAAATACAATTATTATTTTCATGTTTTAAATAATTTAAACAGGGTCAAAAATAATCACTAAACAGATATGCGAAAATGAAATGCAAGAAAACTTTCGCAAATCCTAATGAACCCAAGTCCGTCCTCAAATTAATGGATCGTATCCAAAACCACCGACCTAAGGCTCTGATACCACTTTGAAGGATATGGTTAGATGCTCAAGCGCATCACGGAAGCGTGAGCATCGTATCAAATACGACGAAGAACGACTAGTCGTACTAGGTGTTCGATGCAGTGGAAATTAAAAAAAAAATTCATGTGACGAAACCACATGATCAAAGAACACTTCTAGGATCGTTTCGTCTAATCACAAACAAGTAATAGAATTACCTCTTGAAGCATGGTTGCAATCGAGTCTCTAAACGAAAGAGACCTCCTATCTCAAGTCCGATCCGACGAAGGAGACGCTTGCGAGCGTGTTGATGAAACACGTGCTTCTCGCAATCCATGTTGATGATCCAAGCGACAGATCTCCTGATATCGACACACAAGATCCGATGTCTTCTTCACGAGCGAGGCATACCAAAGGAGATGGCGATCCACGAGCAAACGATCGAGCAGCATAACGATAATGCTGCGGCGATGGAGAACCTCTCTAGGGCATCCATGGTGGACGACCACATGAGAGGGAGAGAGAGAGTAGATGTGTAGAGAGAGAGAGAGACTTATGTTCTCTTGTGTATAAAGAAGAGCAAAGGGGTACCTCTCTTTTTATATTATTTTGGGAGCCATGGATCTCAATCTATGGACAACACAAATCCAATGGCTCTCATTCATTGTGTTTCTTTTAATGGCTAAGATTTGTGTTGGTAGAAACCAACAACAATTAATTTAATAAAAATCAAATAAATATTAAATATAATTTGATTTACATCAAATCAATTTTCCATTTAAGAAATAGGAAGGAGGCAAGACTCCTTCCATGAAAGGAGTGGACAGCCACCACATTCCATGTAGGAAATGTGGTCGTTCACCCTTCCTACAAGGAAGGTGGCTTCTTCTCCTTTTATTCCATGAGATACATTATCCCATAAATTTCTCCAATATTTGTAACGACTTTTTGTTGCAAATTATTTCATAAAAATAAATCTAATTTATTTTGTGAACATTGCAATCATGCCATTGGAAATTTGTGAATCACATTCACAACCCAAAATAAAATGTAAATTACGTTTTCAATTTAATGCCCAATTGTGAATCCAATTCACATTAACATTTAATTAACAAATGTAAATACAAACATCTCTCTCTTATATATTATAAATCATATTTATAATATATATGATTAATATGGATATTTCTATCCACATTATTAATATCCAAGCTAATTAAATCATATTTAAACATCTTGGATCTCCATTCTCTTATTCTCAAATAACGTGAATCACATTCACATTATTCACATCTTTGATAATTAAATCACATTTAATAATCTTAGATAACTCACTTTTCAATATGAATAAAATTCATATTATTCATGATAATTAAATCACATTTAATCATCAATTTTCTTAATGCTCGGATACATGTATCAACAATGAAATTATCCATGAACGATTTCAAGGATAATGCGCTTTCTCCATAAATACTTGAAGATAAGGACATGGCGATTATATTGTTCCACGTATAGTGACTTGGATATTGAGATCATATCTCAAATCCAGATCACGGGCCTCCCATAGATGCTTGATTAAATCAAGACAGCAAATCTAATCTTCTCATTGCATCTGAATCATATTCAGATCAATGTCCAACATTTGGACCAAGATCAGATTACTTCTCTACTGAGAGGAGTCACTAAAATCCAGACCCGTTTCATCACCCCCTAGGAATGGAAGCGTCATGGTTATACAATCGTTTATGATCACATCACCCTCAGGTATTCCCAATACATGTACATCCTGCACACTGGAAGACTCAGAATAAACCTGAAGTATTAGATCAACTTTACACTGTCTACTTCAGGTTTTTATCAGTAAGTTTCTCATTTAATCATTAGGAGTTGGTATCGATCATATACTTTCCAAAAGCATATATCGTACCTAGGTCTTGATCATATAGTTTCCAAAAGTATATATCAAACCTACAAATTCAGTCAAGCTTCAAAAGCGAGACGACCGTGCATGGAATTTGATTCTTCCCAATATCTTATGAGGGAGCTCATGCCTTCCGCTTCAGTAACTGAACCTGTATGATCCCTTTGAGAGATTGTATTACTCATATGCCCTCACATGCACACCCGCACCGGTGTATAAACCTTGATTAGGTCATCAACCTATTGGTCTACCAAATGTACATACTTAGACACATAGTAACACATCTGTCTCCGATCAGAGGATGCGTGCTTGTATAGTGACAACATACGACATAGGACTTTGGTTATCTCGATCTCGTTAAGTCAACTCTTTGACCTAACTTATCTAACACCTCCGAATCTCTATTCCTATGCAGAGTACCTGCATCAAGAGGTCGGTTAGATATCAGCCTAAATGAGAAAGGATTGCCATCTCCTACTCAGGCTAGAGATCATCTCTTAACAATCATTTGACGGTGCTTGATGAGTCCTCAATCTAACTCTTTAGATATTCATCCAAGCACCAACCTCTATGATTCAATAGTTGAATCAACAGCTATATGATCATCAAGATGGTCATAGTACATAACCCTAATTGTACCAAGGGACCTATTATGCAAATTAATTATTCTTCATTTCAGATCAGGGAATGATATTTGCAATAACATTTATTGCATAATGGCTCATCGTGGGCTCAGATGTCCAACAATCTCCCACTAGCCCAAAGAGCCATTAATGGGATAATCTTTAAACCCATACTCATGTGACAATCATAGTCTATATAGAAAATAGCTAGGTAAGATGATCAGTCACTCTATTCCCAAGAGACTATGCCAAGTCCTTTTACGGCGCATGCATATCTCCTAGTGACAGTGTTCACATCCAATGCGAATGTTGCATCTTATGCAACCAATACTCAATCTTGTTAATTATAGTGTCCTTTACACTATTGCTTAATAATTATCATAACTAGTATTTCCATAATCCTTATCAAAATACCCTTATTCCTGGAGATCTCTATCTCCTAACGTATCCAAAGTTAAGACCTTTTAGATCATTATCTATATAGTCTAAATTCATCATTGATGATATTGCTATTTCTGCAATCAAGTTTTTTATCTCCATAGTAGGATCAGTAACACTTTACTACTCCTACTGCATGGCAGATATCTGGCTTTTGTACATATCTAACATGCACTCAGCTTCTCGTAACTGATGCACAAGGGCATTCAGTTTTAGCATATACTTCCTCAACTCTTTGAGGTGATATCCCTTTAGATAGATCAGTACCATATCTTAAGGGATGGAAGCCTTTCTTGGAATTTCCAAGAATGGAATATGTCTAAGGTGTACTACAAAATGTGACGCTCCCGATACCCTCTTCTCTTTTCTTCTGAACAACTTCAGAACTAAGATCTAAGAGGTATCCTTGAAATTATATTTCAAGATATGGAATAGCCAGTCTATAAAACACTTATTATCATCCTTATATCATTTTAAAATGATTAGGATATTATCTACATTTAGCATGATGTACACAATGGCACTCCCACTAAGCTTCACATGGTTTATCAAGATCCTATCTGAAATCATAACATTTATAATTTCATCAAATCTGATGTTCCAACTACAAGAAGCTTATTTGAGTCCATAGATGGATTTATTTAGCTTGCACACCTTGCTTTCCTCAACCATGAAGCCATGGGGCTACTTCATGTGAATATCCTCAGAGAGGTATTCATAGAGGAATGCAATCTTGACTTACATCTTGAAGATGCCATAGTCAAGTTATGTAGCTAAGGTCAGCAATATTCTGATGGTTTTAAGCATGGTTACTACAAAGCAAGTCTCATCGCAAGCGATGTCTTCTTTCTTCATGTTTAGCTCATGGCTACAAACCGTGCTTTGAAGGTTTCTAACTTATCATCAGGTTCCCTTTCTCTTGAAGATACATTTACACCTTTACAGGTCTTACCCATATAGGTGGATCCTCGAGGGTCCATATACAACATTTGTATATGAAGTCTACTTTAGACTTTATTGCTAGAATCCATTTATCCATGCTATGATCTTCAGAAGCTTCATCACATGAAGTTCGATCATTGTTAGATTTCTCTGACACATGGAATCCATCCTCAAACTCATTTGAAGAGGTATTAGTGGTTCATCTTTAATCGTTCTTTTAGTTTCCAATTTCAGGAGCCTCATTATCATCTCAAGATTAAATGAGTTCCTACACTTCATTTTCTTGATTCTCAATAGGGTCATCCTTTAAGAATCATATTCTTAGAGATGAGATCTTTTAAGAATCTCAAGGTCATAAAGTAGGTATCCAATACCATTCTTTATTGGGATAATTACACCCATAACCCTGAGTAATTCCTCAATCTTAATCATAACCCTAGATAATCGCGAATTACACGGGAAACCCTGAGTAGTCACTCCGTCTTACACTCATGACCCTCCGTTAGTTTTGTCCTTAATCCAACCATAGTATTGAGTTAATCCAACCCTTAACCTATCCAACGGCTGCTAAATTTTCAAAAAAAATCAAAAAACCTTCCCTTCTTCCTCCTTTGTTCCAAAGCCTGCAACCACCCACTCCCAAGCAACCCACATCCCTCGATGGCAACCCACCTCGACCGACCTGCAATATGCGAGACGGGGCTCCGCCTGGAAGAGAGAGAATGGGGGGCAGACACGGGGTCGGGGGGCTTTGCGTGAGGCGGCAGATTGTTCTGGACAGCCCATCGCTGCCCCCATCCTCGAGCCCAATCCCCCACCCCTGCTCGACCCGCCACCGCCCAACCTAACCGCAAGCCCCCCTCTTCCCCCCCCCCCCCCCCGGCGAGGTACCCTGGCCCCTGCTCGACCCGCCGCCACCCAACCTCAAGCCCAATCCCCCACCCCTGCACAAACCGCCGCCGCCCAACCCAATCGCAACCCCCTGACCCGCAGCTTCTCCTGCCCCCTGCTCGACCCGCCGCCACACCCAACCCAATCGCCCCCACCCCCCGTCCCCTTCTTGACCTGCCGCCATACCCTCCCTTGCCCCCTGCTCGACCTGCGCCCGAGCTACCCTCCCCTGCCCCCTGCTCGACCCGCTGCCATACCCTCCCTTGCCCGATGCTCGACCCGCCGCCACACCTAACTCAATCGGCGCCCCCCCCCCACCCCGAGCTACCCTCCCCTGCCCTCTGCTCGAACCGCACCCAACCCAATCGCACCCCCCTCCCCTGCTCCCTCGGCCGCCCAGGTCCTTCCACAGCCACCGAGCTGGAAGCCCCCCAATCCACCCCACCGCCCAGCGGGCTAGAAGAACCTCAACCCCCCACCGAGCCTGCTCCTCCTCCGCTCGGACTCCCCCTACCCTCCCCCCCACTACCAAGTGAGCCCGGCGCTCCTGCTCGACCCCCGCCTACTCGAAGCCCACAGCCTGACATTCGCTCGTACTCGCATCGTCCTTGCGGGTTAGAGTGTGGAGGACAAAGGGGGTGGGGGCAGACATGGCAGCGGACAGGAGTTCCTTACGGGGAGATGGAGGTCGCAGGCTTGGGGCTTTGCAATCAGATGGTGGAGGACAAGGGGGTGGGGGCAGACATGGCAGCGGACAGGAGGGTTCCGGCATGGGCTGGAGGAGGCCTGGTATGGGGTGCTCGATGGGGGCTACCTGGCGACGATGAGGGTCGAGGGGGTGTGGGAGGTGGTCGATGGGGAAGAAGAGGGGAGGAGGAGGAGGACATAATTTGTAAATAAGAATGAATATTAGGGGCAAGTTTGTATTTTTCTAACGGAAACCGTTAAATATAACGGTTAATTTAAACGTAACATAACACAGGGTTATGTCATGTAAGAGTTTAGCATTACTCGGGGTTTCTCATGTAATTCGCGATTATCTAGGGTTATGATTGAGATTGAGGAATTACTCAGGGTTATGGGTGTAATTATCCCTTCTTTATTTTCCTAATGAAGTAGCACTCTCTAGTGCTAGATTCTAGCATGCATGGAACCTTATTAAGGATATACATTGTAGTCTCTACTACACATATATACCTGGAAACTAAGGGATAATTATGCTAAAACTCATCATTGATAAGATCATGTCACACATGATCCAATTGTATCTCCCTATAACTGTATCGAGTCAAGGTGTATTCGGAGGACTAAGATAAAAATGATATTCATATCTCCATAAGGTATTCTTTGAATTTATCTAACAGGTACTTGCTACCTAGATTAGATCAAATTCATTTTACCTTCCTTCAAACTTTGGTTTTAAACCAATATTATGAAATCTTTGAACATTTCAAAGGTTTCTTAGGTGAAGAGAAGAAATCTCATATCATACATAATCATCAATAGATATCACATATCTATAATGTTTACTATGATATAGATGATCCGCATACATCAATATGTATGAGATCCTGAATACCTTGATATCTTACACCTTTCCCAAGGGTGTATTGGACATATTTTACTTTGGAATACAATATTCACAAGTATGTAAGATTTGAACCTTTAGACAATCTAAAGTTTCATCTCTCACTAGTCTATTGATCAAATCAACAGACAAATGTCCAAGGCTTGATGCCAGATCATTATCAAATGATCTTCATTCTCCTATTGAACTTTTAAAGTTTAATTTTAGTATTAGAAATGTTAATGAACCATTCATTAATTTTCTAATTTAGTAGAGTCCATAAGATTTTAGATTTATAATTGATTAAAAATAACCACACTTAACTTTTATTTATTCCTAACATTTTTTATTAACATAATGTAATTAATCTTGTAAATATCTTATTTAATTGATTAAAAATAACCACACTTAAATTTTATTTATTCCTAACATTCCTAAGGCTTTGATACCACTTGAGGATATGGTTAGATCCTCAAGCGTATCATGGAAGCGTGAGCATCGTATCGAATACGACGAAGAATGACTAGTAGTACTAGTTGTTCGATGCAGTGGAAATTAAAAATTTGTTTCATGTGACGAAACCACATGATCTAAGAACACTTCTAGGATCGTTTCGTCTAAATTTTTTTCATGTGACTTGGCATGGTTCCATTGCGAATAATCCCAAGCGCTCATGCGTTATACGTGCTTAATTGGACCAATATGCAAATACGAAGAATTCTACAGCTCGGTTGCAAATTTCCCCACCTACACACTCATTGCACGTGCGTTGAGGCTTGGGCAGGAATAAGCTCAGAGCAGGTAGGCTTGGACCACATGATTATCTAGAGTGACTTCTTCTCAACTCAGTCCCACAGAGCGTGTGGGTGATGATTCATTTTCTACCTCTCTTAAAATCTTCAAATTGTAGTATAGGAAGTAGAAAATAATTTATCAAAAAATACCATTTTGAATAGATGAAAAATTTTACTTGGTAAGTGTACCAAGGTCAAACTTAAAGACACGAGCTACCTTGTGAATAATTAGACTTCAATTCCTAAGTTTTAACTCTTGTAAATATATTATTTAATTGATTAAAAATAACCACACTTAACCTTTATTTATTCCTAACATCCCTAAGGCTCTGATACCACTTGAAGGATATGGTTAGATCCTCAAGCGCATCATGGAAGCGTGAGTATCGTATCGAATACGACGAAGAATGACTAGTCGTACTAGTAGTTCGATGCAACGGAAATTAAAAATTTTTTCATGTGACGAAACAACATGATCCAAGAACACTTCTAGGATCGTTTCGTCTAAATTTTTTTCATGTGACTTGGCAGGGTTCCATTGCGAATAATCCCAAGCGCTCATGCCTTACACGTGCTTAATTGGACCAATATGCAAATACGAAGAATTCTACAGCTCGGTTGCAAATTTCCCCACCTACACACTCATTGCACGTGTGTTAAGGCTTGGGTAGGAATAAGCTCTGAGCAGGTAGGCTTGGATCACATGATTAGCTAGAGTGACTTCTTCTCGACTCAGTCCCACAGAGCGTGTAGGTGATGATTCATTTTCTACCTCTCTTAAAATCTTCAAACTGTAGTATAGGAAGTAGAAAATCATTTATCAAAAATTACCATTTCGAATAGATGGAAAATTTTACTTGGTAAGTGTACCAAGGTCGAACTCAAAGACATGAGCTACCTTGTGATTAATTAGACTTCAATTCCTAAGTTAAGTGTTTAATAATCAATGTAGGTTAACAACCAAGATTAAAAATGCAAAACATTGCTTACAAATAGAATGCATTTTTTAGTTTATGTCATGCAAGTTAAATAAGACGGATATAACATAAAAAATGCATTGGTACACACCTAAAATAATAATGTACAGATATGCCCCTAAATAATCCGTAAATTGAGCAATAAAGTTAAATTCAATTTCATTAACATTTGGTGCACTAAAATAGAAGTATGTTCAAGCAAATGACATCGAAATGACAATATGTATCAAATAAAATATTTATTTTCACATGTCAAATCAAGAACTATTTCATGCTTAAATAGACAATCAAATAAGCACCCAATTGAAATTGAAATCAACAAAAACAATGTTTATATGCTCAAGATATAAACAAAATGATCAAGGGGCATAGATGCAAGAAAAATATGGAAAATATTTATAAAGTCATCACAAACATGTGCTTGAGGGGCATAAATGAAATTTATAGATTGCACATGATCTTCCCTGTAGTTTCTCATGCATACAGGGACCAAATTGTAAATAGCATAAGTAGACGGGATCCTTGTGCAATTTCCCCAAGCAGACCATGTGACATGCATACGGAGAGTACATGTCTGCAAATATGGAGAAGTAGCATGCATTGTTGCAATTTTTCCCATACTGACACATGAGGATCATGCGGGCGGAGGCTCTGTGTGCGGTTTGGGCTAATGCAGGTGCCTCATACCATGTGGGTAGCCAGTGGAGACTCGAGTGAGGCCGGGTCCCATCAAGCCTCTGAGCTTTGGGTCTGTGACATGACTTCTCCACAACCACTAGATGAACACCGAGAGAGTGCCATCCAACATCACCTACAAATGCTCTTGGCTTTTTCTCTTCCTCTCCGTGATGACACAAATAGAGCTCCGACGAGTATGCCATAGTTGCTTCGTGCTCTACTTCAAGTATTGGTGATCCTAGAAGATTCCTTCATAGCTGGAGATGAAGCTCAGTCGGTGAATGAAGGATGGGATCCTCTGGAAGGAGCTGGCAATGAACGCTCACCAGAGGTGGAGCTCTAGAATAGAGCCCCACACGAAGTTCGGCTAATGAATATAGGACTTGCAATATGGGTTAAGGTGAGAAAAACCAAAGCATGTTGTTCATGCGTAAGGCGAGTGGAGGACCTGTAGTGTCAGAGAAGGTAGTGGTCTATTGAATTCCTACGCCATGGTGGTGGAGGAAAGGGATAGCCTAGAGGAGGTCTTGAAGGAAGGGAAGAGGTGAACAAAGGGTTGCACGGAGATGGGGGATGTTTGATGAAGGCTTGGGATTGGTCAATCGAAGGTGGGCGCAAAGGTGAATGCCTAGTTAAATAGGAGAAAACATGGAAAAGGGAAGATGAAGCTCTTACCTGACATTAAGAACATCACGAAACAAAACAGATGGCTTGGGCTGAGCTTTGAGAGGAGCTCCAGTCTTCATTTAACTCCCCTATCCATGGGGAGAAGATCGAACAACCAGATGAGTGTCGTCACATGGTCAGAAGACCATTGATGAATCTGCATTTCATCATATTTATTCATTTATTTTAACTTAAAATCCATTATAAAACACATGCATATCAATAAATCCATCTTCTTACTAACCAACATCCTTGTGTAAATATTGTATACTTATCACTATTTTAACCTAAAATTAATAAATAAAGAAATAAAGTAAAAAATAATAAAATAAAAAACTATATTATTGAATTAAAATAACAAATAAAATAGAGTTAAAAAATAAAATTATTAACATCATGTAATTAAATAAATTTATTTTAGATTTTAATTGAATTATTTAATTTTTATTTATTGTTTTGTCGTTTAGCCTATTTTGGCTATATCCTAGGCGCTCTCTGATTGGTTGGCCCAAGTCTGTTAACTCAGGTCAACTCTCCAGTCCACCCTCCTTTCCCAATGACCTAGTGTAACCCCCACTTCTTGCTCGTTTCACCCATGCACGTCCCTCCATAATGTCACCCAATTCCTTCACCAATATTCAAGCTAATTCAATACTCTTCCACGCCACTACCTCAGATCCACCCATCATTATGTGAATTGCTTGCATTTTGAAATTTCAAAACCCACCGGAGTCACTCTTATAAAATATCGATCCTTCACCTCCACCATGTTTCAGTCCGTCTTTTAGCCCTTAAAGCACCTTTGATTGAGTGAGGGAGGCCTTCTTCAGTGAGAACAGTGTAGATCTACGACCAAGAGGGAGTTTTGAAAGCTAGATCACGAGATTCAAAACATGGCTGAGATTCTCTACCGCCACATTCTGACTCTCCGCAGCCGTAGCGGATCAAGGTAGATCATCTCTGCTTTCCACTGTAGATAGATCTAGCATAGAGTAAGCTTAGTTTCTATCTTTTGTGCATTTAAATTTCGTCTTTAATTCATTAGGATAACATTTTCATCTCATCCTCTGAACTCCAGATCGGAGGAGTTCTGTTCATTGTCAACAACCCCCACCTTGCCACCACCTTCACCAGACTTCTCTTTACCTTCTCCGCCCATCCATCTATCTCGTTTCACCTGGAAACTGGCACCCAGGTTTCCATCTCCTCCACATTGCCGGAGGCCCACATAACGACCCACCTCCATCGCTTTCTATTGTTTAATGGGTCGAGGTACTTTGCCCTCAATCTAGCGTGTTTCTTGTGCAGGAAACAGAGCAAAGAACCTCATCTGGAGGTTTGATTGAAGAGAGGAGCACGTCCCAGGTCGATCCACATTTCCATGCTTCTCCAAGACCTTCCTCTTGATCTTGGACCTTCTGAGAGCTTTTACTGATGCTGACTGACAACATCGACCTTTCGCCCATCAGAGCAGCTCTTGGGAACGTCTGTATTGCACGTATTCTTCAATCGAAGTTCGCTAGATGCTACCCTCTTCCCAGTTAATCTAGGGAATCTCAGGACCGCACGATGAAGAATGACGCCCTGGATTAGATCGTAACCATTGAAAAGCCCCTAATCCAGGCTAGTCAATCTCATTCCCAGATTAGACCTTACCCATCCACGCACGATTCGTCCACATCCATTCGATCCTATCAGTCGTACATCGAAACCGTTCATCATTCCACATCATTTAAGGGTAATTTTGCACCATTATCCTTGTCCTTCATTTCATTCGCAAATAATTCCTGTGGACATGTGTCTGTGTTGTAGTTATTTGAACATTTACATTTTCTACCTTCGTATTTATTTTAATTGTGTATTAGTTATGTCTGAACCGAGCCTGTGCGAATCACGTGAGTCTTGGAAAATTTGCAATAAATGCTCAATATCTCTTCTATTATTATTTGGGCCTTGAGATTATTTAATTTGCATATTCATCCAGTACAATGGGGTGCATGTTCCCACGTGTACGAGTTCTTAAGAAATTTGCATATTTCGCTCTGCATTTTACATAATTGTTATCATTAAATCCACATACTTTAAGTAATTGTATATTAGTCCCTGTGAGTTTACATTTAATTTTCCTATTAAAAATCAAATAAAAATTGTAAAAATGCTTTAAAAATCCTTCAAAAATTCATATAGCATCATGTTAGTTTGTTCTTGCAAACATAAATTGCATATTGCATTTTCATCGTTTTTATTATTTATTAAAATTCAAAACCCCATAAAAATGTCTTATTAGCATTAAAAATCAATAAAAATTATAAAAATCTTTTCAAAAATCTTAAAAATTCTTGTTTGTTTCTTTTGATTTACTTTTATTCCATTCCATCTTTGGCTTTTTTATTCTTCATAAAACCCATAAAAGCATAAAATATTAACAACATTAAAAATTCATAAAAATATTTTTAAAATATAAAAAAATCATAAAATGGCTCTCTGGAAAATATTAAAAATATCTTTTATTCTGTATATATTGCATCAATTTTTAACATTATTTATTACCTTAAAACACCAAAAACATTCATTTTATTTTTTGTTTATCTCATTCACTATTTTTAATTATTTAGGTGCCTTAAAATTGTGAAAAAATCTGGAAAAATTAAAAAAGCAATAAAAATTTATCTAAAAAATATTTTTTCTCAACATGCTAGTTATTGTTGAACAATTGAAAAATACAAAAAGAGTTGAGTGTCTGTTTTAAATTTTATTTAATTCTCTTAATGTTTTAAAAAAATAAAAAATTCGTTTGAAAAATAAAAAAATAAAAAATCATAAAACCAAATAAATAAATTATAAAAAATAAAGTTCCATAAAAATGCAAAATTCAAAAAAAATACAAAAGCCAAGCATAGTGTGCATATAGATTCCTTTGTTTTGTAGGTGATTCTTCATTGCATAGAATAAATCTCGGAATTTTTTGTAGACTCTCTGAGTTTGATCTTGTTTTTTTATAAAGTTAAATTAGATAGAAAGTTCTCTTGATACATTTTCTTTTATTTATTTTTTCTTGAGATTTTAAAAAAAATTGTTTGACGCTTCTTTGGGTTGTAACGACTGCAATTTCACTTGTGATTAATTCATTGAAATAAAATCCTGAAGTTTAGCATTAGAATATGTATTTCATGAATCATTGGTCTTACAGAAGTAGATCAATTATGGTCATGACTCAATTCACCCTTCCCCTATACCGAGGAGGGTGTTGACACGCTCTTGGTCAGTCTGCTAATCCAATACAATTAGCAATTACTGGTCAACTGAATATACGAGCTGAATTAGACAACAATCAACCCACAAAGTTGAATAAAGTAATTAAAGTGAAGTGAGTCAAAATTTATTATAACTTCACAACATATGTATAATGATAGGTAGTAGAGAGTCTCATACAAGGAGCAATAGGGAGCGAAAAAAAATGAGTAGCCTTATTCAAGTGTTTTTGTGTGTTTTGTCTTTTATGTTTTTTGTGGGTTTTTAATGTTTTATACTTTTTAGATTTTTAATTTATATTTTTTATGATTTGATTTTATAATTTATTTTATTTTTGTATTTTTGTTTTTTAATTTTTTTATAAGAAATAAGAAGTATACATATTAATATGTATAATATAAATACTATATATGATATATGAAATATATATATAAGTTCAGAAATATAAATAAGAATGTTCCTTTATTTTTGAAGAGTTTAAAATAAATGTATAAGTATTCAAAATAATAATATTCATATTAATAAATATATAAGTATATATATGTATATATAGTTTATTTAGGTTTTATATTTATAAATAAATAAATATAGACTCAAAATTTTTGAAATGAAATGTTTTTGTAATTTTTATATTTTTCTCTATTTTTGTCATTTTTTCGTGATTTTTATTATTTTTAGATATTTTTAAAGTCGGATATAATAGAACATGATTATAATGAATATGATGAAATTTTTTGGGTTTTAAAAATAGAAAATGAATCAAAATTACCCAAAAAGTAATTTTAATATATGTCATATATTATAAATAAAAACATATATAAGACAACTATTTTTTCAGGTTTTATATAATTTTTGGAATTTCTAGGGTTAGCATGCTTTTTCAATTTTTAAGGTTTTCTTTTGGTATTTTTTATCATTTTCGTTCTATAGTGATGAAATAATTAATAAAGGTACTCTATTTTGGATTTTTAGAAGTGACTTTATAATTTTTGTGTTTTAGTAGCTAAATAGAAAATAAATAACTCCAAAATGATTTTGAATAAATAGAAAAATACAAAGAAATTCTAAATAAAAAATATAGCCCTCATAGAATAATATCAAACATTTATTTCATTTATTCCACGAATTTTGATATACTTGAGCTATTTATCAAAAATGAAAAAATGTAAATAAAATAAACAAACTAATAGGGGTATATTTGTAATTGAAAAAGTCTGATGTCCTCTATTTAAATATCTAAAATGAATTACACTAATATTTGAAATTGTAATACTAAAACAAAATAAAATTAGCTACAAGGGCTTTCCTGCAAAATTCCCACGCACATGGGTCGCCATGTGATGTGGCATAGACCAAAATGTAATATGCAGGAGGTTCAAGGGTATGAGTGTAGATATTACAGAATTTTTTACATATGGATGAATGATTTAAATATTATGCTAGAATGAGAACCTACAGCCACTTCCTATATCTGATTGACCTCCAGATGATGTCCTTATGCATTGTTCTCTATGCAAGAAGCAATGGGGTATGGAAGTGAAGGCTTTTGACTCCTAAAATGGCATGAAAATGGAAGAAATGGTAATTTGTGGAGCTTCTGGTGATGTATAGGGCTCGAAACCTCAATTCATACAAAATCAAGGGGATCCAGATATGGGAGAAGATGAATAATGAGCACGTGTCAAATGGGATGTTTGGCGAGCAAGAACATCAATTTGAACGCAGACACAGAGACCTGGAAGCAAAAACTTCTAGGTATTTTTTTGGTATTTTTTCGGTTCATAGACAAAATCAAAGCAAATAAAGGTACATCTATAATAGGAATTAAAAAGCGAAGGGAAAAGCCCTAGATAAGGGGCCTCACCTGACTGGAGCCACGGAGAAATAACCTTACAGCGAAGCTTCGTCGGAGATGGATGAATCATTATAATCACACCTTCTCCTTACCTCAAATTGGTTGGAAACTCTTCCTGTATGGAAGATATTTCTTTTGGGGGTGAATTCAGAGGGTTACGATGTGGAATCAGGGATTAAACTCAAAATGGAGACGGAGGAAAGTTTTTCTTAGACAAAACGAGGAGGTACTCGTAGTTCTGATTATGCTCAAATCGATGAGGATCGATTAAATCTGATGCTTGGGCATAATTTAACGAGATCAAATCTCCACAATTCACCCAACACTCCAAGCCAGACGATGAGTGGATCGAGCGGAAAACGGTGCAAAATCAGGTCCTGACAGTTGTAGCGCTCGAGAAGGATATATGGGGGTAGTTGACCCCAGGTCAACGATAGACGAACTCCTATTTGTCCAACTGGAACTTTAGAAGACAAAACAACATTGAAAATAATAAATAAATAGAAATACAATAATAAATGAATTAACTAAATAAAAGTTAAAGCATGAAAAATGTTCACTATTTTATTTTGTATTTTATTATGATTTTTATTTATTTCTACAACTTTATTTACTAGGTATTAGTTTTTACATGTATAATTATAGGTATATATACCTATATTTGGTATATTTTATTTTTATTTTATATTTTAGATTTTATTATTTTATACATGTATTTTATATATTTATAACTTATTTAATTACATATGTACATATTTTTAGTTAATTTTTCTTAGTATGTTTGTATATTTAAATAATTATATATATATATTATGTAAGTAAAATATAGGTGTATTTGACCTATATATTATATAGCTTTATTTATTTTTATGTTTTTCATGGTTTTATTTAATTTTCCCTATGTATATGTATTTTGAATAATATTTATAAATATATAAAAATAGAAGAAAGTGAAAAGTAAAAAGAATAAATATAATAAATATTATATACAAGTATATTGCACAGTAAGGCCCAAAAGCCAACCTTTTTCATCTTAACTCCAAATTGAATGAAACCACCTTCATTAAATAAATAATTTAATTTTATGAAAAATAAAGGTGAGTTTGGTGAATTTTGATTTCTCTGGAGAAGATACAAGTATGTAAAGATTTCATTACAAAATTTTATTCTTTGTGTCCTGGGCAAAATGTGCATTATTTTTGAATGAAATAAATTTTGTATTTTTCTTTGTATTTTTATGTACAAGTTTTATGTTTAAGGTTTATTGATTTGAGGTATAAAAATATGAAAATAAAATAGATCCCAAAGTCCTGTTATTGAGGAGTTGAATCAAGGTTTTTGGTGCAGTTATTAGACCTTATCCCCCCCTACTTTATTCCTTTTCGACCAAGTCAACTTTTAACTTAGCCTCAGGGTTTAGGGCCATTCAGTACCTTTTGCTAATTCATTTCTTTTTCTTTTCTCTCATTTATTCTTTCATTTTTAGCATTAAATACAATATTTTATACAATATATATGAATAAATAAATGAATGTTTTTTTTCATAATTTAATTCTTTATACATACATTTAAGATTTGAGGCCAACATGACAAAAAGGTGACGAAATGGAGATTCATCACCCCATTATACTTACCTTTACTAGTCCGTAGCAAACACTTGTGTTAAGAAGCACAGAAAAATAAATAAAAGAAAAAGAAGTAACTTGGATAGATTTTAACTTTTAAACTTGTCTTCATAAAATCAAAGTTTAGAGTTCAGTGGGACCTTTGGAATTCAGGTTTGGTCGGAACCTTATTGGGAAGCGGACTTGAAACTCAACAACCTTTAGAAACCACAAAACGCTGGCCAGGTCTCCTTAAAAGCCAGATCATAACTAGTTGATGCCATACGTAGACTCTTATAACTATGAGTCTATCTTGTACAGTGTTAGTGATATGCCACGTTTTTCAACTGAAGAGGTAAAGAGATAGTCTTCTCCAAAATGGTGACCCTAATTCCCCAGTCCAGCAACTCTTTCCTCTAGAAACATGGTATTCCCTTATAAGTTCAAGTGCAACCGGCTCGAGAAGAGGAGGTGGAGAAGAGAATGGATGGTAGACGATGTAGCTACCTATCCTGAGATGCTTGACCAGTGTAGTCAAGTCATCCCGCTACATGCTCACGTGAATATTTGACTTTAAAGCACAAGATTTCTTATTGAATATATATACATACTCCGATAGAAACTGATTTTCTTGAATTTTGCCCGCCTATTCTTTTTGGAGTTTCGATTTTTTGCATTTTTTAATACTATTTAAAACATAATTTACATAAGGACTTTTTCTTCTTGAGCCAGTAGACTTTACCTCTTTTGAAGCATTGTTGCAACCAAAACCTTCTCTCATTGGACCTCATGGTTGCTGGATTGGGTTGGGGCACAATGGCCTCATATTTATGACTTAATATGTTTCCATTTGCTTGTATCTCATACTGAAAATCTAGCCCTACCAATTTAACTGAGTTGAGCAAAGTGTAAGGTGCATGTATGCAAGTTAGGTCACCGTCAACAAGATTCATGCATGTGTTTCAAAATATTCTACTTATGTAGTCAAGATGACATCTAAACCCGGTAGTATTAAAGAATTAAGTTTAGTAGACATGAAGCACCTCAATTCCAATTCCTATAAGGTTCTTGTGATTAAGTGGATTAAGGTCCGACCAAACTCCAATCTTCAAATTTTATTTAGATTAGTTCAATTGTCATTATCAATTCAAAAAATGCAAATGTTGTGCTGCAAAAAAAATCTTTCATGAAGCAATTTTCTAATTTTAAACTTTTTATGGATTTTTTTTATTTTTATGCAAATTTATGCAATTTTGAAAACATTTTGCAATTTTTATATGTTTTAAAAATTTTGAAAATTTTTAGGGACTTTTATTAAAAGTTAGTGAAAGAAGTATGTCTAGATATTTACACAGGGGTAAATCTATATTTACAAGAATAATTTTAAGAATTTATACTAGGAATTTGTACAAGTTAAGCTTAACGTATTTATAAGTGATATATACAAGGTTGTAAAGAGTTTTGTATGACTTATTCTTCCTCCTAATTATGTACAAGGTTCTCAAAAAGTTTCAAAACCTTTTTACAAACATTATGAAAACTTTATTTTGTTAATAATTTTTACAAACAATTTTGCAAATGTTTTTAAATTTTGAAAATTGATTTGCAAAGATTTTTCAAACAATATGTATAAAATTTTCAAAGTATTTTTACAATCATCTTTCAAATCATTTGCAAACTAAATTTTCAAGACATTTTATTTGAGAAAATAAAATAAATTTTTATGAATAAAAAGTTTTACAAAGGTTTGAAAATATTTCGCAAAAGTTTTTCCAAATTTTTTTCAAAAGATTTTAAAAGAATTTCCATCCACTTTTCAACCATTTTGCAGAACATTTTAAATAAATTTATTAATTAGTGTATACACAATTTTTTGAAGAATTTTAATACATACTTATACTAGTTATTATTAATTAATCGTACATTCATATAGTTTTTAGCCATATTATTCAAAAATAAAAAAGTACATGTTATGAATAATGTATATACAACAAATATAAGACCCCTTATACTTAGCTTGAGCTATTTCCTTATAGATCATCTTGAAAAAAGGAAGACATAACTCGTACTAAGTATAAAAAAATCTATACTACAATGTCTAACATAATAAGAATTTGATCGCCCCCCTATACTTAGGATCAACTAATCCTAAGTATAGTAGATTGTACACCAACTGGGGATGATCGAGGATGGGAATGTGCGAAAGAATCATGACTCGACATATCCCCCCATACCTTGGGTAAAATATCCCTACATATAGAAAGGAGATATCAACAAGTTGGGAGACATTTGTAAAAATAAACAAAGAGCAACTCGAATACACTAATCCCCCTTTGCTTAATATTAAGTATATCCTAAGTATATCACAGATGAGCAGGATAAATGAAATAATAGAATAGGAAATGAAAAGAAGAAAATAAAAAGTATTTTTGATACTTATTTGTCTGGTCCTTTTTTCTTTGAAGGCTCATCTTGAAATACCACCTGAATTGAATCAACTACAGACAAAAAAGTATCATGATTTGCATATGGTTTTAGCAACTGTTCATTTTCAATAAAAGGTGTGCACATTCTTGATAATAAAAGGGTCTGATCATCCTTTTTCTGCTTGCTTGGAAATAACTTCAACTTTGCATCGAAGAACCACACTTTCTGATTTGGCTTGAAAGTCTTTCATCTTATATTCTTGTCATGTCATCTCTTGACTTTCTCTTTATACTTGAGGTTGTTGTCATAGGCAGAGTCTCTGAATACCAAGAGCCTATTCAGATCAAGCTTTCTATTCTTTCATGCATTCCCTCTGTCCAAGTTGCATATACCGTTTGTCTACAAAGATTTATGGATAAGTTCGATGGGCAAATGGCTTGTCTTGTCGTACACCGGACGATATGAAGACATTCCCAATGGAGAGTTGTACGTTGTGTGATATGCCCAAATAACTAAGTTGAGCAACATGGAGCAGTTCTTTCTATCAGGACGTACAAGTCTCTGCAAGATAGATTTTATCTTCCTGTTAGAACATTCAGCCAAGCCATTAGTTTGTGGGTGGCAAGGAGATGTGACAATGTGTTCACTATAGGTGAGCGTTTTCACTTCTTTGTTGATAAAAATGGATACCTCCGTCTGATATGACGATCTTTGGAATCCCAGACTGTGTAATGATATTATCTTTAAGGAAGACACATATAGTGCACCTATCAACAGATCAGGCAGGCATAGCAGCCTTCCCCCAATGACTACCAACAATGAGTGGCTGCTAGGAAACATGCCCATAAAATGGATTCCCCGTGAATTGAAGATGTATCATATTTTGATGTATTTGAGAGTCGATTTCTCGCATTTGATAGTTCCACACATTTTGTGATAGTCGGTACAACCTTTAACATATTCAGTATTATTCTTAAAAAGAGTCAGCTACTAGAGGCCATACTGAAGCACTTTTACTATTGTACATTTTCCAGAATGGTGTCCTACCAATTCTTATTTGTGACAATGATTTAGGACACTTGTGAACTCCTCCTCAGGAATACATCTTTGCTAGATACAATCAATACAATCATGAGACAAGTAAGAGTCCTCCCAGTGATAGAAATGTATTTTGAACATGAACTTATCCATGTTCAGCTTGGGCCAATTTTGGGGAGCTTCCTTAGAGACAAGCTAGTTGACAATATTGGCATACCAGGGAAGATAGGTGATTGCCATGATAGCTTGATATGGAAAGGTTTCAGTGATGGGAAAAATTTCTTGCTCAGAAGTTTCTATCTTGGTGATTCTGGAAAGATGATCTGGCACAACATTCTTGACTCGAAGCTTATAGTGTATCTCTAGAACAAACTCCTAGAGAATAAGGATCCAACAAATACTATTGATTTCACATCCTTCTTGCTTTGTAGGAATCATATGACGATTGGTCAGTATACACAATAACTTTAGATCCGAGCATATGTGACCTGAACTTATTTAGCGCAAACACTACAACTAGAAACTCCTTCTTTGTGACTAATGAATCTCCATTTCATCACGTTTATTATATCATTTTGATCTTAAAAACCCTAGCTAATTCATGCAAATAACATTATTGTGTACATATTAACATTCATTATTTGTTCCATTTATTGTATATAAAACATTATTTTCAATGCCAAAATTATATAATAAAGAAAATAAAAGAATATAATACTAAAGGTATTTTTTGATCCTAAACCCCAAGATCATGTCAAGAATTGATTTGGTCAACAAGGAATAAAGCAGGTGGAGATAAGGGCTAAATATACAATAAGAACACCATTCTTTTATTCTTAATAATTCATTTTGAGACCTATTTTATTCTTTATTATTTATACATCAAATAAAGAAACTTTTTACATGAAAGTTGTACATAATCATGCATAAAAAAAATACAAAATTGAGTTTGCACAAAAATAATACATAATGTATATATTATACACAAAATGAAAAGCTAAAACCCAAACTCCATAGACCCATATCGCCCACATAAAAACTCAAAATGCACCAAAATTACCTTTATTGTATATAACTTTTAATTAGCTATTTAGTGAAGGTGGTCTCATTTAATTTGGAGCTAATATACATAACATAGGTTTTGGACCCTTATTGTATAATACACCTGAATAGAATATTCAATTTTTATTCTTTATCATTTTTACAATTTGATATTTTATAATTTTTGAATATGTATATTTATAATATAATAAACCATAAAAAAATAAAATAAGCATGCAAAATACATAGACAAATTACATATACTTATACTATCTAATTTATACCTCTATCTATTTAAGTGTACAAAAAGTATCAAAAAATATAATATATTCATGTTCCTATAATATTTATATATATAATAATAATAAAATAAAATACAAAATACAAAATTAAAATAAAATATACAAAACATAGATGAATATACCTATAAATATGCATTTAAAATTAACTTAAACCCAAAAAGTAAAAATCATAATAAAATATACATAAATAATAATCATTTTTTATAAAAAAATTAATAAAATAATTATTGTATTTAATTAATCAAGTTTGAATAATAGGTCCTATTTTATCCTGATGTGTCCTATATGGACCAATAAGGTGACACGGATAGTTGACTCATGGTTAACTACCCATGCCTCGCCTCTGACTTGTGTCAGAGCCTCAAGTCCGTCCTTTTCTCGATTTTTCAGGCCTCCAGGCTAATTGAATCATCTCGAGACCTTCATTGATTCTCTTCCCATCACAATATCCTTTCATGTCATATCATTAGATCTTATTGATCTTCATTGAGCCTTTCAATAAATCGCCTCGAAGTTCATCATACTCTTTTTCTATATATGATTTCCCTTAGCCGTTGTTCCTACTTGATCTCCCTTCGAGCTTTTCCCAATGTTCTTGGGTGCGAGTCGAGGTCCAGGTGACAGCTGGGAGCCTCCCCGTGCTTGGAGACAACGTGGTAAGGAAAAGGCGGTGGTCCATGGTGGTCCTCTAGACACCTATGCTCCCTGCCCCAAATCAGGTATGAGATGCGCCCATTTTCTTTTCTTGGTAGATTTTAATCATGCATTTCCATGTTTAGTTTAATCTTTAATCAAGTAGGTTTAGTTGTAGTTTGATTAGTTCGCTCACTGAAGCTGTTAGGGCTCCGTCCATTCCGTTGTGATTCCCACAATGTCCAATCGCCACGTTTACCCCATGTCATTTCCCAACACCTTCTTCATCTGATCAACCCATCAGACCACCTAGATCCATCGTAGATCTGCAAATCTAGGGTCATACTCTGATAGTCTTCGGACCCTCTCCAATCACTGCATACATTGCGCATCCCAGATTCATTATAGGTTGAGGAGACTTGCCTCAAGCCACCATGCTTTTTCCTGCAGGTGCCCAAGACAAAGGAACTCTTCTCAGACTCGATCGCACCTGGACATGGGTCCCCAATTTCTCTGACTTTGCATGAGCTCCAAGATCCCCATACTAGGTCCCAGATCTTCTTGAGAGCACCGCTCACTACATAGGAACTACTTGGAGGCATAGAGGTCAAGAACATCGGAGAAGACCACTGGTTGGAGGATAAATCACCTATCGAAGCTCGGAGACAGGGACCTTCTTCCCCATTCTTTGAGTGAAGCAGCAACCGTTGGATCGTTGTGGCCATTCTCCCATCACCTTCTTTGATCGTCCGATGGAAGCCCCAACACAATCTCAACCGCAGATCGACAAAGCAGCGTCAAGATGCCTTGTGCTGCCACATGTTCAAGTGGCGCGCATTGAGACATTCATCAGCGTATAAATATAGGGGTATTTGCAGTTAACCCCCTATTACTTTTCTATTTTGTATTTAATATACAAACATTGTGCTGGAGTGTAAATGTTTAGGTAAATGAAATAAGGCCCTTGCATCTTCATGAAATTTCTTATATGTTCATGTCAACTCATATCACATGGGAGCCCACGTAAGTCTAGGCAAGTATCATGTATACCCCACCAGTTATCTTCATTTGCTTTTACTCCTATAATTTGTATGTGCAGTGTATATTTTAGTGGATAAATTATACAAAGGACCAGAGGTTTGTAATTGCATTTATGCCCCTCCCAATCATATAATATTTTTATATTTACGTGAAAATTGTAACTATCCCCTTGGATTTTGTATTGAGGGACCTGAGATAAATAGAAAGTTTATTTTAATTATATTTTATCCATTATCAGTAATGAACATTGAATTATCTTGGGATTTTTGTGAAAATAGCCCCTATTTTATTTTTATTTTGCAAAAAATTATGGAGAATGCCCTGAATGATGTATCTAATTATCATGATTTTTAATTTCTATTTTAATGCATTGAATCATTTATTAAAAATCAAATAGTGACTTAAATTTCTCAATTTAAATATAAAAATAACAAAAAATATTAAAACCACACTATAAATTCCAAAAAAATATATGAGCGTTATTATGCTATAATTTAACTCCAGACTAAAAATCACGTAAAAATCTCAAAAGATAACATAAAAATAAAAAAAACAACCAAAAGCTAATAAAATCAGAAAAATTATTTTGAAAACCAAAAATATTGATTTTAATCTCTGATTTTTCTTTTTATTTTTAAATATCTATTAAATTAATCTAAAGAAATTTCTGGATCATTTTCTATTTTTAAGCTCCAATTCAATATGGTCTATTTATTAAAATCCATGATTTGGGATATTTTTAACTCTAAAAATCCATAAAATTTTGCAAAAATTCTAGAAAAATAAAAAAGGGAGAAAATGATTAAAAATCCAAAAACAATTTATTTTCTATATTTTGTTTATTTCTATTAGTATTTATAATTATATTAGCAGTACATTGTATGTATGTAATTTTATATATTCTATATTAATATTTAAAAGAAAAAAGGGATTAAAAATGAAAAAAAGAAAAAGATGTATATGTTGTTAATATATATAAGGAAAAAAACTAGGGATATATGTATCCAGATCTCTTGTTGTGTGAATTTATAAATAATTTACATGTACATCGTCACTCATGCGTTTATATATATTTTTATCATTAAATAAAACTTTACATTCCATATTAATTTTATAAAATAATAATATTATTAATAAACATACAAACAAAAATAAAAATAATAAAAAATAATAAAAATAAAACACACATAAGGAATAAAGACAGACATGTACATAATATACATTGATTAAAAATTGTCATGAGCTACATGGTTTGCTCTCGTTGGTTAGATCTCTACATGCTCACTTGATATACACTTAGTTTTGTAGAGAATAATAAATTTTAACTTCGCATTTTTTCTATTCATTATTTAATTAGTATTGTGGGTTAATTATTGATTGACTGGAGATTTTCTTGTGGGTCATCTTAGCGACACTCCATCTTTTCTCTTATTAGTGAGGATCATTTTTAGAGTACATGAAAATACCCGACCATCAAATGGAGTCATTCCTGGGGAGCAACGTGCATGGCCTATTTTGTAGCTTATTATGTACATTCATTTGTTCTTTTATTGACTCAATTATTGATTCATTTCTTTGTGCATATTTATTCATTTATTACTTGTACATAACTCATTTTGATACTTTTACTTGATTATTTGATTATCTGTGCTAATATACCCCCCTTTATGAATTTATTGCGAGGGCCCACTATGCGAGGATGGCTTCTTAGGAGGCTGATGCTGCCAAGCTTGGTGGAGACTGGTCTTCAGGCTTTGATCAGTTGGAGAGGCAGCAAATGCGGCAAGGAGAGGCTACTTAGCATATATTTAGATTAGATTTATTTATTGGTGAGAGAGAGACATTTATTCATTCATTTATAATAATTAAAGACTTGGATATTACTCTACACAACAAGGTCCAGTGCTTGGTGTCTGTTTACCTGGGGGCCTCGTTGCAGTTTTCCCGTGTTTTCACCGACTTCTTTTATTTTGTTTCCCAATGTTTTGATTTTTCCGCCTTATTTTTATTTGTTTTGTATGCATGAGCCCTTAGCTTGTAGGTTTCTTGTAGCGGTAACTAGATCCACATACCTAATAATAAATGCATGCTCCTGTAGTCTCTTATGATTGGATCAAGTTAAATAAATAAATGTTGATTATTTGGACTTGAGATCATTTGCCTAGAGAGGTCAGATACAATTCTTGCAGAACCCTTTGTGGCGGGCTTCGAGTAGTATTGAAGATTTGATCTCTCTTCTGAATATTTAACATATGGTCCCTCACGTTTAATAGCAATACTGTTTAGGATGATTTGTCGAATGCACACCACCATGTAGATAGGTTTAAAAAATCCTATTTTGTATACCACATAGAGAGATGTGGAAACTCTGTATGCATCATTAGATTCAATGGTGAGATTCCCATCATCGAATCGACTTGCATGACTTTTTCTCTATCTCCCTCTAATTTTGAGTACATAGGACTTAAAAGAGAATCCATGAAATTGTTAGGTCCTTGTATGCAAAATACCCAAAACAAAGTGAAAACCCAAAAATTTAAACAAGGGGATTGCTAAATAAACTTTTACCTTAACTAAAATCTGTAATGAACTATCATTTTCTTGGGTTCATAAAGTCCTCATTATTTTCAAATACCATAGGAGGGGACCAAAATCCCTCCCTTGAGTGAGGCACCACCCGCTAAGGATTAGAGCAAAAAATCAATTTGTAATTGTCTTGTGTATCACCTAGATTTCTAAAGTAATGGTGCTTCTATCATACGTGAACTAATTGGCCTTGTAAGTGACGGTGTTCCCGCCTTGTATGGAACATCGACTTGGCCAAAAGTATTGAGCTTAGGCCACACCTTCACAGGGGTGTTTCTCTCATCGATCTGTATCCGAGTAGGTCCTTGCACGGTCATGGGTGATGAGAGTCGAAAATTATTTTATTTTAACACTACAAAATATGTGTATAGTGAATAAGTGTAGAGTGTCAAACCACATAGAGCAAGATGAAGAAGAGAAAATGACCAACCTACATCGATATTTTTGTGTAATTTTGTTTTTTTATTGTTTTTGTGAATTTTTATTATATTTTTATTGTTATGAATTTTATTATATATCTATTTGTTAGTTTCTTCTTCTTTTTAAGATAGAAGTGTGTATGTGTGTGGGTGTCTGTATGTATAAGATAAATACTATATATGATATTGATCCTCATCGTCCTGGTGGTCCTCCTCCTCAACATCAAGATGTGTATCATTATCATGGTTTGGCTCTCGCTCCTCATAATGTGCCCTCTCATATACTCTATGAGGTGCTCGTGGTGATCTACCGCTTTTGAGATGAATGAAGTTAGATAAAAAAATCAAGAAAATAGATCGTACCTATAGTGTTGTATACCTGATCTGTGTGCCTCCTCTTGTTGTCCAGGTTCATCTAAGGTTGGGTTGGGAGAGTGTTCTTGGGCATGGCTAACTCATCCAGATGATGGTTAACCCACTCCATCTCTATGCTGTGTTCTATCAGGAGTGTACTCGGCAAATCCATGATCTGATTCAGTGCTAGGCCTGTGAACATATCTCAAACTCAGTGTGGTGACCCTAGTTGTCTACCCTCTCTTGTCTAAAAGTTTGTTGTTGTGATGTGTACGGCTGACGAGATCTATGTGGTGTGTAAAAAGACTGATGCTACTACACGTAGTGATGTGGATATGAATGTGTAGTAGGGTAGTGAAAAGAATGTGGTCTCTAATATGCATGTCGGTGAGACTATTGCCACGTGTAGTGCTGGCGGTGCTAGAAATTTGGGCGTCCATGCTGTGGAGGACCATATTACTGTTGCTGGTGGCGAACGCTCTGAGGATTAAAGTGTGGTGAAGGCTAAATCGGAGCATACCATATCCCATTGATCTCAAGAGTGGCATGAGAATCAACATCAACATCTCCAAGGTTGGTGATCTATCTCGGGTCTCAATAGGTTGAACCAACTCGCTCTGACCAAACTGAATCCGATAGGTGGGAGGAGTGGGTAAAGATCTCCGAACATGCTGAGAAGTAAAAGAAGGATGAGACTTCTTGCACTGAAGCTGCAAATCGGTCACCATCTTCGTCAGATCGCTCAACTGCTGGGGAAGTGATGAGAGTTTCTCCAACTCTCACAATGACAGTGAATCCTGAACTTGCTTCTGAATCACATCGACTAGTGTAAGCTTCTCACTAATGAATCCCATATCGAATCATGACTCGGACTCTGAAACATGTGCCATCTTCTGATGCTCTCTATGGTGTGGTGGATGCGGGCCCTTCTGGAATGCCCGAGTAGAATCAATGATGTGTGGATTCTTTGCCATCCCCTCAAAGGTGGACCAAACTGACTCAACATCCCTATTCAGATAACTACCACCACATGCGACGCTCACTAGGCCCTGTACATCTGACAGTAGTCCTCCAAAGTAATTTTGTACAAGCACCTTCAAAGGTATCTCATGATGTAGGTAACTCTTTGTAAGATTCTTGAATCGATCCCATGCCTCATGGAATGATTCATGTGGAAGATGTGTAAAATTGGAGATCTGGCCCCTCATCATGTCCGTCCATCCTAGATGAAAATATTTACGTATGAAAGTGGACTTCATATTATCCCACGTAGAAATCTCCCTCCCTAAGTGACTCAACCAATAAAGAGCCTTATATGATAAGGCGAAAGGGAAGGCCTTGAGGCGAATAGCCTCCTACGCAACTCCTGGATAACTAGTCGTATCACAAATCATCTCGAACTGCTGCAAAAAGTTAAATGGCTCCTCTGTAGAATTCCCATATGACTTGGGAAGCAAAGAAATGAAGGACGACCTCAACTCGTATGACCCCTTATTTGGTGGTAACCGAATCCAATGGTTTAACGTCATGACTCCTGGGTCATACTCATCTCTCAAAGTAGTGGGAACCACGATAGGTGGTGGTGGGTTCCCGGCTCCTGCACTCAGTGCAACAATCTCAACTCTCATCTCATCCTGGACTCTACATCGATCTCTGATATGAAGGCTCATCTATTTTAATAAGTCGTGAATCCTCGTAGCAATATCTGATGTTAGATCGGGTCTCTCATCTGTGCGTCTCTCCCCACTCGATCTGTCCTCAGCAGCTCTGTTCTCAAATGCTCCCTTCCCTCTAGCCATTGTCTTCAAAAGCATTAAAAATACATAAAAAAAATAAAGTAATAAAAAATATAGGTAAACTATATATATAATACATATGCATATTTATTTAAGTAAATAAATAAAATTAGAAAATAAAATATAAATAAATGTGTAATCAAATAAGTAATAACTAATAAAAATATGTAAATATAATAATAAAATATAGAATACAGAATAAAAATAAAAACACCTAAAATACATGTATTTATACCTATGTATATACTTGTAAACATTAACGTCTAATAACTAACATCATAAAAATAAATAAAAAATCATAATAAAACATTACCTAAAATAACAAACATTTTTTATGTTTTGACTAAAAATTAATAAAATCGTTTATTATTTGTTATCTATTTAATAAAGAGTTTAAACCATTTTTTGGTTGGTCTACATGGACCAACCAGAACTCTTCGTTCGTTGACCTGACATGTCAATTATTCTTGCATCTGCCTCTACCATTGTCAGAGATCATGACCTCTAACTTTCTCCCTATTTCCTCTCTTCCACATGCCATCTTCTTCCATGAGAAGCCCACTAGTCTCAGCTCCCTCTTCCCCACTCCACACTAACCCATATCTCTCACCAACCCCCATTGCCTTGCACACCATCATCTTCGCCCTTTTGCCCCTCACCATTGGGTATAAATACAACCTCCACTGTCCCTTTTTTATTTTGATCCCCAATTGCCTCATGTAACCCAAATAGGACATCAAGGTTGAGTGATCTCGGTGACAACAACTTTCTCCCCTCCTTTGTCGATGTGGAAAAGGGTTGAAATCATCGTGATCTAGGTTCACCGGAGCCTCTTCGAAGACCTTCATCTGCTCCAGGTATTTTTGCATGTTCGAGCTATTTTACTTAGAATTTAGTTAGCTTTAATTCATGCATCTTATATTAGTTGTTAGTTTACATAATTAATTGGTATCCTAGTTTAATTTCATATATTTGTGTTGGTTGGAGTTTCGAGCTCCATCTCTAAATCACTATGAAACTTGATATGTTTCGGTGCATTTTCACTCCCCTTTTGTTACCCCATTCACTTCTCAATCACACACCTCATTTCACCCTTTTTATTTTGCAAAAATCAAAGCGACCAAGATCCGATTCTACCATTTCCTAGAGCTCATCCGCCCCGCTCATCCACATGCTTCCTAGCTTCATTTTTGAGCTGAGGACATTCACCTCGAGCTCCTCTATCTTTTTGTGCAGGTCCCAGCCTCAACAGAGTCATTAGAGCTTGAAAAATGATAGACATGAGCTCTAGGTCATGCAAAAAGCAAATAGCCCCATGTCCTTATCGATGGGACCTGGAATTTAAAGAGATTGTAAGCACGAGTACTCTTCAGGAAGCTTTTGAGGTCACTACGAGAATTGGAGGATGTGAGAGCTGTGAGCGATCATCGTTTGAAGTTCACCCTCACTCCTCTTCTTGAGCATTCTTTCAGAGGGTCTTATAGCAGTCAGATTGCCCATTACCCCGGGTTTTATCACAACTATTAGATCCAAGGTGAATCGAAGCCCTCTGTGGTAGTTGATTCATTTAAGTAGTGTCGACGTGGCGCCACACCTGTTGCTGGATCACACATTCTAGGGTAATTTATAAGGAACTCCCATCACTCTCTTGTATTTATGTTTTAATCATGTAAATATTAAGTACCCTTTATAAACTTTTGTAAACATTATAGTACATTCTTACATATTATAAAGAGGTCCTCATGCCTCACATGTTGCGGCACCTGAGGCATTTTGAATATTTTAGTCAATCCCCCGCAAATTTTGTTTATTGATATTTAATATTTAAATTATATAATCTAGTGTAAAAGTTCTGGGTGATTTGCATTCATGCCCTTATAATATATTTTTATTGCAAAAATAACCCTTCTTGGCGGTTTAATTTTATTTATGCTTTTCTATTTTTATAAAATATCTTCTATACCTTCAAAATTCTGGAAAAATATTGTATATGTCTGATATTATGTTGATGCATGCCACAATTTTTGTTTAGGCATTTAAAATATTTTTCCATTTAGTAAACATAGAATATGAGCTAAATATCCCATGTTTACATATAAAATACAAAAAATTACAAAATATCTTTAAAAATAACCAAAAAATACTATATATAATATTATATACTATAACTTCAGACCAAAATCATAAAAAATGTAAAATAAAAATATTAAAAAGATCAAGCTGTGCGAAAAAACCCTTCTCAATTATTGCATAACCCTAAAAAACCTTTACAAATAAGTAAAAATTCGACAAAATACAAAAAAAGTTTCTATTCTATATATTTTTTATTATATAGTATATATATATATATGAATTTATTATCTTTTTTAAACCCAAAACCATTCTTTATTAGGAAGCCATTTGTAGATCCTTATTATGATCTAACAAACCTTATTGCAAAAAAATTGCACATGCTCCCCTTCACTAATTTATTTTAAACTTCACCATATATGTCATATTTTCATAAATACAAGCTTATTAGAAGCTTGGAATGCATGTTTTGAGAAGTCCAAATTAGAGAGGTTCTATATATGAAAAATGCATCATGTGATTAGATACAAAAATATGCCAATCTTATCACAAATTTATACAAATGGATTTTTTTTCAACTATTTCCTTTTGACTTTCTCAATAACGCTTGTACACACTATTTTTTGCAATTACATTTATGTCATCATATTTTTATAAATTTAATAGCATTGACTTCTCGTTAGCGTAACATAGAGGCACAAGGGCACAAATGTTGTGCAAAATCTTGGAAGGACACATGTAAAAACTCCTAACAATAAATATTAAATTATTTCTAAATATATTTATGTGTATGTGAGATGAGTACCTTACATATGGAAACATATACGTTTTAGTATAATTATCACATACTAATCATATTATATATGCTTAGAGAAGTCAAAACATACTGTTACATATAACTATGAACAAATCCATAGCTATGTGATGAATTATATTGGATCCGTGGTCAACATAATAATTTCGTTTATTAACAACAACAACAACAAATCCTTTTCCCACAATTAAGTAGCGTCGACTAAATGGATTCTTCGCCTCCATTCAGATCTATTTTGGGCCAATCCCAGGCTTATATCCACAAAACTAAGATCCCTTCGTATTGTCTCTTTCGAACACTTCTTGGGCCGTCCTCGCCCTCTCTTAGCCGACTCAACATCCCAACACTCGCATCTTCTAACTGGTGCATCAGCTGATCTTCTTTGCAAATGTTCAAACCATCTTAAGCGGTTTTCTCGCATTTTATCCTCGATCGGAGCTACACCAACTTTCTTTCTGATTGCATCATTTCGAATCCGATCTTTATGTGTGTGTCCACACATCCACCTTAGCATTTTCATTTCTGCTACATTCATTCTCTGCACATGTCTATGGTTCACAGGCCAACATTCAGATCCATAAAGCATAGCAGGTCTCACGACTGCTTTGTAAAACTTTCCTTTGATCTTTAAAGGAATTTTCTTATCACAAAGAACAAGAGAGGCTCCTCTCCAAATTAGCCCGCCTTCATTTATTCTATTAGTAACATCTCCATCAATTTCCCCGTCAGGTTGCAGAATAAATCCCAAATATCAAAAGGAATCTCTCTTCTGAATGTTATCGTCACCAATCTTCACCTCGATTCCTTCACTATTGCTTCCATCAAAGGTGCACTCCATATATTCCGTCTTGGACCGACTTATACGAAATCCTTTAGTCTCCAACTCATGTCTCCAGACCTCAAGCTTCTCATTTACTCTGTCTCTAGTCTCGTCAATTAACACAATATCATCAGCAAATAACATACACCAAGGTAACTCATCCTGAATGTGACTGGTCAACTCGTCCATAATCAAAGTAAAAAGAAATAGACTCAAAGCAGAACCTTGATGTAAACCAATGTTGATGTCAAAATATCCAATCTTCTCAGAAGGGGTCCTTACATAAGATAAAGCCCTATCATACATATCCTTTATGAGGTTAGTGTATAGGACATGTATTTGTCTCTTCTCCAACACTCTCCACAATATCTCTCGTGGGACAGCATCATAAGACTTCTCCAAATTAATAAAAATCATGTGGAGGTTCTTCCTTTTAGCTCTATAAATCTCCATTGTTCTCCTCATCAAATGGATGGCTTCACTCGTTGAGAGACCTGGCATGAATCCGAATTGATTTTCTTTTACATTGGAAATTTGCCTCAGCCTTCTTTCGATCACACGTTCCCAAATTTTCATAGTGTGACACATCAGCTTGATACCTCTATAATTTGAACAATTTTGAATGTCTCCTTTATTCTTATAAAGAGGCGCCACAATACTCTTCCTCCAATCTTCAGGCAATTTCTTGCTTCGCCAAATAACATTGAATAGATTCGTAAGCCAAGTCAAACCACGCTCACCTAAAACTCTCCATACTTATACAGGGATGTCATCCGGTCCTACACCTTTTCCAGGTCTCATAACCTTCAAAGCCTCCTCTACTTCCTTTCTTTGTATCCGTTTATAGCATGCACGATTCAAGTAACTTTCACTACAAGCTAGATCACTTAAAGTGATATCTCTATTTCCTTCCCCAATGAAATGTTTATGGAAGTATTGCTCCCATCTAGTCTTTATATCCTTCTGAGTAACAAGCACTTTACCTTCCTCGTCCTTAATGCGTCTTACTTGAGAAAGTTCTTTGGTTTTTCTTTCTCTTGCTTTGGCCAACCTAAATATATCCTTCTGTCCCTCCTTAGAGTTGATGTTCGAGAAACTTACGCGATCTGGGTAAAGGTAAAAATACGGGTCATTGTGACCCGGATCTTGAAGCTCGATCAACAAGAAAAACTGAAGACCACCAAAATAAAGTAATCAAACAATGAAGTCAAATAGCGGTCTCGCTATTTTATTTAACCTGGTATAGTGACCAGGCTCAAAGAGCACGGGTTGACTTAAAAAGTCTACGAAGTAGTCGAAAAATCAATAAAAAGGAGAAAATGTTTTTTTAAGGATTTTATGGGTTTTTAAATTTTTTGGGGATTTTTTAATTGTAAAGAAAATACAAAATAATGCCAAAAAGAGCACAATCAACTAATTATTTAATACCACAAAAAAGGTCAGAAAATTGCAATAAAAATATTTTTGGATTTTATATTTTTCAATTATTTTTGGTAATTTTCTCGGATTTTTATAATTTTTAGTTGATTTTATAAAAATGCAAGGCAAAAAATAAAAGCTAATGTGCAACGAGATTTGAAAGGCTATTTAAAAATATATAAATAGCCTCTAAAAATCTGGAGACAGTTTTATGATAAACTACAAGTAAAAACTAAACTACAGGAAAAGAAATTGCATTTTTTGAATTTTTTAGAATTTTTAATGTTTTTATAAGGTTTTTCGGGTTTAAATTTTTATGGTTTTTATATATCCAAATTAAGAAAAATTTGGACTGAAGCAACAAGACATAAAAACAAAGAGACACTGATTTTTTTAGAATTTTTGGAGGCTTTTTAATATTTTTAGTTGATTTTTAAATCGAAACAGTAGCAAAAATGAAGATTTTTTAATTTCTAAAAATATAAACTCAAAACAAAAATGTCCCAAAAAATTATTCAAATTTTTACGCAGTGGTAGGGGCCACATGTCCAAATTTCAGTAGATTTGGGTTTGATTTGATATTTTATTCAACCAATAAAAGAGGCACAACACACAGGGACCTAGATGTAAAGAAAATAAGTTCCAAGTGCTTCAATAAAACACGTACGCAAAGTATAGGGGGCTCAATGTAAATTTCACAATAAAATCAGTACATGTTCAAATCCATCACGCACAGGGGCATAAATGCAAATAGTTAAACTAAAAGTTCAAACTATAACATTCAATAACCCAAGCCCATACATGCAAATATCCCAAAAATATCATGTGTCGAAGCTCGTGCACCACAATTGGAGGGACTAAAATGTAAATACTAAAACTCTAAGGTCCAAAGTGCAATTATTCCAAATTAAAAATAACTGCTAAAAATATTTACAGGACGGAATGCTAAAAGCTAAAGTAGGAAGGGCCTAAGTGAAGTTTACCCTTATTATTAAGATCCAACGATTGTAGGGAGTCCACTCATAACCGGATGGTGGAGGATGGTGGATACCCCTTCGATGTTCGACGTGCGAGATCAGATCCTCAGATGGATCGGACGTCTACGAGCCTCCCGCACATGAATGACTGAGATCAGAACTGGCGGAGAGGCTCTATCGGACAGCTATGAAGGGTCCTGGAAGAACTGGTCGCCGGCAAACTTCGCCCAGCCATTGCGCGCGATGGGGACGTCCTCCGATGCTGCTAGAATGGGGAAAAGAAAGTCGGTGATGATCCGCAGTTGATGGACTGCTCCGATGAGGCCGAGAGCAGCTGAAGTGCTCCGACGACGAGGTGGACATGGAGAACTTGTGCTCTAAAATCTGAACCTCCAGATGAGGTTCAGGAGCACTCTATCCTGCACAGGAAAACCACTGGGTCGAGGGCAAATTACCTCGACCCGTCAAGCACGAAAAGGGGTGGCTGGCGCGTCATGATGTGACCCTCCGACGAAGCAGCAGAGGAGGAGGGTCCAAACCCCGTTCCTGGACGAATCGGGTTGACTGGAGGGGCATAGAAGGTGGAGAGAAGTTTGGCAAAGGTGAAGGGATGGTCGGAAGGGTGAATGGACGAACGGAGTGTGATGGGTGGTCGATGAAAGTTTTGCGAACCTAAAAGCGAAAATCGAAATCTAAAGCTACCTACTGGCTATCTAAGCTACCCGACGAGTGCATTTGTCTGGGATGGAGGTGTTGGACCTCCGGGGGTTATGGCCTCAATGGGGCGACGCGTCCAAAGGATGAGCTCACCTCGCGGCAGAGCACGGCGGAGTGTACGTCGGATCAGAGGCCTCCGACGCTCTAAACCTCGCTGCGACTTTCACTCGTGTCAGTTGTCACTCAGCCTGAGAGGAGGAGGTCATCGCAGAGGATGGGAAGGGCCAAAGATCCGTGAAATGGCGGCTGGGGTCTGAGCTCTATACATGCAGGGGTCCGAGAAAGATGGAGATCGGGCGCGCACTACAAGGAACGTACCCCTAAGGGAACGATCGGGCGTGAATCATGGATCTTGCCTCTACAATCGGATCACGAGGGTTGACCAAATGGGAGACAGATCGCGGCGAGTAAATTTGGCGAAGTCGGGTCGAAACAAAGATCCGCGAGAAGTGGTCCGGGGGAGCAGTTGATCGGGGGTCAAAATCCCCCGTGGACCAATCAGTATTCAGTATTTCAAAATTATTTAGAAATTAGATTAAAAATAGTAAAGGATTTTATTTCAAAATATTTTCAAAATGAAAATTTTTTATTATTTTTCAAATTATTTTTAGTGATTTTTATTTATTTTTTTTAAAAATAAATTAAAATATATACATAATATTATATTATATACAAGTATAAAATACATAGGTATTTTTATTTTTATTAGTTTATTTTGCACAATTATCCCAATTTTATATTTTATTTATTTAAAACATAAAATTTTGGATATAAAATAATTTTTATTTGATTTTTATTGTTTATTTACAAGGATAAAATAAATAGAGATATGTACATATATACATTGTATGTACAAGGGTAGGAGAGAGAAATATTTTTATTTTTATTTTTATTTTATTTTTCTCTTTTTTATTTTATTTTTAGAAATATATACAAATTGTGAGAAACACATATATATTTTTATTTTATGAAAAGAGCATATATACACCAATAAGGAAATGTGTACAATGATGAATGAACCTATCTCTCTCTGCCTGTTTTATTTTGCGGTCAGGCCAATGCTTGGCCCTCCCTTGGATTCGGGTCACTCAATATTTATTCTAATTATTTCCCTCTTTTTATTTATTTGTTTATTCTTTTTTTGCACAAAAACATGCTAAATATTGCTATTTACATAAAGCATGCAATTTGACAATTTATTGTATTTACAAATATTTACATGGTGTTTTGCAATGATTTTTAGCTAAAATAAAACAATACCCTATACTTTACTTTTGCTAGTCCCTTAGCAAACACTTATTTGAAAAAGAAGTGAAAAAGAGACAGAAAAAGAAAAAGAATGGAAATCAAGGTTGATTATTAAACTTTCCTTCATTAAATTGAAATATGGAGCTCAGTCAGACCTTTGGATTATTAATTTTTTGGAACCTTATTTGGACTTAAGCTTAAAACTCAACAGCCTCTAAGTTCCACCAATATATTGTCAAGACTCCTCAATAAACCAGAACAGAACAAGTCTACATACACAAACTCTAATGACCATGAATCTTTCCTTGTACTATGTAAGTGATATGTAACTCCCCACCTCAGAAATGACAAAGCGACAAGCCCCCTTGACAAGGTAACTCTAATGCCTCAGTCTAGCAACTCTTTCCTTGAGGATTGGGGTATTCCCTTCTAAGTTCAAGTACAACCGGCTCAAGAAGAAGGGGGAGAAGAGAATGGACCATGACCAGTGTAGCCATGTATCCCTGGGAGCCCAACTAGAGTAGCTGAGTCTCCCGCTGCAAGCTTCATGAGATGGTCATGTGTAACATAAGATTTGCTTTATTAGGCTATATAAACTCCAGTGGGTATTTTATTTTCAATCAGACCCACCACTTTTTTGGAGCTTTTCTTTCTTTGCACATTTTTTTCGATGTGCATATGTACAACTGATGAATCCATGATTCATTAACTTTTCTGTCGCATTTTGTCTTAAAACCCTTAACAAATACATGTAAATATTCATTAATTCTCATCTTTTAACAAATCACCATTCATGTGTAAATATTCACTTTTAACCACTAAAATCATGAAAATAAATAAAGAACAAGAAAAGAAACAAAAAGGGCAGATTGAATATATGTATATATATACAATATGACTTACAATATAAATATAGCTGTAAGGTATATTTATAACCCAACCCCTGAGACCAAGTCAGCATGGATTGGTCGACAAACCAATAAGTAGGGGGAGATAAGGAAAGAAAACATAAAAATAAATTAACACACACATATACACTCTTCATTATAAAATAAATACAAAATTTCAGAGAATTTTAATTATTTCATATGAACATATTTTTTTTACCAAACTCTTCTCCTAATTATTTCTAAAAATGTATATAAAAATATAAAAATAAGTTAAAAATATTACCCTATATGTATGCCAAGAAACCCAGCCTGCAAATTATCAAAATCTCAACTTCCGAACATCATAACTTCCTCATACGAACTCCAATTTCACTCTACTCACCTTTAAAGTTCATAAAGTAATATTCTCTAATTAATAAAGGTGGTTTCATCGAATTCGGAGTCCGTTTGCAAAAAGTCGATTTTGGGACCAGAAGACAACGGGGTTTCTAGGCTATTTATTTTCTGTAACACACACTATTTATCATTTTCTTAATTTTATAATTTTTTAAGTATTTCATGATCTTGTAGTTTCACCATAATTTATTTCATAATTTTTGGAGACTGTTTATTATTTTAATAAAATAAAAAAACCTAAAATATAGGTATAAATGACCTATTTAGACATTAACTCTATTTATTAAAATATGAACATTAATTTATAAAAATCTATAAAAAATCGTACAAGCCTTATTTAATATTCTAATAATTAAGAAAATATAAAATTAATTGTTACTTATTTATCTAAAACCTATTTATAAATACATATTTATTAATATAATATTTATATTTTTAATAATACTTATTATTTATTAAAAATAATTAGTCCATAAATTGGGAGCATTAAATTATCTACACTTTTTGTATTTACATTTATTTAAAATAATGTAATTTACTATTTTATATTTAATTTATAAGTTAATTATACTTCTGGACCAACCAGGTGCTGACACTTGTCAGCACCTGGGGTCATCTTCTTCAAGAAGTGGTTGCGCCCAGTCTGTTCGGCCGGCCGACTTCTCCCATTTATCCCGCACCCATCTCGAAGCTTCTGACCGATCTCCACCGTCGAATCCCTTCCTCTAACAACCCTCTCCATCGCCACCATCTATTTCGACTTGGAACCCACACCAAACTCCCTATATAAAGGCTCCAAGGTCGCCATTAACCAAAAACTTTCCAACAACCCAGAGCTTCAGCTCCAGGCTAACCGACCCCCAACCTTCCAAGCTTCGCTCTGGTCAACCTGAGGCGGTGACAACGCCGTGGAGGATCTCGCGAGGAAGAAGGCACGTCGGAGGATCGTTCCAAGGCCTCATCGAGCCTTGCATCGCCGCCAGCGCACGTCGGAGCTCCGGTCTTTGGCCGTCGTCGAGCAACAGTCCAGGTAATACACCTCGACATTCCCCAGGCCTTTTCATCCATTTTTTTTATTTTCATTTCGATATTCGAGCCACGATTAGCGTGGCTAATCGCTTCTCTAGGTAGTTTAATCCCTAAGCTTAGACGCACATTTGTAATCCACTTTCGAATCTTTCCATTTCGATTTCAAATCGATCAGTGTTTCATTGCCATCTCCACGTATCTGGTTGTATAGCTGGAAAATAAAGTTTTCACCATCTTCGAGCTTGTGAATCGTAACCTCTCGGCCGATTCCTTGGAGAATCGAGCACATAAATCTTTTATTTGCAGATCCATCTTCATCGCGAGACGATTTCAAGATCTGGAGACCATCAATCGCCGTCAGATTTTACTTCCAAAGATAGGTCGTTGGTTCTGAACATCCTCCAGGTGGACGAGACCACCGTCTTCATCGAAGCACCACCACCGCTCGGAGCAGCGCCGGTCACATCTCTACCGCGGGCGAGCTCGAGGGGTGGAGGAGCCACCCCTCTGGCCCCGCCAGAGCACCAAATCCTTCGCCGGTCAGCCGTGATAACTCGGAGAAGAGACGCTCGCCATCAGCAGTTGCAACAGACGCAAGAACAGCCGACGCACAGGTGCGCGACACGTGGTGCACCTGTGAGCATCAGATCGGAGCGCACAAGTTCTAATCTCGGTCGTCCAAAGCGAAACGGTGGAAAATTTACAAAGTAGACCCAGCAAGCTTCCAGTAATACATCTCCACCCCCAGGTTTTGACTATTTGCATTTAAGTCCCTCCGCAGGGACCTAAATGTAAAGTTTTGTATACTTTTTCTACAGAACAGTCCCTGAGGACCATTTTGAGAACATTTTAAGTAGTTTTTCTTTGCGCTTTTGCCCCTGGGCTGTAGGGGTTATTTGGACCTCGTTTGACTTCGTTTTTTGACGGTTTCTTTAGGGTAGTTACGTAACTACCCCATTTACATAGTATAAAGTTTTCGAGCATTTTCGACGTATTTTCATTGTGTTTTGATTTTGTCGAAGATCGCTTCGTCTTGTTTTGATTTCTTGAGTTGTTCGAGCTCGCGGCTCGACCCCAATTACCATACCATATTATATCACCTAAATAGTATCCACCTTTTATATAATAAATAAATCTTTTTGAAAAATCTCCCTTTTTGAAAATTAAATAAAAATTGGAAAATAATAAAATCAAATAAAAATAATAAAAATAAAAATCAACAAAAAAGGGGTTTCTTTACTTGATAACTTGGAAAAGAGTTAAAAAATAAAATTACAAAGACAAAAATCAAAGGAATTTATTCTGCCTCCTTGAGTTCGACCCAGGCACACTTGCCTGGTAAAATATTAGTGACGGTTTTCTGAAAGAAAACTGAAATTGTTTGATAGGGTTTAAGAATCAAATTATTTTCGCGGCTTTTGGCTACATCGACCACTTTCATCAATAAAAAGCCCCACGAAACCGATTTTTTTAGCCTTATCAAAATGGCGTCGTTGCCGGGGAGGCGTTAGATTCTTTTTTATTTTTTTCATTTCTTCGTGATTTTATTTTTTTTCTCTTCTCTTTGTTTCGTTGTTCGTACGGTTTTTCGTACGGCTTTTTCGTGTTTTACTTTTTCGTCTTCTTACAGCTTTTTCAATTTTCTCGATCGGCTTTACTTGCTAACCATCTTTGCAGGGGCCTGCAGGATCAACCGGCTTCTTCGGAAGCCGAGCCAGTTGAAAGAGCAGAGGTCGATTCCTTCTTCACGAGTCGGTTGCAGAGGAGCAGAGTAGTTAGTATATTTTCTGTAAAAGAGAGAGAAAGGGAGAGAGTTGTAATAGATAATAAACAAACCCCCCCCCCAATTTTTTTCGGTGTCTGACTCGCCGGATACCGTGTATCCGAGAAGCAGGGCACCCATCGCGGTTTTCATCGCTATCGGCTTTCCGCGGTTTTCTAGATGCTTGTTTAGGTTTTTACTCTCTCTGTTTGCGCCGCGTAGTTAGTCTTAGGACTCGCAACCTAGGTGCATGCTTTTAGGGTTTTTTATAAAAAGAAAAAAATCGATAGACGTTGATTGAAAAAACACATAAAATTACAAAACTAAAATCGGGACTGTTAAATCTATCTGACTAAAAGCTGTAAATCGACTCAAGTGATTTGGGAGAGTAACCCCCGCACATTTCTTAGAGTGTGCGAGCGAGAGACGACACTTAATCTAAGAACCGATATTTTTCAGAATACTACTTAGTCCATACACCTGATCACTGCTTTGTCAGTGAGGAAGCTTGGGTAGCCGACAACGGTCCGAGAATACTTAGCATAGTGGGGTATTTAGAGGACATCGCGTAAAGCACCATCCCCAAGCAACACGGGTAGCCGGAAACGGTCCGTACTTGCCTCCATACTGGCTGCAAACAAGTGATCCTCTGTAAGGACTCGTGACAGTATCGCGGGAAATAAATCGGGCACCTATAAGCTCGCACAGCGCACGATAAACCGCAAAAATTTGTTTGCTAATTACAACCCTAAAACCGAAAAGATAAAAGACCTAACTCTTACGGTCTTCATCAGGTTGAGTTGGTGAAAACTGGGTTTTCTTTGTGTTTGCTTGTGGGGCGTGAGTTTCCGCGGCTTTCGCATTTCTCTCTCTCTTGAATCGTAAATGTGCTCTCCCGACTTTTCTCTTGACATCGAAGATGACGTCTCGACGGCTTTTCGGCTCAGACTCTGTGAGCTTTCAACCGTCCACCGTCGAACGTACGTCTTCACAGGCTCGAGATGACCCTCTTCCCGAGCCGGTCCTATCAGATCTCGAGGCGAGTCAAACCCAGACTCCCTCACCTCCTGGCCAGAAAATTGAGACAGACTCTCGTCTCAATAAATCATCTCCAGCTGAACTTTCACTGAGTGCTTACGAGAGCTTCTCTTTTCCTGATGACTCGAAGCCAATGGCTTGCGGTAAAGCACCAGCAGCAGACGAGAGGCCAGCAGCCGAGAAGCAAGATGACGGAAGACCGGAGCTGAACGTAGATGTTACTACTGGAATTCTCGATACACTTCAGCGGATGAATCTACAAATTCGAGAACAATTCCTAGTTCAGACGGAATTATAAGGGCAATTAGCCGCACTGCGAGCCGGGACCGGGAACCAGTTACCGCATGCGGTTCCCGCGACTTTACGGGATGAGTATGACCCGGGTGCAAGAACGCTCCACCATTGGATTCGGTTACCGCCGAATCAAGGGCCATACGAACTCCGACCGTCCTTCATCTCTTTGCTTCCCAAGTACTATGGGAATGCCGCAGAGGAGCCGTTCACGTTTTTACAACAGTTTGAGATGATCTGCGGAATGGCTTATTATCCAGGAGTAACGCAGGAAGCCGTACGCCTCAAGGCTTTCCCCTTTGCCTTAGCCGATAAGGCCCTTTATTGGCTGAGTCATTTGGGGAGAGAAATTTCTACGTGGGACGACCTGAAGTCCACCTTCTTGCGCAAGTATTTTCCTCTGGGAAGGACGAACATGATGAGGAGCCAGATCTCCAACTTTACGCAACTGCCGCACGAATCATTCCATGAGGCATGGGATCGATTCAAGGACCTGACGGAGAGATGCCCGCATCATGAGATCCCGATGAAGGTGCTCGTATAGAATTACTTCGGAGTACTCCAGCCGGAAGTTCAGGGGCCAGTGCCGCATGTGGCGGCAGTTACTTAAACAAGGATGCCGAGTCAGTCTAGGCCATCTTCGAAGGGATGGCCGAGAACTCAAGAGTTGTAGACTCTACTCGGGCATTTCAGAAAGCCCCACAGCCACCACATCACCGAGAACATCACAAGGTGGCAAACATCTCGGACTCTGAATACAACACCAACATGGGCTTCATTAGCGAGAAATTGACGTTGGTGGATGTGATTCACAAGCAGGTCCAAGACCTACAGCCGTTGCGAGAGTTGGAGAAACTCTCATCTCTACCTCAGCAGCTGAGTGATCTATCGAAGAAGGTCGATGATCTTCAGATCCAGTACCAACAGAGCCAGACTTCTTCGAATGCGCAACCAGCACGAAGGATCGCACCCGCTCCACGCACCCGTCAGATCCATTACATCCAGAGCGAGCCCGAGATTCCGCAGCTCGATTGGCATGAGGATCAGTCTCATGTCAATCCCGGCCAGATCACCAGCACCGCAGAGATGGAGGTGGAGCCGCAATCCACTTTCGAGATCAACGGAATTTGGTATACTCCGATGCAGCAGCCGAGTATACCAAATCAACAACCGCAGCAACCGTACGGTCATCCACAGCATGGACATCTGCAATTTCAGCACTGCCAGAGCTTCACGCCACAACAGTCTCATCCGAATGTCTACCATCAGAGACCGCAGCATTCATATCAGCACTCTGCTCACTACTCACAGAATCATCCTTTTCAGCAGCCGCAACAGTCTTCCTCCACACCTCAGCGCTACTCCCAGCCTTCCACCTCTCAGCATTTCACGCCAAGGCAGGAGAGAGGGGCAAGCCATCGCCACCACACCGAATCAGAGATTTCTTCACAGGCCCAGGCGCTCAACCAGATCATGGATATACTGAGTACGCTCCAGATTGCGCACAAGACAGAGATGGAGCAGGTTAACCGTCGTCTGGACGAGTTAACCGTGCCGAAGACCACTCTCCCAGCCCAGCCTCAGATGAACCCGAACAACAAGAGGAGGCATCCAGAGCAGGTAGACACTACAGGTAAGATCTCGTTTCCTGAATTTTTATCTAACTTCATTCATCTCAGGAGCGGTAGATCACCACAAGCACCTGCTGGAGAAGAGGAGAGGGCACTGGAGGAGCACGAGCAGAGCCATGATCCTGAAGCCGAGGAGGAGAACCGCAAGAAGATGAGGACCATTACACAGAATCAAGAGACGGGAGCAATGCCAACACCTCAGATATGGACACTAGCGACTCAGACGATGACATCACGCCAGATCAGGCAGAGAGCCCCGACAAAAATATTTCTTCCCCTGTCTTAGAGAGTTTTATAAATAATTCTGAAACTCTCGATGTACAAGCTGATTCCAATGTAAATAAAAACTCTGATTTTCTAACTCCTGAGATTGTTCCTTTTCCCGATGCTTTGTTTGGAAAAGGAAAGAAAAAGATCAAAAACAATGTTGTTACTCCTGAAACCAAACGACTATTGAAAGATCATATTTTTCTGAAGATCCCACTCCACGATGCCTTGGATCATTTTCCTACGCTCAAGAATCAATTAAGAAACCGATGCACCACGCGTAGGAAAAAGAGATCACGAGTTGAGAAGCATATATTGACCAAGGCAAGTTCGTGTGCAATTCGGAACAAGGTACCAAAGAAGAAGAAAGATTTAGGAGCTCACTATGTCAATTGTCATATTGAAGACACTACATTCCATCGAACTCTCTTAGATAATGGTTCCTCGATCAATTTACTTCCATCCTCTTTGCTTGATAAGCTCAAGCTAGGTCCTCTCTATAAATCACGAGCGATACTCCAATTTGCAGATCGATCTATAAAGAGACCTAGAGGTATACTGAGGAACATTATCGTGACCGTTCAGGGCTCGCAGTTTCCCGTGGACTTTACGGTCCTAGACATAACATGCCCTACACAGTTACACCTTGCTCCAATCATTCTCGGGAGACCCTTTTTGCAGACAGCAAGAGCACTCTTCGATTATGATGCTGGGAGAGTATCATTCCGAACAGACAACGGAGAGATACACATTGAAATGGAGAGAGAATGTAGCAGTCCTAGATCAGTATTGTCATTCACTTCAGAGGACACCAGTCTTACGGAAGATTGCCAGAACATAGATGAGACACAGTCTCTTGATCCTGAGAGTGTTTATTTTGATACCCAAGATATCCTACACGAGGATAGGGTAGATCACTTGGTACCTAGTTCTTCAGATGATTGTTCACATACAGAGACAGATTTCATATCAGACTCAGATGAGCAGTCACCTGCAGTAGATATCTCTATGCCGTAGATTGAAAGAACACATATTACAGCACAAGAGTCAATCAAATACATTGCACAGCTTATACAGTCTATTCAGCGTAGAGAGTCGGATGGTGTAATGTTTACACGTATGGACACCTTCTGTAGTCCGACTCCAGAGACGCATATTTCAGAAAAGAGAGCTATGCCATGTACAGAGTTAACTTACAGAAGAGGCTCTACTGTTGCAGCTAGCGATCAGTATGCACATAAAAAGCAGAAAATTCAGTATGATCCTGGCTAAAGTGATCTATTTTGTACAGGAATCATGATCACTCCTTCACTTCTTCCTGTACAAATTCTTTTGAGCCATTCTTTTCTGGAGATTCATAACACTTGTATATTCTTCATAGACCATAATCGTCCCCGTTTTTGCTTGTCTTCTATGCTTAGGATATCAGATCCTAAGTATAGTGGGGATCGATTGCCCGCTGATTTACGTTTTATTTTTTGTACTTATTCTTTTGTATAGCCTTTCTTTTTCACGAATCATTGGTTCTCAGTTTTTGGCTACACTCTTTTCTATACTTAGGATGCCTTATCCTAAGTATAGGGGGGACCGAGTGATTTCGATGAGTTCGTATTCTTTTCCTTTTGAACTTTCATTATTTATCCTTTCTATTCAGTCATCCCGTTTTTGCTCTCCCGTGATACTTACGATGACCTGATCGTAAGTATGGGGGGGTTGACTGACTTGTTCTAGATATCCTTTTTCACCCACTTTTACTTAGCACGAGTTATGTCCTCCTTTTTCTCTTTTGACGCTATGAGGACATAGCACAAGCTAAGTATAGGGGTTGCGTATATATTGTATATATACTTTCGTCCATAACTCGTACTTTTATGTATTTTCTATATCTATAAAATCCATAAAAAGTGGGTACGATTTAATTTAAAATCCACTTATATTTATATATTATTTATAAAATCCTTGTAAATAAGTAAAATATGATTAAAACTTGTAATTAAAATTTGTATTTAAAATTTGTACTTAAAATTTGTATAATACTTAGTTAAAATCCTATTTATTAAAACATGTGTAAAAATCATTCAATCCTTGTAAAATACTTTGTAGATAAAATTTGTAATATACATTAGATATTTAACTCAAATAAAATATATCTTGTAAAATTCATGAATAAAATCTTAATTATAAATTCATAAAATCCATAAATACAAAGTCCTAAAATTCAGAAAAATTACAAAATTCTTAAAATCCATAAAAATGAGTAAAATTCAGAAAATACACTTCGCAAAAATATGGTTGCATTTGCATTCGCATTTTTCAGAATAAGTTTGATTTCTGGAACTAAGGACTGAGTCTAGTCTAAAGGATGGAGCTTGATTACGGCCTTTAACGTTCATTGTAAGGAGCCTGATTAGGAACTGGAATTTAGACTCTTCAGGTCTTTGACTTAAATCTTTGGGTTCCGTAAGACCATATTCGGGAAATCAAGTCATCTGAGCTTAAGTAGACCATTTGGAGTCATCCGTACAACTCTACACCGGGTGAACCAATCTTGAACACATGCACTCTGCACTTAGCTCGACTTGCATGGAGTTCCGAAGGGCAGTACACCTTGGTAGTGAGTTTCTATCCTTATCTTTGCGGCATTGACGTCTAAAGACGGGAGAGATTGGGGTTGCGATAGTTGCTTAGGATGAGGGAAGGATCTGCTGACACAATTTTTCTAAGACCTCAAAAAAGGGACGGACTAAAAAGATGCTATATCCGTCGAGGCACAAAAAGATGAATGCAGTGCAAGCAAATTACAAAGTCAAAGCAAAGCAGAAGCCACCAAATAAGACCACAATGGTCCAAGCTTCACAAAATAAGACCACAATGGTCCAAGCTTCCACCAAAAATGCATGCACATCTTAGTGGAGACTCAGCTACACCGGTTGGGCTTCACAAGGAGATGCGTATACACTGGTCGCACTCCACTTCTTTTCTCATTCTTCTAACTTCTCCCTATATTCGATTGTGGATATAGCAGAACTGAACTCAGAAGGGAATACCTCCCTCCCCGAGGAAAGAGTAGCGAGATGAGGAAGCCATAGGAGTGTATAGCCGGGATGGACGGTTTCTTCGGTTCTCTAAGCAGGAAGAGCTAAATCAATTCACACACTGTACAAGTTGACTTCAAGGATGAAAGAGTTTGCGATATGAATAAGTGAGTCTGAACTAGCCGATGAAGTGATCTTGAGTAAGGATTATGGAACTTGAGGACTGTTGAGGATAAAATCCTAATCCTTGTTAAGGTTCCGACAAAATGCTTGTTTCAGGCCCGATCGAGCTCTGTCCTTTGTCTGTTCTCATGAATTGGTTAGGAAAACAAATTCATTCTAACTTTCTTTCTTTTTCACTTACTTTTTCAAAATAAGTGTTTGCTAAGGGACTAGCAAAGTTTAAGTATAGGGGGTTGATGAATCCATGATTCATTAACTTTTCTGTCGCATTTTGTCTTAAAACCCTTAACAAATACATGTAAATATTCATTAATTCTCATCTTTTAACAAATCACCATTCATGTGTAAATTTTTCACTTTTAACCACTAAAATCATGAAAATAAATAAAGAACAAGAAAAGAAACAAAAAGGGCAGATTGAATATATGTATATATATATAAAATATGACTTACAATATAAATATAGCTGTAAGGTATATTTATAACCCAACCCCTGAGACCAAGTCAGCATGGATTGGTCGACAAACCAATAAGTAGGGGAGATAAGGAAAGAAAACATAAAAATAAATTAACACACACATATACACTCTTCATTATAAAATAAATACAAAATTTCAGAGAATTTTAATTATTTCATATGAACATATTTTTTTACCAAACTCTTCTCCTAATTATTTCTAAAAATGTATATAAAATATAAAAATAAGTTAAAAATATTACCCTGTATGTATGCCAAGAAACCCAGCCTGCAAATTGTCAAAATCTCAACTTCCGAACATCATAACTTCCTCATACGAACTCCAATTTCACTCTACTCACCTTTAAAGTTCATAAAATAATATTCTCTAATTAATAAAGGTGGTTTCATCCAATTCGGAGTCCGTTTGCAAAAAGTCGGTTTTGGGACCAAAAGACAACGGGGTTTTTGGGCTATTTATTTTCTGTAACACACACTATTTACCATTTTCTTAATTTTATAATTTTTAAGGTATTTCATGATCTTGTAGTTCCACCATAATTTATTTCATATTTTTTGGAGACTATTTATTATTTTAATAAAATCAAAAAAACCTAAAATATAGGTATAAATGACCTATTTAGACATTAACTCTATTTATTAAAATATGTAAATTAATTTATAAAATCTATAAAAAATCGTACAAGCCTTATTTAATATTCTAATAATTCAGAAAATATAAAATTAATTGTTACTTATTTATCTAAAACCTATTTATAAATACATATTTATTAATATAATATTTATATTTTTAATAATATTTATTATTTATTAAAAATAATTAGTCCATAAATTAGAGCATTAAATTATCTACACTTTTTGTATTTACATTTATTTAAAATAACATAATTTACTATTTTATATTTAATTTATAAGTTAATTATACTTCTGGACCAACCAGGTGCTGACACTTGTCAGCACCTGGGGTCATCTTCTTCAAGAAGTGGTTGCGCCCAGTCTGTTCGGCCGGCCGACTTCTCCCATTTATCCCGCACCCATCTCGAAGCTTCTGACCGATCTCCACCGTCGAATCCCTTCCTCTAACAACCCTCTCCATCGCCACCATCGATTTCGACTTGGAGCCCACGCCAAACTCCCAAGGTCGCCATTAACCAAAAACTTTCCAACAACCCAGAGCTTCAGCTCCAGACTAACCGACCCCCAACCTTCCAAGCTTCGCTCCGGTCAACCTGAGGCGGTGACAGCGCCGTGGAGGATCTCGCGAGGAAGAAGGCGCGTCGGAGGATCGTTCCAAGGCCTCATCGAGCCTTGTATCGCCGCCAGCGTGCGTCGGAGCTCCGGTCTTTGGCCGTCGTCGAGCAACAGTCCAGGTAATACACCTAGACATTCCCCAGGCCTTTTCATTCATTTTTTTATTTTCGTTTCGATATTCGAGCCACGATTAGCGTGGCTAATCGCTTCTCTAGGTAGTTTAGTCCCTAAGCTTAGACGCACATTCGTAATCCACTTTCGAATCTTTCCATTTCAATTTCAAATCGATCAGTGTTTCATTGCCATCTCCACGTATCTGGTTGTATAGCTGGAAAATAAAGTTTTCACCATCTTCGAGCTTGTGAATCGTAACCCCTCGGCCGATTCCTTGGAGAATCGAGCACATAAATCTTTTGTTTGCAGATCCATCTTCATCGCGAGACGATTTCAAGATCTGGAGACGATCAATCGCCGTCAGATTTTACTTCCAAAGATGGGTCATTGGTTCTGAACAACCTCTAGGTGGACGAGACCACCATCTTCATCGAAGCACCACCACCGCTCGGAGCAGCGCCGGTCACATCTCTACCGCGGGCGAGCTCGAGGGGTGGAGGAGCCACCCCTCTGGCCCCGACGGAGCACCAAATCCTTCGCCGGTCAGCCGTGATAACTCGGAGAAGAGACGCTCGCCATCAGCAGTTGCAACAGACGCAAGAACAGCCGACGCACAGGTGCGCGACACGTGGTGCACCTGTGAGCGTTAGATCGGAGCGTACAAGTTCTAATCTCGGTCGTCCAAAGCGAAACGGTGGAAAATTTACAAAGTAGACCCAGCAAGCTTCCAGTAATACATCTCCGCCCCCCAGGTTTTGACTATTTGCATTTAGGTCCCTTCGTAGGGACCTAAATGTAAAGTTTTGTATACTTTTTCTACAGAACAGTCCCTGAGGACCATTTTGAGAACATTTTAAGTAGTTTTCTTTGTGCTTATGCCCCTGGGCTGTAGGGGTTATTTGGACCTCGTTTGACTTCGTTTTTTGACGGTTTCTTTAGGGTAGTTACGTAACTACCCCATTTACATAGTATAAAGTTTTCGAGCATTTTCGACATATTTTCATCATGTTTTGATTTTGTCGAAGATCGCCTCGTCTTGTTTTGATTTCTTGAGTTGTTCGAGCTCGCGGCTCGACCCCGATTACCATACCATAATCTATCACCTAAATAGTATCCACCTTTTATATAATAAATAAATATTTTTGAAAAATCTCCCTTTTTGAAAATTAAATAAAAATTGGAAAATAATAAAATCAAATAAAAATAATAAAAATAAAAATCAACAAAAAGGGGGTTCTTTACTTGATAACTTGGAAAAGAGTTAAAAAATAAAATTACGAAGACAAAAATCAAAGGAATTTATTCTGCCTCCTTGAGTTTGACCCAGGAACACTTGTCTGGTAAAATATTAGTGACGGTTTTCCGAAAGAAAACCGAAATTGTTTGATAGGTTTTAAGAATCGAATTTATTTCGCGGCTTTTGGCTACATCGACCACTTTCATCAATAAAAAGCCGCGAAACCGATTTTTTTAGCCTTATCAACAACATATCTACATGGTGCAACATATATACATAAGGAGTTTTTCCTCTTGAGCCAGTAGACTATCCCCCTTTTGAAGCTTTATTGCAACCCACAACTCCTATCTTTAGACTTCATCACCACCAGACCAAGTTGAGATGCACTTTCTTCACTATAAGAAGAAGAGAGGTTCCGTCTAGAAGTACTACCCTCATATGCTACCCCAAGCCAAAGGAAACTGCCTCCTCACCACCTCATCCGTGGAGAGCTATGTGTAAAGTGTTGGTGCAAGTAAAGCCATTGTCTCTGAGAGTCATGTGTGCATTGTTAAGTGCTCTACTTAGGCTCATCAAGATGATATATGCTCATAGCCTATTGGACTCAAAGAATTAAGTTTTAATGAACCTGAAAAGTCTTAATCTTAATCCCTCTAAGGTTCCTCTTAGAATTAGGTGGATTAAGGTCTTAACCAAGCTCTATTTTCCAATTTAATTCGAGGCCAGTATAAATGTCAACTACGATTTGGAAAAACAATACAAATATTTACAAATATGCAATTTTTTACAAAATTTTTGAAAATGTGCAAAATTTTTGAAAAATGTTTGAAAACATGGATGTATGCATGGATGCAAAGTTTTACAAAATATTTAAAAAATTTTACACGAGGTTTTTGCAAACTTTTTGTTTTTCAAACATTTTACAAAAATTTTGTACTATATACATAATTTTGATATCAAAATATTTACAAACTATTTACATAAATCATTTTTACAATCATTTGTACAAAAATAATTTTATAAATAGCTATGTATGTGCAAGAAGAATTTTATGTACAAGGATTTTTTTAGTTTTTATGGATTTTTTAGCCATTTCATCTATTGATACACTCACACAAAGTATGAGTTATGGCTAAAGTATATATGAAATATATACGATACCCCCTATATTTAGCTCGAACGATGTCCTCAAAGTGAATCAAGAGCGATGAAGAAGACATAACTCGTGCGTAGTATAGGGAAGTGAAAAGGAATGGTATATACAAAGACGAATCAAAGAATAGAATAAAGATGACTCGATGTTTCCTCCTATACTTAGGATCAAATAATCCTAAGTATAGCAAGTTGTACATGAAGGGAAATTCGAGTGGAAGGATGTACAGGGTCTACCTCCCCTATACTTAGGGTGAAATATCCCTAAGTATAGGCAACAAAACATAGGTAGAAAGAGACGAAGAAGACAAATATATACAAGATGGAAGGCATCACTCCCCCTATACTTAAGGTGAAGAATCCTTAAGTATAGGCAACGACAGGAGTAATGAAACAGAACGGAAATGAGCAACTCGATGTTTACACCCCCCTATACTTAGGATAAAGTACATCCTAAGTATAGCAAAGATAATCCTAAGTGAGACCTGGGGTGAAAACAAAGCGGAAGAGACACGGATCAACTCATGACAAAACATGTATAGACAAAATGGACAATGTTGAGGTGCCTCTCAACAAGCACTAGGTTTTACACCCCTAGCTGGGCGCAAAGGCTAGGATAAAGTTGTGTCAAGGTTCAGGACGACATCCGTAAGGCAACTGTCGTATTATCATCGCAGTCGTGGTGGATGAACTATGACGAAATCAACAATGTAAAGAAAAACACCCAAGTAGGCAATCAGGCGGGTGTCTGCTACCGGGCAATGATATGGGAAGTTATGATCGGGATCCGATAGCACAAAAGAAATCACCGGCTCAAGATCGGACTGGAGTGGAAGTGTAGAGCTGAAGAAAACGAACGTGGAGAAACAATGATCAGTAATAGAATCCTCCACGTCGATCATCGTCTTAGAAAGGTGTGAAAAGTCAAGATCAGGAGACTAACTAAGAAAACTGATATCCGATGCATATAGTGAAGAAAAATCAGACAGATCATCGAATATCTCAAAGACCATCTCATCCTTGCGAGGGTCGTCGAGGAGGGAAAACTTAGACTCAAAAAGATCAACAATATCAGAAGACTCGATTTCGTGATCCGTCAGATCGGATACACACTCATAAGGTGAAACCGAGTACACATTGTAAGGGGCATCCTCCCGTAGATAACCCTCGGAGAGGAATGCAAGATCATCGGTGTGAAATGGAGGATCAGAATCTAGATGGAAATCTGCGCTACTGGCAAGTACCCACTCTGTGCACCAAAATGCCTCATCAGCTGAAGTTTGCCTCTGATCAATCTGGAAACAGGAAAAGGTACTGGTCAACATCGCGGAAGCTGTCGAAGTGTATGAAACTGATTCTCCAGCTACGGCGGTGTTGGTTATCATCTGCTCCTCATGGAATGGATCTAGCTCATAAATCTGGAGGAGAGAAGGCTCAAACACAAGATTATCTATATCTATCTTCCCAATGTGGTATCCCGTATCGAGCTGTGGCTGCTGGGCTGAGTCATGATATCTGTCCAAGTTGGAGAAGTATCTCTGCAGGGTAGAAGCTGAGTCGTCTGGGAATGGACACAAAAATGTCTAGATTGATGGCTGTAGTAGCGAGGGCTCCTCCATCTCATGGAATATGAGAAGATATGATATCCAAGACTCGTCAATTGAAAAGTTCGGGACTGACTCGAACTCCAGCTGGAAGACCAACGGGAACTCTATCAGTGTCTAGGTCAAAACCTCCACTACGACAGTCATGTCACTTGTCATGTGTGCTGCATCAGAATCCATGTCCTCGGTCTGGTGTGTAGAAGTTGTATCCTCATAAAGTGCGGCACACCCTACTGGTACTGCATCATCCTCGTGTGTTGTCCTGACTAATGTATCTCGTGAAGATGAACTGTGAAAGTACTCTCGAGATGGCATCAAGTAAATCGATGTCGGAACTGTGGTGTGAACCACCACACAAGGTAACTACCAGTGCAATCTTATCAGTGGTCATACCCCTCATGGAGATCTCAATAAAGTCGGTCTGTGAAAGTTCGTGATCTGGAAATCTCATCAAGAGGTAGAAACCTCAGCCATGCATCGTGTACTGGCTCCTGGGGGTCTACTGAAAAATCTGTGATCAAAGACCACATCATATCGGCTCTACGTTGGGGATAATATCTCTGTAGAAACTCTAAGCGTAGCTCTCCCCACGTAGCGAATCTCCTTCCCAATCATCTGTGCCATCTCATGGAACCGTCCTGGAGTGAAAATGGGAATGTCTTCAACATCAGCTCCTCCGCAATGATATCTGAATATGTATGGGTCCTACAGAACTCCTCGAACTTGGACAGATGAAGATATGGCTCCTCGTGCACCTCCCCTGAGAATGCCGGCAGACTCTGAATGAAATCCATATCTAGAATGAAGGGATTGAATGTAGAAGTTGGCTGAGCTTCCTGTGTATGGCCATCCATCATCCTAGCATAGGAAGTCTCTGAAACTCGCATCTGCTCTCTGTGACCGCCTATGGAGTGCACTCTCATCCCAATGATGAAGTCATCAGGGTCTTGTATCTGCTTAGTCTGATCTCTACAGACGTCTAGCACAACATGCCCAGAAGAATGGTGGGAAAGGGAGGGAGAGAACGGAAGGTCGATCGGAGATCCGAACTCCCTCTGAGGTGGACTGGAATGATGGATATGAGAAGAAGAAGTCGCAAGAGTCAGCATGAAAGTAGTGTGATCCATCATCCCGGGGTAGAGAAGAGGAAGAGAAACCTGAAGGGAGGGTGGGAGGGAGAAAAATAGATGACTGGAGGAGAAGATAGATGAAGAAGAGAGCGGATGGAATCTGAAAACACACAAGATGAGAAAACAAAACCATCGATTCACCTACTCAACATGGAGCTGAAGATCGTAAAGGTTCGGTCAATTATCTTGTCAATTTTATTTAGGTGATCAAGTTAGTTTTTCAGAGCGATTAAGCGAACTAATGGGAATCCAATACTCCCAACAGACTGTCCCGTATAAAAGGCCGGTAGTCTGATAGGAAATCAGATATGGCTCTAGCCTAGTGTGCGGGTCACTCTCTCGCTCATCCAAACCAAACAAGGAGGGGGTTGCTCTCCCCAAGACAGATTTTTAAGTGAGGTGTCTTTTAGGGTCAAGTGTGTTTAGCAGTCCCAATTTTATAGTTTTTTGTTTTTTTAGGTATTTTCCAAGCAAACAACGCCTAACGAATTTTTCGGTTTTCCTGGTTATTTAAGTCCAAAAATAGGGGGAGAAGACGAAAAAGCCGATGCGCGATCAAACACGATGATGCATGCAGAGTAAGAGATGCGTACCTGACTCTAGCAGTCTACATGCAGGGTGATCCAGCATAAAAGTAAAGACAGAAATAAAACTACATATATGATGCACGAGGAAAGCGGCCTTAGACGAAGCAATTTCTACACGTAAAGAACAGTAGACGAGTAATCAAACTAAAGTTCGGAGTCCGATCTTGGGAGCCACTCGGTGTCCGCCATAATGGATCCTGCACGCGTTGTATGTGGCTCCTCACGGCACGTGGACTCGAGTCTAACTGATTCGACTTTTTCTTGTGATTTAATTAATAAGGTTCAATTAACGATCTATAGGTGCAGGCAGATAATTAGGGTTGGGCCTTAATTAATTACGTCATAATAAAGATAAAATCCTAAGCTAAGGCTAAATCCGCGTAAATCAGAGAAGCAGTAATAAAAAGCAAAAAATCAAAACCGACGAAAAACCGCGGTGAGGTCCCCCGAGCAAACCGGTGCTCGGCGAAACAGACCCCGATAAATCACAAAGAGAGTCCAAGTCTGTCTTGTATTATTACAATAATACGATTCTGCAGAAAAATAAACTAAACTACAGCTACAGCTACTCTACGACTATCTGCGGTTATTCTACGGCTATCTATGGTTATTCTATGGCTCCCGCATTCCTGTTTGCTTTCTCACGCTCTCATGCAACTTTATGCAGAAAGGAGCCGCTTCTGATTCCCGTGGTTGCGTCGGCTTCCCAAAGAAAGCTGCCTCGATCCTCAGGCCCTCGCAAGAAAGATAAGCAACAGTGTATCAGACCAAAGTTATTATCAAAATATGAAAATGAAATGATACGAAAAATATATACAAATATAGACAAAAAGCCACGAAAAAGCCGCGAAAATAAAATGACTACTAAGACGTGCTCCCCGGCAATGACGCCATTCTGATGACCGAGAAACTCATGCGATCCGCGTAAAGGTAAAAATACGGGTCGTTGCGACCCGATTCTCGAAGCTCGATCAACAAGAAAAATCGAAGACCACCAAAATAAAGTAATCAAACAATGAAGTCGAATAGCGGTCTCGCTTATTTATTTAACCTGGTATAGCGACCAGGGTCGAACTCAAGGAGCACGGATTGGCTTAAAAAGCCTATGAAGTAGTCGAAAAATCAATAAAAAGTAGAAAATGTTTTTAGTGGATTTTATGGGTTTTTAATTTTTTTTATGATTTTTTAATTGTAAAGAAAATACAAAACAATGCCAAAATGAGCACAATCAACTAGTTGTTTAATACCACAAAAAAAGGTCAGAAAATTGCAATAAAAATATTTTTGGATTTTATATTTTTTCAAGTGTTTTTGATAATTCTCTCAGATTTTTATAATTTTTAGTTAAATTTATAAAAATGTAACAAGGAAAAAAATGAAAGCTACTGTGCAACCAGATTTGAAAGGCTATTTAAAAATACATAAATAGCCTCTAAAAATTCGGAGACAATTTTATGACAAACTATAAGTAAAAACTAAACTACATGAAAAGAAATTGCATTTTTTTGAATTTTTTTTAGAATTTTTAATGATTTTTATAAGGTTTTTAGGGTTTTTCAATTTTTAAGGTTTTTATATATCCAAATTAAGAAAAAATTGGACTGAAAACCATGACACAAAAATAAACAGACACTGATTTTTTAGAATTTTTTGAGGCTTTTTAATATTTTTAGTTGATTTTTAAATCGAAACAGTAGAAAAAAATGAAGGGTTTTGAATTTCTAAAAATGGAAAATCAAAACAAAAATGTCCCAAAAAATTAGTGAAATTTTTACGCAGTGGCAGGGGCCACGTGTCCAAATTTCTGTAGATTTGGGTTTAATTTGATGTTTTATTCAACCAATAAAAGAGGCACAACACACAAAGACCTAGATGTAAAGAAAATAAGTTCTAAGGGCTTAAATAAAACATGTGCGTAATGTATAGGGGGCTCAATGTAAATTTCACAATAAAATCAACACATGTTCAAATCCATCACGCACAGGGCATAAATGCAAATAGTTAAACTAAAAGTTCAAACCATAACATTCAATAACCCAATCTCATACATGCAAATATCCCAGAAATATCACGTGTCGAAGCACGTGCACCACAATCGTAGGGACTAAAATGCAAATACTAAAACTCTAAGGTCCAAAGTGAATTATTCCAAATTAAAAACAACTACTAAAAATATTTACAGGACCGAATGCTAAAAGTTAAAGTAGGAAGGGCCTAAGTGAAGTTTACCCTTATTATTAAGATCCAACGGCTGTAGGGAGTCACTCATGATCGGACGGTGGAGGATGGTGGATACCCCTTCGATGATCGACGTGCGAGATCAGATCCTCAGATGGATCGGACATCTACGAGCCTCCCGCAGATGAATGGCTGAGATCAAAACTGGCGGAGAGGCTCTATCGGACGGCTATGGAGGGTCCTGGAAGAACTGGTCGCCGGCGAACTTCGCCCTACCATTGCGTGCGGTGGGGACGTCCTCCGATGCTGCTAGAGTGGGGAAAAGAACGTCGGTGATAATCCACAGTTGATGGACAGCTCCGATGAGGCTGGGAGCAGCTGGAGCGCTCCGACGACGAGGTGGACCTGGAGCACCTGTGCTCTGAAATCCGAACCTCCAGATGAGGTTCAGGGGCGCTCTATCCTGCATAGGAAAACCACTAGGTCGAAAGCAAATTGCCTCGACCTGTCAAAGCATGAAAAGGGGTGGCTGGCGCATCGTGATGTGACCCTCCGATGAAGCGGCAGCGGAGGAGGGTCCAACCCCCGTTCCTGGATGAATCGGGTTGGCTGGAGGGGCGTAGAAGATGGAGAGAAGTTTGGCGAAGGTGAAGGGATGGTCGGAAGGGTATTTGGACAAACGAAGTGCGGTTGGTGGTCGATGAAAGCTTTGTGAACCTAAAAGCAAAAATCGAAATTTAAAGCTACCTACTGGCTATCTAAGCTACCTAGCGAGTGCATTCGTCTGGGATGGAGGTGCTGGACCTCTCGGGGTCATGGCCTCAATGGGGCGACGCGTCCAGAGGCTGAGCTCATTTTGCGACGGAACGCGGCGGAGTGTACGTTGGATCAGAGGCCTCCGACGCTCTAAACCTCGCTGCGACTCGCTCTCGCGTCAGCTATCACTCAGACGAAGAGGAGGAGGTCATCGGAGAGGAGGGGAAGGTCTAAAGATCCATGAAATGGCGGCTGGGGTCTGAGCTTTATACATGTAGAAGTCCAAGAAAGATGGAGATCGGGCGCGCACTCCGAGGAACGGACCCCTAGGGGAACGATCGGGCGTGAATCATGGATCTTGCCTCTACAATCGGAGCCCGAGGTTTGATCAAATGGGAGGCGGATCGCGGCGAGAAAATTTGGCAAAGTCAGGTCGAAACAAAGATCCGCGAGAAGTGGTCAGGGGGGGCAGTTGACCGACGGTGAACAATCCCCCGTGGACCAATCAAAATTCAGTATTTTAAAATTATTTAGAAATTAAATTAAAAATAGTAAATGATTTTATTTCAAAATATTTTCAAAATTAAATTTTTTTATTATTTTTCAAATTATTCTTTTAATGATTTTTATTTATTTTTTTGAAAAATAAATTAATGTATATACATAATATTATATTATATACAAGTATAAAATACATAGATATTTTTTATTTTTATTTTTATTAGTTTATTTTTGCACAATTATCCTAATTTTATATTTAATTTATTTACGACATAAAATTTGGGATATAAAATAATTTTTATTTGATTTTTATTGTTTATTTACAAGGATAAAATAAATAGAGATATGTACATATATACATGGTATGTATAAGGGTAGGAGAGAGAAATAATTTTATTTTTATTTTATTTTTCTCATTTTTATTTTATTTTCAGAAATATATACAAATTGTGAGAAACACATATATATTTTTATTTTATGAAAATAGCATACATACACCAAGAAGGAAATGTGTACAATGATGAATGGCCCTATCTCTCTCTACCTGTTTTATTTTGCGGTCAGGCCAATGCTCGGCCCTCCCTTAGATTTGGGTCACTCAATATTTATTCTAAATATTTTCCTCTTTTTCTTTATTTCTTTTTTCTTTTATCTTTGCACAAAAACATGCTAATTATTGCTATTTACACAAAGCATGCAGTTTGACAATTTATTGTATTTACAAATATTTACATGGTGTTTTGCAAAGATTTATAGCTAAAATAAAAGAATAAAGAGTGATGAATGAGGATTCATCAAGAGTCGAGATTTTTATACAAAAATTCATAAGCTTTTGACTTAGCTTCACTTACGGCCTTCTTTGCTTCATTCTTCGTTATTTTGTAGTTTGTGACAATTTCCTATGTTCTATCCTTAGACATAGCTTTAAAGCAAGCTCTTTTTATTTTTAGCTTCTCTTGCACCCCTTCAATCTACCACCAAGCCTCCTTTTGACATGGAGCTCCTCCCTTTGACTCGCCTAGCATCTCTTTGGCTACCTTTCGAATACAAGATGCTACTGTCTCCCACATCTCATTTGCACTACTGCTAAAATCCCAAGAGAAGTCTTCTAAAACCTTCTCCTTGAATCTCGCTTGCTTCAGTGGAAGATTCCACCATCTAGTTCTAGTTATCTTAGAAATCCTCCTTTTCTTTACCAACCTTTTCATTTGTACATCCAAGACTAATAAACAATGTTGGGTTGTCAAACTCTCTCCCGGAATTACTTTGCAATCTTTACAACGCATCCTATCTCTTCTCCTCAACGTAAAGTAATCTGTATGTGTTCTAGTTGGCCCACTCTTACAAGTAATTAAATGTTCCTCCCTCTTCTTGAAGAGTATTTGCTATGAAAAGATCATATGCTGTTGCAAAATCTAGGATAGCTTTTCCCTCTTCATCTCTATCTCCAAAAACCATGTCCTCCATGAACTCTAGCATACCCTGAAGCATCTTTTCTTACATGTCCATTAAGATCTCCACCGATGCAAATCATCTCTCTTTGTGGGATTCCTTGTATACTCTTATTCAAATCCTCCCAAAAATCTTGTTTAGTCCTTTCATCTAAATCAATTTGCAGTGAATAAACTGAGATGATATTCAGAATTTCTTCTTCAAGTACCAATTTTAGCAAAATAATTGGATCCCCGAATCTTTTTACCTCAACCACACAATCCTTCAAATCTTTATGAACAACCACTCCAACACTGTTTCTACCCCTTATTTTTACCTGAATACCAAAGTTTAAAGCATGTCTTCTCAATCTCCCTTGCTTTCTCTCCAACCCATTTAGTCTCTTAAAGACAGAGTATATGAATCTTTCTTCTTTCCATCGTATCCACTATTGCCATCAACTTTCCAGTTAAAGTGCTAATATTCCAACTACCAATCCGCAACTTCCATTGTAATCTCTTTTGGACTAACTTCTTTACTCGCATGCGTCCATTATGCGAGAACCCTTGTAAATTTTGGACTGCATCCAGGCGGTGATACAACAGAACTAGCTTAATTACCTGCATGTGTTCCTCATGCGAGAACTCTTGCAAATTTTGAACTACATCCATGCTGCGATGTAGCGGCCCTTGCCACTTTTTCATTGCATTCGGGCAATGCAATGCGTCACAAGTAGGGAACGCCCCAACGAAATCTGTATGTTTGCTTAAATCCATGTTGAAAAGATCCGACTGTCATGAGGCGACTTCTTAAATAGTATTTTTTTTTAAGAAAAAAGTACTATTTAGGAAGTTGTCTCTGACTATTTTACGCTAGTTGTCGGCCACCTAAGCAACCATCCTCATTTACCCGGGCTTGGGACAGGTCATGGATGAGTTAATAATAATTTTGTCCATATTTAAAAAAAATGAATTCAAATAGTTTTTTTGAAGTAAACAATTTTTCATTAAATTGAACTTGAAATTTACAAGGCAGCAGGCAGAGTGCAAAGGAGATGGTACAGTATAAAACAAGTAATTAGATAGAAGATCAAATATAGATAAGAGGAGTGCCACCCTATCTAATCAAAAAATAAAAAAAGAGAAGTCAAACAAATATTGAGCATAGACAATGCACATGGAGGAAAGGAAAGAGATAACAAGGGCCTGAACACAAAGTCCCAGGACCCTCCCGTGCAAATATCCCCCACCCAACAATTCCGTTAACCAAGATCCCCTCCTCGGGAACTCCATCGGAATAATTAATAAAGCGTCCAGCCCCCCGGTCCCCACCTCATCACTAAAAAAAAGGACAGCTGTTTACGTGGATATCCATAATTTTACATAATTATTTGATAAAAAGGTTTGTAAATATTTTTTTACGATTTTACATTTGTGCCCTTCCCAGATTTGCAATCACAATTATGCCCCATTCTTTTTCATAATACAGTTGCCCCTATTTTCGTAAGCTATATCACTCTTTCGTTAGTATAATATAGGGGGACAAGTGTAATGATGGAAGAACACTACTATGAATCTTGTAAGAATATAATGATACGAGTTTAACTGCAAAGCGTAATTACTAGGGATGAAAACGATCGAGACAATACGAAACATTTCCTTATTTATTTTAAAATATGAATGCTAATGTGGATACGGATAGTGATGAATATGAAAAATATATTAATATATCTTAAAAAAATGAATATGAATGTAAAATAATTACAAGGATGTGGTTATAGTAGATTATTTTAAATATACTTGTTTAAAATGGTTTACACATAGAAACAAATATAATAAATAGGGGTTGATGGGGTTGCCCCCTGGGGGCAGCCAACATGGCTGCCCCGCCTTATTTTGGGATAAAATTTTTTATTTTTTATGAAAAATATCATCATGTATATTCATCCCTATATCCCTCCTATATGCTATTCGAATTTCGTCAGAAACAGAGACTCCTACGGCCTCCATCCAGACATGACATCCAGACGTCATTTTTTTAACGGTCGCAGGATTTTTTAAATTGATCATGTCTGGATGGAGGCCGTACGAGTCTCTGTTTCTGACGAAATTCGAATGACATATAAGAGGGATATAGGGATGAATATATATGGTTATATTTTCCCAAAAAAATAACGAAATTTTATGAAAAATGAAGTGAGGGCAGTCATGTTGGCTACCCCTAGGGGGCAGCCTCATTTTTCCCTAATAAATATATCTATTTCAAAAACAAATATATCACCATTGGTGAACAAAATAGGGGATTTTTTTTAAATAATTATCAAAATATTCATAATTAATTAAATAGACATCAAGTTTTAACATTTAAAAAAATAGTTATTAATCGGCACCTCAGGTGCCGATTTGAATTTTTGCCTTTGGATAATTTATCTTTATACCCCCTTTTTATTCCAGATCCAATCACCCAACACATTATTTTGTCTCTCAAAAAGGAGGGGTATGGATGTAAATGGGCCAAAAGGGTGCAACCCAAATCGACACCTCAGGTGCCGATTTGGGTTGCACCCTTTTGGCCCATTTACATCCATACCCCTCCTTTTGGTAAGCACCCTCATGGATTTAGATTTATTTTCTGAAAAAGGCTTGTTAAAGATAAACGTTCTTTCTCAAATTAAAAATATATTTTGTTTAGCATTAAAAAGTTGGTTATAGTTGGACCACAAATTTTGAATCTCGTGGAAGACCTATTTGTCTATAGTGTTATTATTACCCCACATCTTTAATTTTTTTCTAAAAAAATATTAACTATGTGTGACAAATTTAATTAAGTATGCATCTCTTTATAAGGTTACTGTAAAAGCAGTAACCTAACAATATCTCCATCAACACTCTATCTTCATTATCTATCTTAGCAGACAAATAAGTCTTCAACGAAATTCAGATTTTGTGGTAACCAACTTTTTAATACTTAACAAAATATAAATGGTTATCTTTAACAAACCCTTTCCATAAAATCCATTCTTGCAAAAGGGTGAGGGTTCTTCTCAAAAAGAGGAATACGGATGTAAATGGGCCAAAAGGGTGCAACCCAAATCGGCACCAGAGGTGCCGATTTGGGTTGCACCCTTTTGGCCCATTTACATCCGTACCCCTCCTTTTTGAGAGACAAAATAGTGTGTTGGGTGATTGGATCTGGAATAAAAAGGGGGTATAAAGATAAATTATCCAAAGGCAAAAATCCAAATCGGCACCTGAGGTGCCGATTTGGGTTTGACTTCCCAAATCGGCACCTCAGGTGCCGATTAATAACTATTTTTTTAAATGTTAAAATTTGATGTCTATTTAATTAATTATGAATATTTTGATAATTATTTTTAAAAAAAATCCAACAAAATATATCAACAACGGAGACATAGCAGACGTATTTTGTTCTTTGTAATTTACCCAAAAAAAATACAATAGGAGAGAGAAGGACCCTTCCTCTCTCCTCTCCCAAATATAGCCCCATCCTCCCCTCCTCTCCCCCCAAACACCTCAACGACCTCTACCTCCTCCATCTTCTTCATCCATTTTGTTCTCCTCTTCTGCTTAGGGAGGTTTCTTTCTCGCGTCGATCTCGTCTTTATTCTTATTGCTGGCTTTCGTGGCGGCGGTGGTGGGAATCTCGTTCGTCGCTGATCGCCGTCCATCCACCCCCGTCCCCTCGGGGGGCGCTAGAGCGGGGCCGTCCAATCTAGGAATCGGGTATGATGGCGGTGGGCGGGGAGATGGAGAGGGAGCTGGAGGCCAAGCTGCGGCTGCACAAGCAGCAGAGTGGCGGCGGGAGGGAGCCACCGCCGGGGAAGGCCGTGCAGCGCAGCAACAGCATCGCCTTCCGCGCCCCGCAGGAGCAATTCTCCGTCGACGACTTCGACCTCGGCAAGATCTACGGCGTCGGCTCCTACTCCAAGGTGAGCGATCGCGCACCAATTCTGTTCGTTTGAACGTGACAGTCGGAATTGTCCGAAAAGAGGAAATGTTGATTGCTAACGATCACACCGCGATATAAGCCGAGACGGATAAAAAATGTCGTTTTTCTGGTTCCCATCGTTGGTATAGATGAGGTCAGCTACGCCTTGACGGCTGTTCTAGATGTCTATACTTCCAATAGACGAATAGGCAAAACTTGAAAAGTGTTGCCGTGTTTGTTAAGAGGAGTTGTCAGCGGGCACGCCAAAATTCAGAATATCAATTACGATATACAGGTTATCTATGTATGATCAGATGCTTCCTTCGTGAGACACTGATATCATCGGTTAACTAGTTTTTTGAGCTCTTTGATAAATGACCATTTGGTTTAGCGGAAAGTTAATTCATGTGATTTTGGCTTGTTTGGTCGTGCTTAGTCATCAATGAGATGGATCTGACATCGTTTTTTTCAAGTACTGCTTTTTTAAAAAACATACAAGGTGGTGCAACTCAATATCATTTTGTCCTAGATGCTATTTGCACTGGGATATTTCGGCCTATCTATCTATCTATCGAAGTACTATTTAGCTGGAGTATTTCATATCAACTGTTATGCTTATCATAAGGGAGGTATTCCACATAATCCTGCCGGAAAGGTAGATAGCTACTTCTAATATGTTCAAGCTGCTTGCCGTTATTTGAGGGTTTTGTCTCCTTAATATTAAGTGTTTAAATCCTTATTAAACCTTTTAATTTTCATTTTTATTGCCAAAGTCGTCTTCATCAAGTAATTTATGAATAAGAATATGCTAAGAAGCAGTTGGGTATGTCCATTTTGTCCACGTCACCTGTCATAGTCTCTACACGGAAAAAGCAGCTGTTCAGGAACTCTGCCATCTCTTGAACTAAAAAAGACTCTCTGCACTGACCCTGGCATCTGGATTTGCACTCAATGACCAGCCTGGAACTTTTGTCCTCATTTAAATACCACTCAGAGGGTGGATGGTACTCTTTTACTTTTCCTGTAGTTATAACATAAAATTAATCATGGGTTGCATATCATACTAGTGATGCAGAAAAGTATAGAAAGAAGGCAGTATATATCATAGCCATATGCAACTAAGCCATTTATGCGTACACAGCTATTTTTTTTGCTTCTTTTGAGGGCGATGCTCGTGGTAATCGTTCTATATCATATTTAGCTATATAATGAAAAAGCTTTTTAGAGAATATAACTATACATTTGCCTATTGATTTTTTATCCTCTGTCTACTCAGGTTGTCAGAGCGAAAAAGAAAGATACTGGAGTTGTATATGCTTTAAAGATTATGGACAAAAAGTTTATTACAAAAGAAAATAAAATTTCTTATGTGAAGCTTGAGCGCATTGTGCTTGATCAGTTGGATCATCCTGCCATTATCCGTCTATTTTTCACTTTTCAAGATTCCTACTCACTTTGTAAGTATTCCCACATGACCTATTTATGCTTGATCCATTTTCTTGGTTGGCACCCACCCATAATGAGAGCTTTTTGTTTGCTCTTTTTAATGCAATATCTAATTAACTCTGTTTTCTTATGTTGCAACTTTTCATGCTTGAAGACATGGCACTTGAGTCATGTGAAGGTGGGGAGCTTTTTGATCAGATAACTAGGGCAAGTTTCTCACCCTTTTCTTTGTGTTATTTGGCCCAGTATTTTTATATTTGATATGTAGTTAATTGCAACGAGATGCAGAAAGGTCGTTTGTTGGAGGAGGAAGCCCGGTTCTATGCAGCTGAGGTTATTGATGCTCTCGAATATATGCATGGACTTGGATTAATTCATCGTGACATTAAGGTAGTTACCCAAAATTGCAAGTTTTTTTTTGTATTGATGGCCAGCTGATTTGTTAATCATATGAACCTGTTTCAGCCGGAAAATTTGTTACTTACAGCCAATGGACATATAAAAATTGCGGACTTTGGCAGCGTAAAGCCAACCACAGACAGTAAACTTACTGTTCTTCCGAATTCAGCTGGTAAGTATATTGAGTGTCACAAATTTAGCAGGCATGTTATTGATCAACTAGTTTTCCTAATAAAACATTTGTCGTCCTTGCACCCTGATACAGATGAAAAAGCATGCACTTTTGTTGGTACTGCTGCTTATATCCCTCCCGAAGTTCTAAACTCTTCTCCAGCAACTTTTGGGTATGATAATTTTCTTCATAGAAACTCTTTTGGGTATGACATAAATGTTTACTTGGTAAAAAGTTATTGCTTACCTTGTAAATATCAACTACGATGGGTAGCTGTTGGAGTAAAAGTTTTAAATAGCTAATATTTGTTCTGGCATTGCTTCTATAAATGGTCTCTCAGTATTTTTAGGATCCTGATTCCATTTTCTTCATATAATATTATACTATTATGGCTTCAAAAAAAAGATTATACTATTATGCCAATATATCCTTATTTATTTCCACCATGCAGTGGAACCTCTCTCTCTAGTCTTTATCAACACTAGATTATGTAGAGCTCAAATGATCTACGAATCTCTGCCCAGTATTCTCCCCTCATATAACGGGTTCAATCTTGATGATTCACCAATTATGTCGCAATATTCTATAAAATAGTGTGTCCGTTCCTCCACTCATCCAAACCTTTTGATTTGCTTCTTCCTGCATGGAAGCACTCATCTGTCCCATGTGTACCACATCAAACATGATTAATATTAGACTTAGTTTATCTGTGGATGCTAAATTATGCATTGAACCTTCAAATGATCCTTAGCACTCTCCAGGAGGTGCTTATTTATCATTAGTTGTTGCACTGATCATTCAAAGCATCTGGAGTTGGTAGCAATACTACCAATTATTAAGTGTATTATATCTACTGCACGATACAATCTAGAGTTAGATTTGTGATCAACAGATGATTGGATCTACACATTTCTCTTAGCTTGATTGGCTTGGCTATAAGAAGATGCTAAAGCAATGTTTGCAGCACAGCTATAATTTGAAGGTTGCAGTTCAAGGGAATTTTCTAGTTTTTTTCTAACCATCTCTCTCCAAAGTCCAAATTTGAATTCCGTGTGCAGTTACACTATTATTATAGCAAGAAACGACCAATGAAACTGGAGGCTGATAAAAATTTGACATAGAACAGGTGGGATCTTCTGTTGTTCTCATGTATTTATAAGACATGGATAAAGTGCAGGTGTCCTTGTTGGTATGAGGTAGTTAGAGTTTTCAGATAATTAAAAGTCAATTCCCTGGATCAAGTTTAGTGCGAAAAAACCCTATTTGTATTATGGGGTTAAAAATTCTTTTATCATCCAATTCTATAATTTACTGGTTGGTCTTGTATCATGATTTAAATTTCTATACTGTTTAACAGAAATGACCTTTGGGCCCTTGGGTGCACCTTATATCAGATGCTCTGTGGAACTTCTCCATTTAAAGATGCGAGTGAATGGCTCATTTTTCAAAGGATTATGGCCAGGGATCTTAGATTTCCTGATTATCTTTCAGATGAAGCAAGGGATTTGATTGACAAACTCTTGGTACGCAGCAAGAACATCTACCGTCACTCTAAATATGGATCTGTACTTGGCATATAATAATGTTCGCGTTAAAAGTTCAAACTTTGTAGACAAATAGGTATTGAATGCACATTTGGAGTGTGTCTAAATTGATTTGGTTAGTTTGTACCAAAACAGATGCTACATAAACATCCGTGATAGGTAGTATATGGTGCAAAAAAAATTCAGTTCATCACAATCTAATGTAACTTATGTTTTCTCTCATAGAAAACCAGCTAAGGTTGGTAACATTGTTTATGATTTATTCCTTTTAATGTTTAGCTGTATGATGTTACGCATATGCACCTCTCTCGACGAAAGTAGAGGCCTGACCTATGCAAAACACAATGGTTTAGATCACTTTTTAAAATCATGCTCACGTGTTTAGAATACAACTTTTAGCCATCTTGGAATGGCGGATAAGAAATCCTTAAAGATGTATCAATTTTTGTTGGTGTACTTTTTATTGAAATTGAGGACGAATGAGTTGTAGAGAGTGCATTTTTTTCCCTATTTTCTTGACGCAAATTAGTTTTCATTGGGTCTAGAATGGTTTGGAATCTTTAACATCCTTCAAATGATCTTTAAAGGATATCATGTTCGATACCATCTTTGAAATAAACGCCTTTATGGAGCACACTTTTGTTTAAAAATCTTTGTTGTATTTATGGTCCATTATTGTAATTTAGGCGAACAGAAATTACACCCTTTTGTTGTAAAGACAGATTTTGCTGCCATGCTTGTGATTGCGTGATAAGTCAAGGCAGTTATTGAGGACTATAATAGAAATAGCACCTTGAGATTTCCATTAAAATGATTTTGATGTTCTTTTTTGTAAAATAATCAGGGATGCTTTAAGTAGTTGAAGTAGAATCTCATCCTACACCTTTATTTTAAAGTCAGCACATGCTTTCGAGATTCAGTAATTTAATGAAACTGTTATCAGGGCACCTCGTGCCTTTGCCATTTCATCATGGTTTTTCTCCAGGGGTAGAGGGGGATTTGGCAGGGATGTCGTCTGGGCCATTTGCTTTTTACGGCTGCAGTGCCTTGGCCATTTCAGCACTGCAGATAGTCAGAACGGAGTTTTCAGTGGTTAAATTGTGCATGGGATATCTATTCTGGTGTTGAAATATGCGAACTATACCTTGTTCATTGTTGAGTGTGGGTTTCAGGAAGCTAGAATGCTAGCAGTGTTGGCTGGTACTTTCGTGGATTCTCAGGTGCATATCCATAGAGACAAGTCTGGTATTTTCCCCTTTGCGGTCTGGCGAGGATGTTGTGGATTGTGCGAGAGCGTTGGAAACACCCAAGAGTAGGATTTACTTGTCTACTCAGGGATCTCATTGGTGCTTGGGAAAATACGGTGTGCTGATGGGGTCTTTGTTGGCAAAAGATGGAGAGAAAACTGGCTAGATGGATGGCCCATGTGTCTGTCGAGGGGAAGTTGGTTAGTGCTGTTCAAGTTTGTTTTAAAATGTCAGTTCACAAGCCGTTGGTGGGGATCAGAGGCGACTGGAGAGTCTCATGGAACTGTTTTTCTGAACTATTTTCAGGCAGGAAAGCAGATCTGTGGCCCTTGTTGGCTTAGATAGCCTGTCGAGACCCATGGAGAAGGGGCGTGGGGGTTCCCTGTCTCAAAAAGATGAACGCGTTACTGTGGTGGTGAGGATTTGAGGAGATAGTTATGATCTTCATTGTTGATGAGTTGGATTCACAAGCCAGCTGATTTTAACATGGATGTCATGAAGGTCGGGAATTTACTAGACGAGGTGGACAATCCTTCCGAGGCATGTGAATATTGGCTTTGGGAGGATGGTGCCTTCTCGATCAGGGTGCATGTAAGGCTCTGGAAAGGTGGAGTGGATAGGAAAATGGCATTGTGTGAAGGGGTTGATCAACTGATTTAGAGAAAGAGGGCTCCTTTTAGAGTTAATTTTCATGTGGTTGCTGTGAAGGGGAAAAGTGATGACGGGGGTTTTTAGAGCAAGGTTTATTTTAGAGTTAATTTTCATGTGGGTGCTGTGAAGAGGAAGAGTGATGACAGGGTTTTTAGAACAAAGTTTATCCTGGCTCGAGGCGTGAACGGTCTCCCGTATTAAGGAGCATAAGGCTCCGGAAAGGTGGACCGGACATGATGATGGTGTTGTGAGTAGGGACTATCAGCTAATTTGGAAAACGAGGCCTCCTCTCCAAGCTAATTTTCATGTGGTTATTGCAATGGGGAAGAGTGATAACGAGGGCTTTTAGAGAGAGATTCATTTCATGCTTGGATGTGAACTGTCTCGGGGTTGGGACTCGAATGGGTTATGGTGCCTAGGATGAAGGACTTTTAGACCAGCTTGGCACTAAGGTGTATCGGTCCAGGACCAAGAGGGAAAAATCTTTTTCTTTCATATAGGCAGTCTAACGTATTGGTCTTTCACGGGGAGAGGTTTTATATTGGAATTTTTATTTCACATGCAAAGCTCTTGTACAAATTCCGGAGCTCACATTTGTATTGGAGGTTACGGGTGAGCACGCTTTCGGGATGCCCACCATTTTTCTTCAAATAAAACATGTTATCATGTTATTAAATTTCTCCAAAAACTGGTAGTCTTTGCTCTCTCTGGATTGGAAGTTAGCTCATTATCTAAATGGGAGTTTCCACTCTGTACTTCAAATTTGTCAGACTGAAATTGTCACTAAGCTAATGGAAATAATAACGTAGAGTTTATTGACTGAAATGACTTTTGCTATTGAATTATCGCAAGAATTTTAGTAGCTGAAAATCTTTCTTCACTAAAAAATATCAGCTCTTGTTTGTGAGATCTTATATTTTGCTATTTCTCCGTATTCAAAATTCAGGATACCGATCCTAGCAGACGCCTGGGTGCTGGACCTGGTGGTTACGCAGCACTCAAGAAGCACCCATTTTTCAAGGGAGTGGACTGGAAAAATCTAAGAGACTTGCCCGCACCAAAACTTGTAGCGGATCCAAATGTATAACAAATTGTTTGTCCTATGAAAAATTTTAAGTACGGATTATTTTTCATATAATTGAGTGCTTAAGTTTGTTTCAGTCCGGTGAGGAGGAAACTCACGATTCATCTGTATGGAATCCTACACATTTTGGAGATGGAACAAACCGTCAACATCAAGATGGTGGTGGTTGTTTTGCCACATCTTCTGAACCTCAGTCCCATATGTCCAGGATTGCCAGCATTGATTCTTTCGACTCTAAATGGTACAATTACTTCTTTTCATTCAAACCATCTATTTCTTTCAAGAAACATGTCCGATTTTTTAAACCATCTGATTACTTTATTGAAATATTTGAGTAGGGCTCAGTAGTTTTTCGAAGTCTCCCTTTTTTGTAGATATGACATGAGAATGTGATTTTTTCACTCAGCGTGTATTTATGAGGTTCTTAATATATATTTAGAGCATTAACCATCTCTTATAATTACAATCAGGCAAGAGTTTCTGGAACCTGGCGAGTCTATCATCATGATATCTAAGCTGAAGAAGCTACGCAAAATAACAAGTAAGAAAGTTCAGCTGATTCTGACAGATAAACCAAAGTTGGTATGCGTGGACCCTTCGAAACTGACAGCTGAAGTGAACATCTTCTGGTCCGATAATCCTAATGAATTGAATATCCAAGTTACCGATCCCGCGCATTTTAAGATGCATACGGTATCTCCCTCTCCCCCCAGAAATCACCTGATTTTTATTCCTCCGTATTTATTCTGGAAAAAACTAAATTTGGCATTGTCACCAGCCAAAGAAAGTTATGTCATTTGAGGATGCGAAGCAACGAGCATGGCAATGGAAGAAGGCTGTGGAGGACCTACAAGCACGATAAACGCAGCGATGTACCTCCATCTTTTGCTTGGTGCCACTAGACTCTGTGTTTTAGATAAACACAGTCAACCATTGGAGGAACTTGTGCTACATGCAGCTGCTGTTTCCAAGTAGTTATACAGACGTGACATGTCTGCCATTCCGCTTCATGCTGTAAGTCGCTGATTCCGGTAAGAACCACATGATGCTGACTTTGCCTAAGATATTACCCATGTATTCGACTGCACCCGTACATTTCTTACAGCAATCGTATACTGACAGAATTTATATTATTCATTCTGTATGAAAAGCCTATTTGACAGAAAGTGATCATGGAAGAATGAGAGAGATTGTCGGTTTTGTTGTAACTTCTAATATTTATGATGCTATTTTAATAGAAAATGATCTATGTTGTCGCAGAATTGCATTATTTCTCGTTTCTTTCTCAGTAGATGGAAGGCCGTGATTGGATCTTCATCATACATCCATGCTGGTGGCCTTGTTTATGTTTAGGTTCACATTCTCTAAAATGCATCATCCACTAGTTTGCTAAGTTGATTCATATATATACGAGCCAGTTTTTAGCTTGGCAACGACGACGCAGCACTTTGCCCTCATTTTACTTGCAAAGTATTGTGCGATGCATTCTGGACTGGAGATAACTTGTGGGGTGAATTTATAGAGGTGATGCCTGCCCGCATGTTACCCCCATCTATTGTCCGGATTCCGTTCCCGACATCTCATTTTATCATTCCAGAATCAATTGAAACATTTTATAATTTTTCACTTTGCTATTATATCTATTCTTGATAAGATTTATATTGAATTTCAAGTAACATACAGGAAATGTCATAACACCACCCATATGATATCAAATATCATTTGAAAAATTAATATAGCACTTTATGAGTTTTCAACTATGTCCTCCAAGTTCAGTGTGGTTATCTATTTGAAGATGCCATATTATATCCACATATAATTTTATAATGTGATCGATCATATCTATTTCGAAGCTATTATCCGTTTCAGGAGATTTGGCAATGCATCTTTTCTACCTGTAGATAAGGATGGTGATACAATGTTTATACTAATTCATATGAGATGGTTTGCGTAAGGGCTTTGCATGGATTGGATTTGAAGGATTTTAAATTTAAATCCAATCCATTTCAATACACAGGAATATGATTCAGATCGGATTTTTATACTTATACATCCCTCCTTAATAGTGTACCTTCATGTATGTAGCACAATCACCCTCGATTAATGGAACAAATCTTAAAGTAGAATGTCAAACGTATTCATTGTTAAAAGAAACTTGATAAAAGGTCACACGTCACTCTGCCATTTCTTGAAAACATGTACATAGCGTAAGACAGACTTTCACAAGTTGAGAACAAATGGAGCAAAAGTCGATTGTGACCTTAATTATTGAGTCTTGATCTATAATAAGAGAGGATCTCATCTACAACTACTATTAGACAAGATATTATTTACTTCAATCAAAACTTGGTTTTATGTAGTAGATAAATTTAATTTTGTTTAAAAACATGGTATAAATTTTGGTAGAAAAGTGATCCAACACAGATGTTTACTTATAAAAATGCAAACAACATGAGAGAGAAAAGTCATTGAATGATCCACATTTTTAGGGATCCGGGGTGAGATCAAATTTGCTTAGTAGGGAAACATTGTTTAACGGATGAATATAAATTCTATGGTTGTGGTTTCCGAATGCTTATCCCCCTCCCGCTCCACACCGCCCGGTTCCCTTTTTCGGGCGGCCTTCTTAAACTCAGGAAGAAACATGCCACATTTAAAGTTTTCCTAATATATATATATATATACATATATATATATATAACTGTGTAAATTCATTATTAAATCCTTATATTATGTCATTCAAATTTCATGCGAAACAGAAACTCTTACGACCTCCATTCAAATGGGGTCGATTTAAAAAATCCTGTTACCGTTAAAAAATGACTGTCTGGATGGAGGCCGTATGAGTCTCTATTTCGCACGAAATTTTAATAGCAAAATATAGGGATATAGTGATGAATATTCATGGAAGAAATTTTCAAAAAAAAATGGAAAAAATGGTGAAAATGAGACGGGGGGAGTCAAGTTAGCTCCCCCTAGGGGGCAGCCCCATTTATCCCATATATATATATATATATATATATATATATATATATATATATATGAGATATTTCCAATGAGGTGCACCTTTCCTGGGTGCATGGAAAGCCCGCCATCCTAACCATCCATAGTCAATCTGATGGTTATCATTAATGGCTCGTTATCTATATTTTTTAAATGTCGAAAAACCCATTATGGTCATTTTGGTATATTCTATATTTAGAATGCAACAAAATATCTCATAAATGATCTCACATCTCTCTCTCTCTTGTCTCTCTCTCTCTCGAGGACGGCTCTCTCTCGACGACGACTCTCTCTCTCCTGTCTCTCTCTCGACGACGGCATGTGGGAGGAGGCTGCTCCGACGTCCTCCATCGCCTCCCCAACAGATTACGTTCACCTACTCACGAAGATCATCGATGACGGCATGTGGGAGGAGGCTGGCCGATTCCACAGGTTCAAACGTCGGAGATCGTGCTGGTGGATGTGAAGGTAAGCGGGGAGGGGAGGAGAAGGTTGAAGGAGTGCATGAATGGAGGTGTGTGGGCGGAGGAGGATGTGTATGGAGGAGGTGGGTCGTGGAGGAGAAGGGCGGAGGAGGTGCTGGTAGAGAGGATGCTGGAGATGGAGGGCGTGCCCAGATTTTTACAATATAATGACATATTTTGCAATCTCGAGTTTTTTTTTACAATCCCAGATCGTATTTTACAATAGCATATCATCGTTTTACAAATTTCAGATTGTTTTTTTACATTTATACGCATGGAGGAGGTGGATCACGGAGGAGACGATTGAAGGAGTACGTGAATGGAGGTGTGTGGGCGGAGGAGGACGTGCATGGAGGTGGTGGGTCGTGGAGGAGAAGGGCGGAGGAGGTGCGGGTAGAGAGGATGCTGGAGATGGAGGGCGTGCCCAGGTTTTTTTTACAATATAATGACCTATTTTGCAATCTCGAGTGTTTTTTTACAATCCCAGATCGTATTTTACAATATAAATGATCTATTTTGCAATCTCAGACTGTTTTGCAATCTCGAGTTTTTTTTACAATCTCAGATCGTATTTTACAATTGCATATCATTTTTTTACTAACTGTGATCTTATTATATGATGCAGGATGCAAAATTACAACAGGGATTCGAATTTTACAAAGATGCTTGGCATTTGTGAAAAACACACATAATAGGATCTGATGGATTTACAATCTTCATACAGATTTTACAAAACGTCCATTATCCTTTACAATAGTGTTATTAAAATTACAATTATTATAATATAAATATTACTAATTGTGATTTTATTTTACAATGCAGGATGCAGTACAATATCAAGCGCAATTTTACAAAAAAACCTGCTATTCTACATTGTGCGAAAATGCTACCATGTTGGCGAAAATTCAGTAACTAAAAGGCAACAAAAGATAACAAATCAGACACGCTAAAAATGGAAAAATATAAATACGAAATAAATTTCAAATTCGAAATTAAATTCAAATTTAAAACGAAAATGTATGGACTAAAATACCCTTTTGGATGAAGAACCGCTAGATCGAGATCTAACGGATCTCGTGATGGGCTTTCCATACACCCAGGAAAGGTGCACCTCATTGGAAGGGCCCTCTCTCTCTCTCTCTCTCTATATATATATATATATATATGAGGTAAATGGGGCTGCCCCCAGGGCCACCCCTATTTTTCCCTCATTTTTTTATTTTTTTTTGGAAAATAAAAATTTGTATATTCATCATTATATCCCTCTCACATTCTATTAAAACTTCGTCAGAAACAGAGACTCCTACGGCCTCCATCCAAACATGGTCGATTTAAAAAATCCTGCGACCGTTAAAAAAATGACGTCTGGATGAAGGACTTAGGAGTCTCTGTTTCTGACGAAATTTTAGTAGAATGTGAGAGGGATATAATGATGAATATACAAATTGTGATTTTCCAAAAAATAAAAAAATGAGGGAAAAATAGGGGTGGGAGTAGCCAAGTTGGCTACTCCCTGGGGGCAGCCCCATTTTTCCCATATATATATATATATATATATATATGGGAAAAATGTGTATGCCCCCTAGGGGGGAGCTGACTTAGCTCCCCCGCCTCTTTTTCACATAATTTTTTTATTTTTTTTGAAATCTAAAATCGTGTAAATTCATTATTAAATCCTTATATTATGCTATTAAAATTTCGTGCGAAACAGAGACTCCTACGACCTCCATCCAAATGGGGTCGATTTAAAAAATCTTGTTACCGTTAAAAAATGACTGTCTGGATGGAGGCCGTAGGATTCTCTGTTTCGCATGAAATTTTAATAGCATAATATAGGGATATAGTGATGAATATTCATGGAAGAAATTTAAAAAAAAATAAAAAAATGGTGAAAATGGAGCGGGGGGAGCCAAGTTAGCTCCCCCTAGGGGCAGCCCCATTTATCCCTATATATATAGGGTAAAATGTGTATGCCCCCAAGGGGAGCTAACTTAGCTCCCCCGCCCCTTTTTCACATATTTTTTTATTTTTTTTGAAATCCAAAATCGTGTAAATTCATTATTAAATCCATAGAATATGTCATTCAAATTTCATGCGAAACAGAGACTCCTATGACCTCCATCCTAACGGGGTCGATTTAAAAAATCCTGTTACCGTTAAAAAAATGACTGTCCGGATGGAGGCCGTAGGAGTCTCTGTTTCACACGAAATTTTTATGACATAATATAGGGATATAGTGATGAATATTCACGGAAAAAATTTCAAAAAAAAATAAAAAATTTGAAGAAAATGGGGCGGGGGTTGCTAAGTTAGCTACCCCCTCGGGGCAGCCCCATTTTACTCATATATATATATATATATATATATATATATATATATGAGTAAAATGGGGCTGCCCCGAGGGGGTAGCTAACTTAGCAACCCCCGCCCCATTTTCTTCAAATTTTTTATTTTTTTTGAAATTTTTTCCGTGAATATTCATCACTATATCCCTATATTATGTCATAAAAATTTCGTGTGAAACAGAGACTCCTACGGCCTCCATCTGGACAGTCATTTTTTAACGGTAACAGGATTTTTTAAATCGACCCCGTTTGGATGGAGGTCGTAGGAGTCTCTGTTTCGCATGAAATTTGAGTGACATAATATAGGGATTTAATAATGAATTTACACGGTTTTAGATTTCAAAAAAATAAAAAAATTTTGTGAAAAAAGGGTGGGGGAGCTAAGTTAGCTCCCCCAGGGGGCATACACATTTTACCCTATATATATATATATATATATAGAGAGAGAGAGAGAGAGAGAGAGAGAGAGAGGATAGGGAGTATGCACCCAGGTGCATGTAATTCTACATGCACCCGGTCTATAACTCCCACATTTTTTTACTTTTTCGAAAAATACCACCATGGATATTTATCTATATATTCCTCCTATACGTCATTCCAATTTCATCAGAAACAGAGACCCCTACGTCCTCCATTTAGAACACATTATTTTAACGGCCTTAGAATTGCTGTAATCGACATGTTGTGGATGGAGGACGTAGGAGTCTTTGTTTCTGACGAAATTGGAATGACATACATGAGGGATATATAGAAGAATATACATGGCGGTATTTTTCGGAAAAGTAAAAAATTTTGGGAGTTATAGGCCCGGGTGCATGTAAAATTACATGCACCTGGGTGCATAATACCAATCCTCATATATATATATATATATATATATATATATATATATATATAGGAAATATTTCCAATGAGGTGCACCTTTCCTGGATGCATGGAAAGCCACATCAATTTAAGCATTTATTCTATTTATTTTACACATTCTAACTCCATAAATTTAATACTAAATATTAACATAATATGTATATCATGAAAGATTTATGAAAATATTAATATATTTGACATTAAATGTTTGTTACAATATGGATGATATATTTTACATAACTATATTATCATCATTATTTTACAATATGTAGTTCAAATTTACAATATTGTTACGTAATTTACAAATTTGGTAGTGGCTTTCTGAATTTCAGGAAAGACCCACCTCATTAGAAGGGCTCCCTATATATATATATATATATATATATATATATATATATGGGTGCTCCTATGAGATGAGATTTTGTGAGATAGTGAGATGAAGATTTTGGACCACTAGTTTCTGTATTCTCTATCCTGGCTATCTCTCTCCTGGTTGGAACTAATGGTACAAAATCTCCCATCTCACCAAAATTCCATCTCATAGGATCGGTCATATATATATACATATACATACATATATCTATATATATCTATATATACATATATATACATATATCTATATATACATATATATACATATATATAGATATACATATATATACATTTACACACACACACACACACACACACACACACACACACACACACACACACACACACACACACACACACACACACACACACACACACACACACACACACACACACACACATATATATATATGAGGTAAATGGGGCTGCCCCCAGGGAGTAGCCAACTTGGCTACTCCCATTCCTATTTTTCCCTCATTTTTTTTATTTTTTTGAAAAATAAAAATTTGTATCTTCATCATTATATCCCTCTCACATTCTATTAAAATTTCGTCAGAAACAGAGACTCTTACGGCCTCCATCCAAACATGGTCGATTTAAAAAATCCTGCGACCGTATATATATATATATATATATATATATATATATATGGTAAAATGGGGCTGCCCCCAGGGAGTAGCCAACTTGGCTACTCCCACCCCTATTTTCCCCTCATTTTTTCATATTTTTGGAAAATAAAAATTTGTATATTCATCATTATATCCCTCTCACATTCTATTAAAATTTCGTCAGAAACAGAGACTCCTAAGCCCTCCATCGAGACGTCGTTTTTTTAACGGTCGCAGGATTTTTTAAATCGACCATGTTTGGATGGAGGCCGTAGGAGTCTCTGTTTCTGACGAAATTTTAATAGAATGTGAGAGGGATATAATGATGAATATACAAATTTTTATTTTCTAAAAAAATAAAAAAATGATGGAAAAATAGGGGTGGGAGTAGCCAAGTTGGCTACTCCCTGGGGGCAGCCCCATTTACCTCATATATATATATAGGAAATATTTCCAATGAGGTGCACCTTTCCTGGATGCATGGAAAGCCACATCAATTTAAGCATTTATTCTATTTATTTTACACATTCTAACTCCATAAATTTAATCTAAATATTAACATAATATGTATATCATGAAAGATTTATGAAAATATTAATATAGTCGACATTAAATGTTTGTTACAATATGGATGACATATTTTACATAACTGTATTATCATCATTATTTTACAATATGTAGTTCAAATTTACAATATTGTTACGTAATTTACAAATTTGGTAGTGGCTTTCTGAATTTCAGGAAAGACCCACCTCATTAGAAGGGCTCCCTATATATATATATATATATATATATATATATATATATATATATATATATATATATATATGAGTGATCCTATGAGAGTAAAAAAATGTGGGAGCATGCGAGTATAGAGGAGTGATCCAATGAGAGCAAAAACATGTGAGAGTATGAGAGCAAGCATTCTGGACCACATAATCCAACCAGGAGAGAGAAAACAGAATCGTATGGTCCATAATGCATGCTCTCACATTTTTTTGCTCTCATAGGATCACTCCTCTCTCTCTCTCTCTCTCTGTATATATATATATATATATATATATATATATATATATCAACTATTACCTGCTAACGCTCCATTCCCCTAGGTTGACCAATCATACATACTTTCACTTCATTTTTCGAAAAAGTTGGCTTCAAATCACCTCCAATATCAAGTCGCTCTAGTCTTAACAAACAAAGGTGCGACTCGCTCGACATAATGCATTAGCTACCTTTGGTTTTCCGATGACCATTTTCTTGGATATGATTGCTGATTTTTTATGGTCATATGTTTGAACTCATTTTAGACTCAATCATTTCAAACAGGTCTTCAAACGATGTATTGAGGTCAATCTCATTTCCAGTTGGGAAAAAATGCATGCATGCATGCATGTTTGAATATCTAAAACATAAAATGGATCGAATTTAAATTTAAGTTAGAAAATTCATTTTGAATTTGATTCGATTTTAGACTTGGCACCTTTAAAATGACTTGAATCTGAATCTTGGTGGATTCAAAAGTATTTGATACGATTAGCACTCCTAAGATTATAGGAGGTGAAGTGCTCTTTATCAGCACAGAAATGACGAGATGCTACATAGTCCATGACCCATTCTGAAATATTGTCATTGTGACAAGTAGTAAGAGCATAATCTGTACCCAAGGTTCTGTTAGAGGCAACAATGTCAAATAAGGCCGAAGGAGCATTAGCAGAATTGCATGTATGCATGCATGTAGGTCTCCATATATAATATAATGAATTAACAGTTTCGATTGGAATTTGATAATGATTCGATCCAAATCCATAGTTTAACGGATTTTTAAAATTCCAAGAGTATCAAATCGATTAGAATAATAAAATCAAACCAATTCAATCTAATAACAATGCATTGGATTGGACCCAGTTTGCAAATAACATTGGTGATAGGTTTTAGAGATTTTTACCACTACAAAGATCTAGTGTAAAAATATAGCTACCATATATAATAAGAAAAAACAATTGATGACATATCAAGCTAATTGTATCGGAATCTGAAGAAAATATCTCATTAGATTTTGTCGTGTTTCGGAAGTTATATAATTGATCGACCACTTCATCTTGCAAATTACAATGTAAGCAATCATTGCTCTCTACTCATCAAGGAGACTCAATTGGGTGGAAGTCGACCCATTTTTATCTAGATGATAAAAATTTCAAATTTCCCTATTTTGGTGTAAATGTAGTAATAAATATAAGGATTAAATGAACATGCTCCATGGCACTCTGCTCCTACCTTTTTTCTATAATAATTTTTATTTTTTAAAGTGAAATTCCGAGGGAATTTACTTAAAATGATAAGTAGAATATGCGTTTCAAATTTCCTACAAAACAGATATTCCTAATATGTCTATATGAGGGGTCGATTTCAGTATTCTTGAAACCTTTAAAATTTGGTAATTCTTGATGGAGGGAGTATAAGTCTTGAATTAAATTGAATTTTGAATGAAACCATGACGATATATGGTAATTTAAATCCCTTTAGATTTCATTTAAAAAAATAAAAAACAATATAGAATAAAAAGTAGGAGCATGTAAGTTACATACTCCCAAAAAAACATTTCTTTTTTCCCTTAGTAATAATGCGTGTTATTATTGTTTAATAATCAATGAACTTAAAAAACTTAGGTCCCACCCGGATTGTTGATCTCATGAAAATCCTTTTTATGTAATTTTTCCAAATTCGAAAAAGTAATACCACATTTGTTAGGTTGGTATAAAGAGAGTGATAAATATTCCTTCCCACTCTATGCGCACACGAATGTATTATTTATTCCTTTATTTATTATTTGATCAAAATATCTCAAATTTATTATTTCATTGCACGTAAAATTTTAGAATCCAAATTGTGACATCTTGCACAAGATATTACAGTATAATTCTGTTATGATCTTGTCATCTTTTTCCTTTAATATCAAAAATGAACCTATCTTTATTTCACCATATTCAGAGTGACTAAAGACAAAAAAAGTAAACTATGGTAATGAGATTATTACCTATTACCAAATCTATGGAGCAAATAATAATAATATAAACTCTAAAATTTAAGATGCAACTCCTCTATATACATGAATATATGTGAAAGGAGTCATCTTGCCATAAGAATTTGGAAGCGAAAAGACTATTGCCATTTTAATCATATACATGTAACTTCTCAATTAGCCTCTCATCATTGTAGTTCCTAGTTCTGCCCTAGTATGCATGCACATATATATGTATGCATGTGTGAATGTGTGTCTACATGCACACATGCAAACATGTGTGTGTTTATATACACACATGCATATGCTCCTAATTGAAAGATACACATCAGTCATTCTTAGAGAGGACAATAGAGGAAGAGAGAATTGAGTGGGAAGAGGGTCCACCCTCATGAGGTTCCACTCATTTGATAAATAATTCTTCCCTCTATAATTGGGATATTCATTTGTAAGCTTAGAACACTTTGCGTTTTCCATCCTCTCCCCTTCCACACCTCCATTATTAGTGGTCTCCCTTGAGACCCGGCCTTCATGGAACCATCGTCATCTGCCCACTTTTAATTGTTCAACATCTCACACTTAATTGAAGTTATTAAAACTTACTCCCACTGTTTATGTAATGTAAGCTTAAAGATGCATTCAATGAGGATTATCATTCATGAATGCTTCTTATTTGACTCATGCATTCTTAAGTTCCATTAAACTAACATGTTTAATGCATGTGTATGTTGTTATTCCTTGGTTGACGAATCATGTAAGGGAGAGAGAGAGAGAGAGAGAGAGAGAGAGAGAGAGAGAGGAAAGGGATCCTACTCTATGGAGCAGGTAACTTACCTACTCCGCTCTCTTTTTTTCCATTTGTTTATTTTTTTGAAAAATATTCCATAGATTTTCATAATTATATACCTCTAATATGTAATTCAAATTTCGTCAGAAACAGAGACCCCCATGTCCTCCATCCAAAATATAAAAAATGCAGCAAATCTGTGACCATTAAAAAATGGCTATCACATACACGTGCACGCGCACACACACGCACACGCACATACACACGCACACACACGCGCACACATGAGCACACACACACATACGCATACATATACATACATACATACATACATACATACATACATACATACATACATACATATCTATCCCGTCGATTTCTCCAGAATTTTATTTTTTTTTTGAAAAATACTTTTATTAAAATTCATCACTATATCTCTATGTTATGTTATTCATGTTTCGTGTGAAACACAGACTCCTACGACCTCCATCCGAACAATTATTTTTTAACGATCACAAAATAATTGAAATCGACCATGTCCAGATGGAGGCCATAGAAGTCTCCGTTTCGCATTAAATTTAATTGATGTAATATAAGGATATATTTATGAAAATCCATGGAAGCATTTTCTAAAAAAATAATTGAAAAATGTGGTGGGGGAGCTAAGTTAGCTCCCTTAGGGGGCAAGAATATTTTCCCCCATATGTGTGTGTGTGTGGGGGGGGGAGTAAATGTGTATGCCCCCTAGGGTTTGAATTATGTATTTTTAGGTATATTTTAGTTCGTGCATTTGAATTATGTATTTAGTTTAGTGGGTAGTGCAGTAGGTTAGCGTAATCAGTTAGGTTCGTAGTTAGCTCCGACGAACGATTTCACCGTACTTTGTGTGTCTTCCCCCATGCCGACCGCCTTCATTTCGATCCCCATCGCTCTCTCTGCATCCCAGGCACTCCACTTCCCCCAGATCTCTTGTGAATCTAGAGATCCACTCTCTATTCTTCGCCTACCGCAAGAGAGAGCCACCCACCATCCTACTTTCTAACGGGACGAGGCAGTTTTCCCTCGTCCCTTGTTCTATCTTATGCAGGTTCAAGGGGCAATGAGGCACTTGAAGGCCGATTCGCGACTTGCCGGAGGTTCTTGGAGCCCCATCTTGTCCCTGACCCGGTGGCGGTGCTCTAGTGACCCTATGGATATTCTAAAGCCTCCTACAGATGAAGGATTGTCCTTGCTACCTATTGAGACCTTTGGAATCGAAGAAGACCACTGGAGTGGCGCCCTAACGTTGATCGAAGCTTGATCTTCGTTCAGTTCTTCCATGTTCTGGCAAGGAGGGGCATGACCATTGGATCAAGCCTCGACCTCCAGACTCTCCAGGAGCCGTTGGATCATGTCATGCATCAGCTGTCAGATCGCTCGATGCGATCTAATCTTCATCGTCTATCCACGAAGAGATACTTGCTAATATTCTGTTGAGACGTGTTCATGTGAAATGATCCCCGTCGTTCACCAATGCCTATATTGTGGTAAATTGCAAACTTAGCCCCACAGTTTTTGTATTTTATTATTTAATACTGTAAATAAAGTTAACGTTATAAATAATTTGGACATTTTATGAATAGGCTCTTGTATTTAATTAAATTGCATTTGGGTATAGTCCACGTCACCTCACGTGCCATCCCACGTGATGTGGAGAAAATTTTAGCGATGCCCCTACAAGTTTTTGTATTTATATTTAGTCCAATAAATTATGGATAACATTGTATATTTTTGTAGAAATTATTGGAAGGCCCCTGAACTTTCTGATATTCGTACTTTGGTCCTTCTTAGGCTCAATCACATGTTGTCCCATGTGATGGCCATTTTATATGTATAAACCTGGTGTTTTTTGTATTTATAAAAAAGTTCAATAAAATGGAATTGATGTTGTATATTTTTGGCACTTTTGCACTGAAGTCCCTATCTTGTAATTTATTTGTAAAATTGCCCCTGCTAGGACATGTATTTTTGTAACTTTTATCTAATTATTAAATATAGCTAATGTGCTCCTAAAAATCTACAAAAATAGGGACAATGCTCCATGCCTTATACATTCACGTCGTTATTTTATTTGATATTTTTTGCATTTAATCTATTTCTTAAAAATATAATGGAGCCTATTTATTCCTTGTTTAACTTATAAAATACCAAAAAATATCAAAATGCATCTAAAAATTCCAAAAAAATATAGTATATTTGACCTATTTTAATTACATACCAAAAATCACTAAAAAGGAAAAAATCGTAAAAATTGAAAAATCCCAAAATCTTTTCTAAAAATCTAAAAAATCCTTTAAAAATCAAAAAATATGTTTTTATTTTATATAATATTTATATAAATATTTATATATTAAAATTGATTTGGGTAATTTTAAGAATCATCTACTATTTTTAAAATACAAATCAATTTCGAGTATTTTAATTAATCCCTTATTTGGGATATTTTTGACTTTAAAAATACCTAAAAATTAGAAAAAATTCCAAAAAATAACAAAAAATTATAAAAATAAAAAAATAAAAAATATTATATTTCCTATATTTTCATTAATTTTACCTATTTAGACATATATATATGTTATCTCTCTCTTACCTATATTGTATATATACTCTATATATCTTTATATTTCTATTTAAAAGAAAAAGAAAATATAAAAATATAAAAAATAAAAATAAAATACAAAATAAGAAAATTAAAAATCAAAATATTAAATCATAAATAAAATAAAAAATATATAAAATTAAAAACCCATAAAAACAATAACATGGACAAGAGATAAAAGACAATTTTTTTAGCATTATTCATGACTCCTTCCATTTTCTCCCAGTGTTCAACCTCAACACGTACTCACACTTATACACTTTTACTGTAGAGTTATAATAAATTTTAACTCCACATTTTTGAGATTAAATTGCTTAAATCATATTGTAGGTTATCTGTTGATTGATTGAGGTTTGTTGAGCGGTCAATGCATCGATTGGATCTCTCGTCTTGTGCAATTTCTATACCCTATGCGGATCCTCAGTTATTAAGTAGTCAGAAATGGTTTCATACCTACACATATACTGACTAGAAATAGGCGCAACTAGTTATAAGAATCCGTGCTAGTCTCCAGGGAGAATCGAGCACCGAAAAACTCGCCGACTTACTCTGTAAGATGTATTATCGCCAAAATAAAAATTGACAAGATAAACGATCGAGATCTCACAGTCATCACAAGTGTTGAGTTGGTGAAATCAGGGGTTTGATTTCTCATCTTGTTTGCGGTCCAGATCTAATCTTCATAAATCCCCACGATGACGAGTAGGCGGTCTCTTAGGCTACCTATGGTAGCACCGCTTCTCAACACCCCTGTCCATTCATCTGGGGAAGCTTTAGATAGCTTAGACCCATTCTTTGAACCTGAGTTTGCTTCCACGCTGTTACCCCTTGATCACCCTTCTTCTACACATGAGGTACAAGTAGAGAGGCCATCACAACTATATGTTCATTTTATAGCACTTGAGCTAGGGTCTTTTGCCTTTGTAGAGACCACAAAGCTGGCCAGTAAAGACAGAATTGATGAGTAGCCACGTACCTCTTCATTCGTATTAGACTAGGCTGACATCAACAATACCCTCCTAGCATCCCCGAAGACCATGCAGAGATAGATTAGAGACCAGTGGATATTCATGGCAAAAGTGAGGAGGGAAATGAATCATATGAGAGATGGATGAGTAGATGAGAGAGACTATAGATCGGTCAGTGGAGGAGGAGGAGATATAACTGAGGACCAACCATATGCCAGGGTAGATGTGAGACAACACGCACGATAAGGAAGTTTCACAACCCTTGTGCAACTCTGACACAAAGATGGATCAAGCCGCCCGCCATCCTTAGAGACTTCGAGCTCCAACCTCAGACTATTTAGTTGTTGCCCAAGTTCCATGGGCATGCCACTGAGGAGCCCCATCTTCCTCTGCAGGAGTTCTAGATGATCTATAACACCATCCACAACAGGTTGCAGACGAGGACACATTAAAATTAATAGCCTTCCCATTTTCCTTGGTTGATAGAGTAGCCTACTGGTTGAAACATTTGGGGCAAGTTATCACCACTTGGGAGCAACTAAGGACTGAGTACCTGAACAAGTATTATCCACTCAATTGGAAAAATGCATCTCAAGCTATGATCAAGAATTTCTCCATGATTCCCAATGAACAATTCCATGATGCTTGGGATAGCTTTAGAGAGCTCATCGGCAGGTGTCCCCACCATGACATAAGCAAGCCCAATCTCGTGCAGAGTTTCTTTTGTGGACTGACACCTGAGCTGCATGGGCTAGTAAATGCCTCTGTGGAGGTTTCTACTTCACCAAGGATAAAGATCAAGTATGGGAAATCTATGAAGAGATGGCTTAAAATTACACAGTGATGTCCCAGACCCAGGTCTACACTCATGGGGAGCCTCCCCATCAGTTGACTTCATATTAAAGAATAACATGTATTGAGGCTGGTTCTTCTTCCTTTTCTGCAATGGTAGCATTGGCAGTCTTCAACTACCAACATGGGAATCATCAGCCAAAAGTTGGATCGAATGAAAATCATCGAGAAACGTGCCAAGGCCTATATAAGATCAATGTAATCAATGAGCTGGACCAAACTTTGAGTGACCTGAAGACTCAGATCATGTGCCTCCAAGAGGTACAGATGGCTTCTCAGCCAAGGTCTATGTCACATGTTGATCCAGGGAGCAGTTCATCACAACCCTCCGCCTCATACTGGCAGGTTCATCATATTCGGATGGATCTCCCGTTGTACCAGTTGCCACCATCACTTCCTTCAGACACTCAGATGGTGGTGTACCATCCATATCATCATTTGGCATCTCTTCCCCCTCTAGTCCACAAGCAGATGGAGCTATTGATGGAAGTCAACAGGATTTGGTACTCCTAGTACCAGCACAACAGGGGATGCATTGTGATCACCTAAGTTTTCTATAGTCCACTAGTGGCACTCAGTCCCAAAGGCAGCCTCCGATACAGTCAGGGAAGGGAGCCCAACATCTGCAGCCCCATTACTCACAATAGCAGATTCCTCGATCCTAGTATCAAGGCCAGCAGTGGAGGCATCAACAACAACCTCATTCTCAGTTTCTATAGCCTCCCCCTCACCTATACCAACAACAACACAATGTCCAATGAGGCAACCCATCCGGTTCTCATGCACACTCGTATGAGAACCCAACGTTAGAGGATCTCACCAGCATGCTTACTAAGCATCAAGCCACTTTCCGACGAGAGATGGATGAGTTCCAGCAGGAGATAAGGGAGATCATCAAAGGCAATGCTGCCATACCTGCACAGATTGAGCTTAACCCGAACAATCTGAAGAGGAAATCTGAGTAGGTATAATTTATAGAGTCTGCCACTCCTAGTGAGGTATTCGATGATATCCATTATTTATTTGATGCTGATTTTGATACTTAGGATCGGTAGGAAGCCATCCGGTAGTAACTCATCTAGGAGACACCAAGGTGATGATTCTAAAGCGCTAGATGGAGTAGTGCGTGTTGATGTCGCTAATGATGATGACGGTAGTGCTGAGGCTATCAAGGATAATGATCCAAATGATGGTGCTGATGCAATCATATCTGCAGATGTTGTAGACAATGGTGCTGATGCCACTGATCTACTGGATGTTTGGCAAGAGTACGGTGTTGATTTCGCCATTTCAGATGTTGTCAATGGTACTGATGCCATCAAAAATCTAGTTGTTATGACTCCCACTCTTGTACCTAACACAAAAAATGGAAAAAATTTGAAAAACAAAAATATGAATAAAGGAAAGGTTTCAGTATCTCCTTCGAGTCCATCTATTGTGATTGACGATCTTTGCATGGATTCCAACCTCTTGCATTATCGGAGGCCCATTACTACTCCAGACCCTCACACTTCTGAGAAGGATCCTTCTACCTCCCTCCCTCAAGCACTCCGCTTAGGGAAGGACAAAAAAATAGAAAATCCCAAAATGAGACAACAAATAGAGTTCAACGAGCATATGATAGACCGATTTCATATCCAACTGACTCTCCAGGAGGCCCTGGAGCATATCCCTCTATTCCAAAAGAATATAAGAGAGAAGTCCACCATCCATAGAAAGAAGAGGCGTAACCACAATGCAGAAATTCATGTGCTCATTCATTCTACTTGCTTAGCTATCCTGAACCGATTGCCGGCGAAGAGACCAGATGCAAAGGCTCCAATATGTCAGATGCCTTGTCGATGAGCAGCGGTTCGATCAGACTATATTAGACAATGTATCCTCGATTAACCTCCTTCTGGTTGCCTCCAATTTGCAGATAGATTTGTCAAGAGGCTGAAGGGGTTACTGAAGGACATTGTCGTCACAATTTAGTACGTGAAATTCCTCATGGACTTCATTGTGTTGGGCATGGATATCTCTGAATGTGTTATCGATACCCCCATCATTTTAGGACGCCCTTTCTCAACCAAAACCAAGGTAGTATGCGATCATTATAGCGGGAAGGTATACTTTTACATCGAGGGTGAGAGTAAATAGAGATTGTTGAGGAGCTTAGAGCTAGAGATTCAACATGCTCGGAGCATAATTCCGAGCAGATGACAGACTTAGAACCAGACATCCACCATGAGTGTGATTTTGTGATCATAGATGTTGAAGCAGTTTGGGAAGACCCAATTTCACAAGCTCTGGTCACACCTTCAAAGTCCTCCGATTCACAGATGCCACTGGATGAGAGTTCGGAGAACACACTTGTGGCACAAGACACTTTACAGGTTGATGATTCTTATCTGGTTAGTGAGGCAGATTTTATTTCTTGTGATTCTGATTTAGATCCCTCAGGATCCGACACTAATTTCAATTTTCTGGACTTTGATGATTATTACCATGTCTGATGTCTATAGAGCCCATAGCTAGTGTGGAGATTGAGATGGTTCAGTTGATAGATTCACCACCAGGGCCATCTTCATTGATTTCAGAGATACAATAAGAGTTCTTCCATGCAGATCTGGTTGCCTTCACTAAATCTTTTCAGAGACCAGAGTTTCTAGCTCCTACATGCCCAGAGCTGAAGACCTTGCCGTAGAGTATGAAGACAGATTCCTTGCAGGTGTGTCAAAAGTAGTTCCAATCATTATCTTAGTAGATTTAACTGATGATCAAGAATCTCGCTTAATGGAGGTTCTTGAAAGAAGCTGCAAGGCAATCAAATGAACTGTAGCAGATCTCCAAGGGATAAATCCAGCCTGTGCTACCACCACATATATCTCGAAGGTGACACCAAGCCATCGCATGAGTTTCAACATAGGTTGAACCGGAATCTTCGAGATGTGGTCATGAAGGAAATATCCAAGTGGTGGAGCGTCAATGCTATCTATCCCATCTCCTACTCCAATTGGGTTAGTCTGCTACATGTAGTACCCAAGAATATGGGTATCACTACAGTTGTGAGTGGGTCCGAAGAGGAGATTGCTACTTGAGTACCCACTTCTTGGAGTGTCTATGTGTACAAAGATGATTGAATCATGCCACCAAGAACGATCACTTCTCACTTCCATTTATTGATCAGATTATTAAGATGTTAGCTGGAAAGACCCATTATTGTTTCCTTGACAGGGACTCGGGATATAATCAGGTGTCCATAGTGCTCGAAGACCAAGAGAAAACAATATTCACCTTTCCGTTTAGAACGTATGCTTTTAGATGTATGCCCTTTGGATTATGTGATGTCCTGGCTACATTCCAAAGGTGCATGCTTTCTATTTTCTCGGACATGGTGGGTGACTGTTTAGAGGTCTTCATGGATGACATTTCGGTCTATGGCGATGGGTTTGATGCTTATTTTTCTTTCCTATACCTAGTGCTTCAATGCTGTATTGAGGTCCACCTAGTCTTATATTGGGACAAGAGTCATTTCATGATGACTTAAGGGACGGTCCTTGGTCACATTATCTCCAACAGGGGCATGGAGGTTGATTTGACTAAGGTGGATGTCATCAAAAGCTCACTCCACTATCCAATTTGAGACAGTTGTGGTCTTTTCCAGGCCATGTCAGTTTCTATCGACAGTTCAGATAGGACTTTAGTCGTATTGCACGATCGCTCACTGATTTGCTCACGAAAGACCCTGATTGTAGATGATAAGTGTCTTTCTTATTTTGAGATGCTAAAGAACTTAGTTGTGCATGATCCTATCCTTCAGCCACCTGATTGGTCTCTTGCGTTAGAGATCTTGACGGATGCTTCCGATTTTGCTGTAGGGGCTGTTCTTGGATAGAGGAGGGATAATTTTCTATTTTTCGTAAACTATGCTAGCTGGACTTTGGATGCCGCTCAGTGAAACTACGTTGTGACTGAAAAGGAGATGCTAGATGTGGTATTTTCTCTTGATAAGTTTCGATCTAGAGTGACTATCTATACATATCAAACTACCATCCGGTACTTACTGGCTAAGAAGGATGCCAAAGACAAATTGACTAGAGGGATCCTTCTACTCCAGGAGTTTGATATTGAGATTAAGGGTAAGCCTAGAGTCAAGAATGTTGTGGCAGATCACCTCTCCCGACTAGAGCATCTGGAGGATTTTGAGACTACCACACCTATCATAGAGATATTTTTAGACAAGGCGATTCTTGCTATCACTTCATTCCCATGGTATGATGACATTGTGAACTATCTTGTTGCCAAGAAAGTTCCACAAGATTGGACTAGGCAGTGACTTGAGACCTTCCTTATGACGGTCAAGTCGTACTATTGGGAGGATCCCACTCTTTACCATGAAGGAAGGGATAGTATCTGGCGTCGGTGTATTCCTCAAGAGGAGCACCATAGCATCCTTGCCTATTGACACAAGCTTGAGTCAGGAGGACATCACTCGGGGGACTAACATCACAAAATTTTCTCCAATCTGGCCTTTGGTGGCCAACCCTCTTCTAGGATTCAGATGAATTTGTGAGGAGGTGTACTGACTGTCAGAGGATGGGCACCTGCGGACAGAGAGATATGATGCCTATGCAGCCCATTCACTTCTGTGAAGTTTTTGATGCATGGGGCATCGATTTCATGGGCCCATTCTCTAAGAGTCAGGGATTTGAGTATATTTTATTGGATGTGGATTATGTGAGTCATTTGGTTGAGGCCACCCCGCCTAAGCTGCAGATGCAAAGATAGTTTGCAGATTCTTGAGAAAAATATCATATCACAGTTTGGGGTACCTAGAGTTTTGGGGACTCATTTTATCAACAACAAGGTAAGATCCCTTGCTAACGAGTTCAACATCGTCCATAGAGTTCCCACTCAATATCATCCACAGATGAATGGTCTTACCGAGGTTACAAATAGGGAGATAAATACTATATTGCAGAAGGTTGTCCGCCCAAACTGAAAGGATTGGTCACAACTTTTGGACTTGGTTTTGTGGGCCTATATGACCTCCTTCAAAGCACCTCTGGGTACATCTCCTTTTCGACTCGCATATGGAAAGCCATGCCACTTACCTGTTGAGATTAAGCATAAGTCACTTTGTGTAGTCACTGCAATATACTGGATCATAAGAGTATAGGAAATTAGAGTAGAGCAGAATTGGCAGCCCTGGAGGAGTTGAGAGATACAACCTTCTCAAGTAGGCTACAATATAACAATATAGTGAAAATATGGCATGATTCTCACACCAACTATAAGCAATTTGAGCCCAATTATAGAATATAGCTATTTGATGCTAGGATGAGATTATTTCTAAAGAAGTTACAGAGTAAATGGAAGGACCATATTTGGTCAAAAAGGTGCAAAACAATGGCAACATCGATATATCTGAGTTGCATTTTGAGTCATCTTTCGAGTCAATGGTCAAATCTTGAAGTCATATCTTGATCATGATCTACTGACCGTTGATGTTGCCCATATACATTTTGTATGAGATGTTCATATCACGTAGACCAACTCATGTTAAGTATGAAATTAATCAATGTTGTTGTGACCCAAATTAATCAGCGCAATCAATGTGAAAATAACCACTATCAAAAATCAACAAGGGTTGTAAGCAGCTTCGCTATTTTATTTACAAGGTATAGCGACCATGGTTGAACACAAGGAGCACGATTTAAAAACTTAGTAGTAAGACTTCATAAAACAAAATATTTTTTAGTGGCTTTTATTTTTTCAAAATTTTAATTTTCAATAAGATTAAAAGGAAGCACAAGGAATAAAAGAGACACACCACACTCTTTTTTGTATTTTTCTAACGAGTAAAAAATGATCAGAAATATGCAATAAAAATATTTTTGGGTTTTACAAGTTTTATTTTGTTTTTGATAATTTTTCAGGATTTTCAGATATTTTTTATGATTTTCTAGAAATCAAACAGTGATAAAAGTACCAAACAATGCACAACTAGGAGCAATTTGCAAGTTAAAAATACTTAAAATGCCAAAACTCGTGGATGGTATTTTTTGATAAAATATAAGTAAAAATTTACAAACCAAGACTAAAAACACTATTTTTGGATTTTTTCTACAATTTTATATAGTTTTTTTTATAAGTTTTTAGTGTTTCGCCATTTTTTGGGTTTTTGTAAAGATTTTTCAAACAAAAATGGTAATGTAGATCAAACACAAAAAAACACAACTACCCTAACTTTTATGCAATTTTTCAAAATATTTTCAAATTTTTATGATTTTCTTAAAAATAAGTAGAAAACTTTTTATGGGCTATGATTTTTTAGTAGTATAAAATAAAACTAATTTGGCAAACTAAAATTACAACGTAAATAACAAGCAAGCAGGAGGTAACATGTATTTTTACTGAATTTTTAGAGCCAATTTGTTATTTATTTCATCCAATAAAAGATAAGAAGTTAAAAATAGTTTACATGGACCCAAATGTAAATATTTTAATTTTTAAGGCCTTGTGAATAATGGATTAACAATTCTTAAAGCCAAACATGCAATTATTCCAGACAAATCGTGCGCTACACGTGATCTAGATAGGAAGGGTTATAAGTGCAAATATCAAACATGAAGTTCATTCCAGAAAAGATAAAGAGTTCAGGATGAGAACTACAAATAACCCAAAGTAGCATGTGGGGACACACGTGACTCAAACTCGATTGGACTAAAAAGCAAATATAAAAACTATAGAGTCTAATTTGCAAATGTTTCTAACTACACATTTTATTTACTAGACTAAAGCGAAATAAGAAAACATGCAAGGATAATAAGGAAATATACCCTGAGGGCATGTAGGAGCACGTGGGGGCTCTGACGACTTTCTACAAAAGGATCTGACGACTGGAGTCGAGGCGTGTGTATACAACTCTGATCAACCGTTATTTGTGATCTGGAAGCTCTTAAAATCTGTTGGACATGAGGCTCAGATCCGTGGCTGATCTTATCTAACACTGCAAAAGGAATGAGCCCAAATGACCCAGATCAGAACTAAGCGGATAGTGATGATCGGAGGACTCTAGAAGGAACAAGAAGAACACAACTTAGGTGAACTTCGATCAGATGTATATGGTGATCCTGGAAGATGATGGACTTGCAAGGAAGCCCTACTCCTTCTTGGAAGTGTTCCGCATCGGATGAACGACTCTAATGAGAGGGACGAGGGTAGGATGGTTGGGGCGGTGATTCTCCTCCTGGAGATGCTTTGTTTGAGCAGCTAGAGCACCAACAGAGGCTCCTTGCACGAACCAACACCTGCAAAGGGTAGCAGGACTAGAGGGATTTGCTCCAGTCTGGTTATTGCTTGGGAAAACATAGAGAAGTGATGGAGAAGCGGGTTTGACGTTCAGTCTAAGTGGAGGGTAAGACGTATAGGCTTGATCTTGCTCCGATGAATGAGATTTAATGGGGTCAGGTTGTATAGGAAGATGGGGGACGAATCAGGGAATCGATCAGTACAAGTGAAGGTGTGTGACGAATCTCCAGAGCCGATGGTCGGAGCAGATGAACAAGCGATGGCGAAAATGGAAAGATCGAAATGAAATGGAAAATGCATGTGTGATAGGGGGTGCCTGAAGGTTCTGATGAGATCAGGAGCTCCAGGTGAGGTGGATGATGAGGTTATAGCCTCGATCCTACTACGACAGGAAGAAAAGGCTGGCCGCGACGGAAGACTCCTGCCACGATGTGAGCTGCGGCCAAAAGACCATCAATCTAAGCTCTGAAAGAGGGTACGAGTAGCTATTACTCTGTTGGTGCGAATCAGGGGGCAAGAGTGGTGCAAGGCACGAGATACTGAGCTCGAGAGGGGGAAGGAAGTATAAAAATTTGAGCTCAAGGGTCTAGAAAGATCGGTGAGGAAGCGAAACCCTAAAGATCCAGCTATGCCTAGGGATCCATGAGGATTACGGTTCCTAGGAGCGTAGCCTGGCTGTGAAATCATGGTAGGGGATGTTGGGTTTGATCTGGAAAATAGTGAGAAACAAGCTTTGGCGAGATGGAATCGGGTCGACCTGGCTGGGGGGAGGGGTTGACCAATGGTCAATAGTCCTACATGTACCAATTAGGAATCTGAATTTTCAAAATAAAAGGTAATTAAATAAAATAATAGTAAATGATTTGAAAATATAAGGTGAATAAAATATTTTTTATTGTTTCATAAATTATTTTTCTGTGAATTTTAAATATTTTTATGAAATATATATAGTATATATACAACATAATGTGTTTTATACATGTATACTATACATATGTGTTATGTACGTGTATTTTTTTATTATTTTTACAAAGGTCTTTTTATTTTGTATTTTATTTATTTACAATAATTTAAGGAGTATAAAATGATTTTAATTATTTTTTTATAAATTAATTAAGGTTGTAAGATAAATGGGTATTGTATTATATGCATGTAGCCTTTATGGATTTTATTTGCATTTTATTTGCTGATTTTAATTTTATTTTGCATTATTACTAGGACTATATACACGTGTTTAAAAATAATAAGGTATTTATATTTTTTTTTCAAAATAAATATAAATAATTATCTATGCAAGTATAGGTGGTGTGTACAATATATAATGTACCCTATTTCTCTCTACTTATTTTCTTACGATCAGGTCAAATATTGACCTGCTCTTGGGGTTTGGGTCACTCTGTATTTATTCTAAATACATCCTTTCTTTTCTTTTCTCTTTATTCTTTTATTTTTGGGAAATAGGTGCTAATTATGAGATGTTAACAATGACATGCACAAAGTTAATTTAGTGTATTTACATAATTTTTATAGATGTTTTTGCTAAAAGATGAAGCTAAAATAAAAGATAAAGGATGTGAATTATAGATTCATCACCCCTATACTTTGCCTTTGCTAGGCCCATAGCAAACACCTATTAGAAAAATAAGTGAAAAGAAGAGAAGAAAAGAAACAGAACCAAAGTTTTTTTTAATAAACTTATCTTCATTAAATTGGAGTATGGAGCTCAGTCAGACCTTTGGATTATTAGTTTGGCAGAACCTTATTGGGAAATAGGTTTAAGACTCAACAACCTCCAAGTTCCACAGTTCTATGGTCATGACTCCTGAATAACCATGTCAGAACAAGTCTACATACACAAACTCTAATGAATATGAATCTTTCCTTATACTATGTAAATGATATGTAGCTCCCCATCTCAGAAATGGCACAGAAACATTCTCCCTCAAGATGGTAACTCTAATCCCCCAGTCTAGCAACTCTTTCCTCGAGGAGCAGGGTATTCCCTTTTAAGTTCAAGTACAACCAACTCAAGAAGAGGGGGAAAGAAGATAATGGATCATGACTAGTGTAGCCATGTATCCTTAACCAGTGTAGCCAAGTTTCCAACTACATGCTTTGATGAGATGAGACGGTGGAATACATAAGCTTTGCTTTATTCACTATATACACTCTGACATGCATTTTATTTTCAATTAGGTCTGTCCCCTTTTTCGGAGTTTTTCTTGATTTTTCACCTTTTTTTAATGTACATATGTACAACATATCTACATGGTGAAGCATATACATAAGGAGTTTTTCTTCTTGAGCCAGTAGACCATCCCTCTTTTGAAGCATTATTGCAACCCATAGACTCATGTCTTTAGACCTCAATACCACTTGACCAGGTTGAGGCGCACATCCCTTCCTAGAGGAAGATGAGAGGTTCCGGTTAGCAGTACTACCCTCGTATGCTACACCAAGCCAAAGGATTCTACTTTCTCACCACCTCATCCATGTTGAGCTACGTGTAAGGTTTGTGTTCAAGTCAAGCCATTGTCTCCGAGAGTCATGCGTGCATTGTTAAGTGTTCTACTTGGGCTCATCAAGATGGCATGTGAACATAGCCTAGTGGACTGAAGGAATTGAGTTACTATGGACCTGAAAAGTCTTAACCCCAAATCCTATAAGGTTCCTATGAAGTTAAGTGGATTAAGGTCTGAACCAAGCTCCATTTTTTATTTTAATTAGAGACTAATTTAAATATCAACCATGATTCGGAATAATACATATGCAAATATATACAAAACTCTTTTCGTGAGGAAATTATCAAAATATGCAAATTTTCATGGAAATGTTTGAATGTAGAAAAGAAGGAAAACGTTTTGCAAAAATATTTTTACAAACATCTACAAGCATTTATTTTCAAATTTTTTTTTCGAAAATTCTGTACTTTATACATAGTTCTGATACAAAAATAATTACAAAAATTTTACATCAGAAACATGTTTGCAAATGTTTGTACAAAAAATAATTTTTACAAAAGGCTTTTTCAAACATTTATGTGAGAGAAAATTTTAAATATTCTTAAAATTATTGTAATTTTTAGCCATATTATTAACTGACACATACAAAGTACAAGTTATGGCTAAAGTATATATACAATATATATGACACCCACTTATACTTAGCTCGAACAATGTCCTCAGAGCAATCAAAGAGCGATGAAAGAAGACACAACTTGTGCTGAGTATAGGGAAGTGAAATGAATGCTATACTACAATGACAAATAAAATAATATAATGAATGGAAATCAGTGATCCCCCTATACTTAGGATCAACTAATCCTAAGTATAAGAAGGCTGTGCTCAAGGGAAAAATCGAAGAACAAGATGTATATGTACTACCTCCCCAAACTTTAGGTAAAATATCCCTAAGTATAGGCAACAAAATAGAGGTAATTGAATCAAATGAATAATCACATACCTATACTTAGGGCAAAGTGTCCCCTAAGTATAGAATAATCATAATATGAAGACAGGGTATGAGATAAAAAGAATGAATGATATGGACAGTCTAGATCTATACATCTGCAAAGAAGAAGTGATAATCATATATGAGATGAAAATGATGTGAGTCAAAGACCACACCTCATATAAAATTAATAGGGGCAACGTCAACGATCAGAAGATCATGATCTAGATAAGGCTTCATGTGCAGGACATTAACTCGAAAGGTGGAATCAGATGACAACTCAGGTATGTCAATGCTTTCATTGTCGTGTACCTTTCTTACCAAGTATGGTCCCTTCCATTTACTCTGTAATTTTCCTAGAAATAATCTCAAACTATCATCAAATAGACATACTCTCTCGTTTTCTCAAACTATTTATGGATGATGTGAGAATCATGCCATATCTTCACTCTATCCTTATACTGTAGGCTATTTGAGAAGGTTATGTCTTTTAACTCCTCCAAGGCTGCCAATTTTTCTTTTCTTTGATCTGCTACACTCTTAGGATCCAATAGTAGCTCTGTAACTGCTCAAAGCGACTTGTGCTTGATCTCTACTAGTAAGTGGCATGATTTTCCATAAACGAGCCGAAAGGGAGATGTGCCCAAGGGTGTCATGAAGGAAGTCATATAAGCCCACAAGACTGAATCCAAAAGCTGTGATCAATCCTTTCGTTATGGGAGGACAACCTTCTACAGTATAGTCTTGATCTCCCTATTCGATACTTCTACACGACCATAGTCTGTGGATGATATGGAGTGGAAACTCTATCGTCAATGCTAAACTCACTAGCAAGGGCCCTTACCTTGTCATTGATAAATGAGTCCCCCCATCTTAAATCAAGATTCTAGGTACCTCAAACCATGAAATGATATTCTTCCTCAAAAATTTGCAAACAGTCTTAACATCTGTGGATCGAGCGGGTATGGCCTCAACCCAACAACTAACATAATCTAGAACAAGCAGAATGTACTCAAATCCCTAACTCTTAGGGAGTTGCCCCATGAAATCGATGCCCCATGCATCAAAAACCTCACAGAAGTGAATGAGCTGCATCGGTATCATATCACACTGTCCACAAGTGCCCATCTGCTGACAGTCAGTACACCTCTTCACAAATTCATCTGAATCCTTGAAGAGGGTAGGCCACTAAAGGCTGGATTAGAGAACTTTTTGTGTTGTTCATCTCCCAATGTGATGTCCTCCTGCCTCATGCTTATGGCAATATGTGAGGATGACGTGGTGCTCCTCCCATGGAATACACCGACGCCAAACACTATCCCTCCTTCATGGTAAAGGGTGGGATCCTCCCAATTGTACAACATGTCCTTCGCAAGAAAGGTCTCAAGTCGCTATCTATGCCAACCTTGTGGAACTTTTTTGGCAACAAGATAGTTCACAATGTCAGTGTACCATGGAAGCGAGATGATAACAAGAATCGCCTCGTCTGGGAAAGTCTCTTTAATAGGTGTGGTATGCTTTGAATCCTCAAGATGCTCTAGTCGGGACAGTGATCTGCCACCACATTCTTGACTTCAAGTTTATCCGTAATCTCTATATCAAACCACTAGAGTAGAAGGATCCATCTGGTCAATCGAGATTTGACATCCTTCTTTGCCATTAGGGATCAAATGGCAGTATGATCTGTGTAGATAGTCACTCTAGATCCAAGAATGTAATATCGAAATTTATCCAAAGAAAAAACTATGTCTAGCATCTCTTTCTCGGTCATGGTATAGTTCCATTGAGCGGCATACAAAGTCTGGCTAGCATAGTGAATGGCAAAAGGTAATCCATCCCTCCTTTGTCCAAGAATAAACCCTATGGCAAAATCAAAAGCATCCTTCATGATCTCGAATGGGAGAGACCAATTGGGTGGCTGAAGGACAGGATCTTGCTCAACTAATCCCTTGAGAGTCTCAAATGATGCAAGACACTTATCATCTACAATGAACTTAGTGTCTTTTGTCAGCAGATCAGTGAGCGATCGGGCAATCCGACTGAAGTCTTATATGAACCGTTGGTAGAAATTGACTTGCCCCAGAAAGACTGCAATTTTCATAAATTGGACAGTGGATTGAGGTTCTTGATGACATCCACCTTGGTCGGATCGACTTCCATGCCCCTATTGGAGATGATGTGGCCAAGAACCGTCCCTTGAGTTTTCATAAAATGACTTTTATTCCAAGATAGAACAAGGTTGACCTCGATGCAACGCTAAGGCACTCAGTCTAGGAAGACAAGATAAGCATCAAACCCATAACCATAGTAAGAAAAGTCATCAATGATGACCTCTAAACATTCGCCTACCAAGACTGAGAAGATGTAAGCATGCACTTTTGGAATGTAGCTGGGAATTACATAAACCAAAGGACATCTGTCTAAAAGCATAGTTTCGAATGGACATGTGAACATTGTTTTCTCCTCGTCTTCGGGCGCAATGGCCACCTAATTGTATCCCGAGTACCTGTCAAGAAAGCATCAATGACTCTTCCTATCTAGCCTCTCGATAATCTAATTTATAAATGGCATCGGGAAATGATCCTTCTTGGTTGTATGGATTAATCGTCAGTAGTCCACATAGACCCTCCAAGATGTGGTTACTCGGGTAGCTATCTTCTCTCCAGATTCTCTCACAACAGTGGTGATACCTGTCTTCTTGGGTACCACATGCAATGGATTATCCCATTTGGAGTCGGATATGGGGTAGATAAAATTGGCGCTCCACCTCTTAGATATTTCCTTCATGACCACATCTCGAAGATTCAGGTTCAGCATCCGTTGGAACTCAAGCGATGGCTTGGCATCCTCTTTAATATAGATGTGGTAGGAGCACAATGCCAGACTTATCCCCTGGAGATCAGCTACACTCCATCTGATTGCCTCGCAGTTTCTTTCATGAACTCCATCAAACAAGATTCTTGGTAGTCAATCAAATTTGCTGAGATAATGACTGGGAATATATCTGGCTCACCTACAAGGAATCTATACTTCATACTCTACGACAAGGCCTTTAATTCAGGATAAGTGGGAGCTGACAAATCTGGCCTCTAAAAAGTCTGCATGAAGGCTATCAAATTTGCATGTGAGAACTCTTGCAGAATCTGTGAATCAGACAAAGATGACCCTGATGGTGTATCTATCAAGTGTACTGGCTCACACTCCTCCCTAGCTGTCATCTCTGTGGAAATCAAACATGGTAAATAGTCATCAAAGTCCTGCTAATCAAAATTAGTGTTTGAATCTGAGGGATCTGAATCTTAATCACATGAAATGTAATCTGCTTAGCTACCATTCTCACAATAGTCAACCTCTGAAGTGTCCTGTGCCATGAGTGTGCTCTCTGAACTCTCATTTGCTATAATTTATAACTCTGTAGTATTTGAAGTTGTGACAAGAGCTCGTGATGCTGGATCTTCCCAAACTTCTTCATCGTCCGTAATCACAAAATCACACTCTTGGTGGACATCTAGCTTTGCATCTGTCATCTACTCTGAGTAGGTCACCTGCTCTGAGCAAGCTGAATATGTGGTTCTAGTCTCCTTGATCATCTCTATTTGTACACTTTTGCCCTTGACGTGAAAGTATGCCTTCCCACTGTCATGACCATACACTACCTTCGCTGTGGCCAAGAAAGGTTGTCCTAAGATGATGGGGGTATCGGTCACATATCAAGGATATCCATGTCCAGTCCAACAAAGTGCTCGAGGAATTTTAGGCCATGAATTATTACGATAACGTCCTTTAGTAACCCCTTCAGCCTCTTAATAGATCTATCAGCATACTGAAGGACTGTCCTATTCTATTTAAGAGGGACAAACTCAAATCGATCAAGTAAGGTAGACATGAAGAGGTTAATCGAAGAACTACTTTCTAATAGCGTTTGATCAAATCACTGCTCATGAATGTGGCATCTGACATAAGGAACTCTTGCATCCGGTCTTCTGGCTGGTAATCGGTTTTGGATAGCAAAGCAGGTGGAACAAGTGAGCATATGGAACTCTGCATTATGGTTCCTCTTCTTCCTACAGATGGTGGTCTTCTCTCTGAAGTTCTTCTGGAAAAAGAGGGATGTGTTCAAGTGCCTCTTGAAGAGTTAGCTATATCTGGAATCTGTCTATCATCTTCTCATTGAACTCTAGTTGGTTTCTCTTTTTTGGATTTTCTACTTTGGCCCCCTTTCCTAAGAGGAGTGCTTGAGTGAAGGGGATGGAAGGACCCTCTCCAGATAGATGAGGGTCAAGAGTAGGTTCCTGTGCATTCTATAGGCTAGAATCCATGCAAAGATCATCAAGCAAAATAGATGGACTCACAGGAGATACAAAAACCTTTCCTTTATTCAAATTTTTTTTATTTTTGATAATTTTCCATTTTGTGTGATTTTCTATAAGAATCCTCAGATACAAGACGAATCAACCAAACAGAAGGAATCTTGGTGGCATCAGTACCATCGACAACATCTAAACTTGTGGTATCAGCATCGCTAGAAGTGAGGCTGGGTCTGCTGCTCGTAGTGAGGAGGGGGCTGGGAGTACTGCAGATGAGGTTGCTGCTACCTCCACTGTTGTCCCTAGTACTAGGCACGAGGACCATGTTGCTAATGCTGGGGGAGTACTAGAGTTGTTGAGGCTGGCTGCCCTGCCCTACCTGAGCTGGAGGTTGCTGCTTGGAAGAGGTGCCTATAGTAGACATCGGAAGTTGGGGTGGTCATGACAGACCCATGCTGTGGTTGGTACTGGGAGTACCGGATCCCCTTAACTTCCATCAACGTCTCCTGCTGCTCGTGGACTGGTGGAGGAAGGGTCGCCAAGGGCTGATCTGATTGGTATACCACCATCTGAGTGTCTGAAGATGGTGGTGGATGCTGGTATTATTGGAGCCGCTAGACTGGTTCTACCTGAATGTGGTGGACCTGAAGGTACGAGGCAGAGGGCTGGGTGGGGCTGCTCCCTAGATCAGTCCATAACCTAAGATGGGTATGAGAAGCCGTCTGTGCCTCTTGGAAACACATGATCTGGGTCTTCAGGTCACTCAAGATTTGGGCCAGCTCATCGATTTTGTTGAGCTTATCCAGGCCCTGACATTGCTTATTCTCTATGATCTCTACCCGGTCCAACTTTTGGCTGATAATGCCCATGACAGTAGCTAAAGACTCTACTAGTGGTGCTACCAAAGAAAACGCGGAGGGACTGACATCAACACGTGAAATCCTCTTATATGAAACCACATGTGGGAGAGGCTTCCCCTGAGTATAGACAAGGGTCTGGTACATCACTGTATAATTTTCTTCCATTTCCTCATAGATGGTTGATGAATCTGTGATTCATGACTCTTAAAGTTGAAAATAGAGCCTTGTTCCCGAGTAATTAGGAGCATATTTTCACAAAAAAATGCATAATTAACATTCATGCACGCATTGATAACATTTGCATCTTAGCATTTGCATCTGCATTAAATGAGAAGCCTGATTCACTTGTAAAAATTACTCATCTGTATATATTTTACACTAACTATAAATCCCATAAATTCACTTTATATTGTATATATTACTGATAAATAATACTAAAAAAATGCTGACTTGAATAATTGCCCGATAAAACCCCAAACCAAGTTAAGGACCATGGACCTTAGAGTGCACATATCTCTCTCGTACAACCTACAATCTAGGTCTACTACTTTAAAATTAATACACATTAAGAGACCTTCAAAATAAGACCAATTTCATTTAAATCGAAGCTCGTATGCAAAAGTTGGGTTTTGGGACCCCATTGTACACTCATGTATGTATATTTATACTCTTGTATTTTATTACTTTATCTGACCTCATTTCCATTTTTGGTCAACATGAAACTTATAATCTCATCGAGATCTACAACTATCATGTTTTGAGTTTTTTCGAATTCGGCCATCTTCGCCCCCTTATCTAACATTCTTTTTTAGCCAACCAGATTAGGTCACGTGGTGCCCTCTGGTTGCGGCACGCAGCCCGCTCCATTGCCCACCATGCGCCTTGCCTCTGGGTCGTTAGATCGCCTTCGCCTCCTTTAGATCTTGGCCTTCCATGCCGCATCATCTCTCCACCATTCGATCGATCCCTAGATCTCGTTCAGACCGCACGCTCTTGCCTCAACCTTAGCACTCCTTGTGGCACGCTCATGGTCGTGGGATCTTCGCCCTGATGTACCTCTCACTCCCGCTTAATCACGACCCTTCGATCCTACGTCAGATAATCTCCACTGTTCTTCAGCGCCGTGCTCCCATGCTGCCACGTGGCTACATTACGACCCTGCGATCGCACCGCCATGATCTAATCCCGACCGCTTCCTTGCACCTACCTCCTGGCTGTTGGATCACTAGATCGAACGGTTGAGAAGTCGTCGTCTACTCCCGAAGGAGCCTCGCCCACATCGCCCACCATGTGATGGCTCCACCCCCTTTCTATTTCTGGCTCCACTCCAGCCACCTTCTTCGCCCCCTCTCACCTTCACGACGTCGCCCATACCTCCCTCATCCTCGTCGGCCTCCACAATCTACATAACACCCTTCCTCGTCACTCCACACGCTCCACGAAACCACACCTTCCATCACCCGCACCTCCACCTTCTCTCTATAAATCCAGCACCTCTGGCCACTTCTCACCCCATCGACCCTTGCATAAAGATACCATGAGCTCCTATCCTCCTATTAGTGACAACAATTCGGCGAGAAATCAAGCGACGCCGGCGCTGTCTTCTCCGGCGATATCCACATCGTAGCACGCCGTCCTACAGCCTCTTGGATGAGTTGCACGAGCTCGGGCCAGCTGCCGACCCTCGAGCGATGACCAGGAGCTCCTCCGCAAGCTTCAGACCCCAGGTAGCATCCTCCATTGTCTTCTCCAATTTTCATCTTCTCCATCATCGATTTTCTCTCAATTTATTCCACTCCTCTGCTCATCTTCATGCCTCTCCAACAATCCACTGAGCTATTCCTTGGAGCTTACACCTTCGCGCACTATTTAGATCACTCTGACAACACCTTACATCACCATCCGACCAAAGCTCTACCGCCACGGTGGAGGAGGACCATCAACCACTGATCGCTTCACCTTCAGGCTTCACCGCATTCACACTCACCTCACGAGCACGTTGCACATGCTTTATTGCACAAGCTAACCTTGCAGGACCCATCATCTTCATTGGCTAGATTCATCGTCAGAGCCGCTTTGAGCTTCGCCTCCACCGGTCTCTGATCGACTTCAGCCGCCTCCAGAACCTCCGAAGGACTCCTGACGCTTCTACGATTGATCAGAGTTATCCAGGAGTAGTGGTGAGCTTCCACAACCTCAGGAGAAGGTGGCGGGGCAGGAGCATCATCGTCGGAGCCCCACCAAGTCCACTATAGGAGGCGGCGGATCGGAGAAGAAGAATCCCCGCTATCGTTGGATCTTCCCGACCCACGTTACCTCTTCATCGACCTCCAGATACCGTTGGATTGACTTCTGATCTGACTATCCAGCCGTAGCCACGTGGAGTCTCCGAGCCTCTTCCCTGACCTCCGGCTCAGAGCATCCGAAGCTAATCCGAAGCTAGCCTGAGCCTCCATCATCATCTGAGCCTAGCCCTCTCACGTGTCTCTCATGTGAAGGCTAGGTAAACTACACAGAGGTCCCGAAAAGTTTCAGAAATTGCATTTCGGTCCCTGCCAGGTGCGCCACGTGAGGAGCATGTTTTCCAGTGGGAATGTTGCACTCACACACTCGTATTATAGGTATTTTCACTTAAGTCCTTGTCTGCGCGTTTTATTTTGAAGAAATTTTATTTTCTGTATTGCATTTTGGCCCTTGTCTTTGCATGCATAATTAGGTGTCCATATTTCATCATTTTTAATTCCAAAAATTACATGTTGTAGTTTAACTTGTCCTTTATCTTATGTGACACAAGTCTTATTTTTGTGAGCCATCTAGATTTTAATAATATTATTTTGGTGAAATTTGATATATTTTTCCCACTGTGTGCCTTTTATTCAATATTAAATTCTTTGTTGCTATAAAAATCATCATAAAGTCATATTAGACCTAGGATAAGTACTCTACACTGTGCCTAAAAATCATTGCATTTGCATGCATCAAGAGGCATGAATAAATCAAACAGTAATTTGGCTAGTTTATTTTTTATATGTCCAATTCACATAGATTTTTAGGTTTATTAATTTTCATGGATTTCTCTCACTAAGAATTATATAGGATAATTTTATTTCTGAAAATAATATGCTTTGGTATTTATTAAAATTAATTTTGTAAAAACAGCCCTACATCCATATTTTATTCATAGTTAATTCATCTAGAGTCTAAAAATTCCAAAAATGTAAACACTTAATCTCATGGCCTTCCATCATCTGGCCAAGTTTCATTAATTTTGGATCTTATTTCACCATATTTCTTGATTTAACTTACAAATTTGGCCTGAACTTGCATTGTTGTTCTGTTATTTGCATAAAATTTATAAAAAGACCAAAAATATTCTTCTGAAAATACAACCTCAGAATTAACTAAAAATTTTCCTAAGGAGAAAGCTGCCTCCCTGAGTTCGACCTTGGGCTTGCCTAAGTAAAATAAATCTATCGCTTGAACTTGATTGTCGATTAAGTCTGAGTGGTCTTTTTGACGAAGTCTCGATTACCCCACTGCAACGAACTTAACATCTAATTTGATCGATAACTCGCTCGAATTAACAAGGGTAGCCAAGGCAGCATCAAAAATGGCGTCGTTGCTAGGGAGGCACGACTTAGGTTATTTTTTAGAGAATTTTTGAGTTTAGATTTTCCATCCCCGGGTAGTCTGATTCCTGGCTTTTCTTATAAATATTTTTCTGTCATTTGTTTGTATCTATTCTGTGTCGTCCTTTATCTGACCTCTATTTATTTTCGCTCGAGGAAAATGAGGAGTGAAGGCGATTCTCCAGGCAAACCGAGGAATTTGCATGTAAATAATTTGAATGATTGTGACGACTTATCATTTTCTGTTGTTTTCACTATTTTTGCTTTTTTCCAGCGGTTCCCGTTTGGGTTCTCACGTGTGTACGTATAGTGGAAACGTGTCCCCATGTATTGTGTGGATTGCTTTTACGTAGAATAGGCTTGCACTTGTGGCTCTTAGAGCTATGTTAGGACTTGCTTGTGGTCGTAAAATTCTAGGACCACACTTCGCACTTAAAAGACACACTTAGACCATAGATCTAGACAAATTCAATATGTGCTTCACTCCCTAATAGAACTACCTGTCTAGGAGAGGCTTTTATCGCTTGCATCACATATAGTATAAAGTTTTCAATTCTTTTTTGCATCCTACATAAAAAGCGAAGGAATCACTATAAGTCTTCTCTACTTGACATTTCATCATAGTTTTATCTTGCATCGGCTTTTCTCGAATCCTTTCCCCTTAGTTTTTCAAACTTAGAATAAAAAGGAAATTGGGACTGGATGATAGGCGTGCTATGTGGTTGGACTAATCAAGTGATCACCTAAATTTAAAATCGGGACTGCTAAACAAAATTGACCAAAAAATCAATAAAATCAGAAATTCTGCTTGCTGGAGATTAACCTCGACCTTGTTTTCATGCTGAGTGAGGGTACTTGAGTGTGTGTGCACACCCTAGGGCAGAGCCAAAATCCCCGCCTTCCATATCATGTACCAACCGATCCTCACAAATATGACAAGTTGAATTCTTTCAGGTTCACTAACTAGCACCAAGTAACCTCCGCTTGTTCGCAGGTAGGTAGGGGTGAACCAGCGGTGCTTCATGATAAGTTGCTAGTAACCCCTCGGGGTGAAGTCCCAGCCTTGTCAACCTCAGCCTGTTCATAGGTAGATAGGGGCAGGTCTTTGAACTCATCAACTTGGGATAGGAGCGAAGAAAGGAAGGGCGTCGATATCTTAGGTGACAGGTTAAACATGGAAGACGCATCCGACTTTGGGCCGACTTCCCTATAGGCCATGTAACCTTTACTACTTGCTTGAAAATTCACACTTAAAATCAACCAGATTAATTTGACTCAGTTTCGGGTCCTTCACCGTGTTGAGTGTGAAAATCAGGGTTTTGATTCACTTGCTTGCTTCAGGTAGGAGTAAAATCCTATCTTATACTCCTGATTCTTCTTCTCACCATCCAAGTTGACTGACTGGGGGGATATCTATTCCCACTTCGCAAATCTTTCTTTGATCCCCTTAGGAAGTTCGTCTTCACCGACCCAAGCGCAACTTGGGCCAACCCGAGCTCATGACCCTCTTGAGTTCGGGATCCATCACTCCCAGGGTGGTTACCCTCAAACAAACTCTTTTCTCTCCTCTGATCTCACCGAGGAAGACCATCGCCTCGGTGAGAATGTCTTCAATGATATTCCCTCCAACCTATACCATTTTCTTTACCCAGGAGAAGAGGAGAAGATGCCACCTAAGAAACCCCTGGAGGAATAGGAACAAAGAGATGACCCCATATATAACAAATCCTTACTCGCCTCGCCACAGCCGAACAATAGAATGCAAACTTGGTGGCAAGGATGAGATAGGTAATCATAGCAGGTGGAATTGATCGACCCATGGTAGATGCCTACAATCCAGCAGAAAATGAGATGCATAGTTGGTTGGTACCTCTGGTTCCCCCTGAAGCGTTCGAGCTGAAGCCCCATTTTCTGAGTCTACTGCCGAAGTTCAATGGAAATGCAAACGAAGAACCATATGACTTCCTTAGGGACTTCGAGCTGGTGTGCAACAACCTTAGTCATCCTAGGGTTGGGTAAGGCTATATTAGGCTGAAGGCTACCCCATTTGCCTTAGGAGATAAGGCTGCTCATTGGTTGAAAAATCTCAGGGTGAGATGTACGATCTGGATGAAGTTCAAAGATTTATTCTTGAAGAAGTTCTACCTACTCAGTAGGAGTGATAAGATGAGAACCAAGATCGCGAGTTTTTCCGAGGGACCCAATGAATCATTCTACGAAGCATGGGATAGATTCAATGACTTAATTCAGAAATGCCCCTGCCACAGCATTACAAAAGCGATCTTAGTCCATACCTTGTTCTGTGGCATGACCCTGGAGATGCAGGGGTTAGTAGGTGCCGCCTGTGGAGGAAGCTATTTGAACAAGAACGAAAATGTCGTACGGAAAATTCTGGAGCAGATGGTGGAAACAGGCTGATCTTAGGCCACCAGGGCCTATCAGTTGTCTCCCTTAAGCCTATCTAATGAGACAACTAGGAGGACTGTAGCACATCTGATAGAGGACCTCATCCCCAGCATGGGGATAATAGCTGACAAGTTAACCATGGTTGAGCAGATTCACAAGAGGGTCACTGACCTTGAGGTACTTTCGCAACTGTCAAAACAAGTGGAGGAATTGACTGAGAAGGTAGCTAAGATACATCTAGCTGCCCCTTCTGCACCACCTGTGCCTATACACTTAGTCCATCTTGTACAGGAGCAGGTACAAGGGCCTCAAAGTAGCTGGGTAGAGGATCAGTAGTATACTCAGCAGGAGCAGCTTGCGTACTCACAAGTAAAGACATGATACGAGGAGCCTCCACAGGTGTTCGAGATCAATGGGCTGTGGTACAACCATGACCCCGTCGGTAGACAGTCAGGGATGGGGAACGATCAGCCTCACCGACCTTCCCTAGCTTACCAGGAAACCCGCTCCATCCCTGCACTGTGCTTCGTACAGTCCCGGCCCGGACAAGGGTAACGGCCTCAGCAACACCAGTAGTAGCGCTCTTTCCACTCGGGCCAGCATGGCCCTCCACCACCTTCCCATCAACAGCAGTACCGGCATGGCCAACATGGCCAATATATGAACTTATCCTCTAGTCACCAGCAACAAGACCTACCCACAAATGAATTGGAGTCCCTCACCTTGGTTATCGAAACCCTGACTGATAGGGTTCAAGAGATTCAGAATGACTACATGGATATGAGAATGGATTTGAATCATGTTTCTCGTACCTAGGACCAGTAGATAGCGCTAAAGACCCCAATTCCCGCCCAAGTTCAGGCTAATCCCAACAACCTGAATCAAGACCAGAACTGACCACGAGATCAAGTATACCATTCAGATAACTCTTTATTTGAACATGAGATCCTTTCGTACGATAATGTTAATCATATATCCCTCAGGAGCGGAAGGACCGTGATCGTACCTGATTGGGCACAACCACTAGAGGAAGACACCGCCAAGTCTCTACCTGAGGAGAACATAGAGGCAGAGGAGGAGCAACATCACCACCACTGACAGAAGAAGAGGACCTTTAATTCCTCGAAGAAGAAGGAGAACAACACCCGTAGTGAGTCCGACGAGACCGATGAGCAGCCCGAACCTTCATCTGAGGAGGATGTCCCAGCAACCACGGAAGACGCATCATCAGTTTCGCAGCAGAAATTTTCTTTTAGTCAGAGTCAGAGTCCGAGTCAGTATTAGTGTTAGAGTCCTGTACAGAACTCAATTCCTCATTTCAATGAAAATCGCAGTTTTAGAATATGAGTTAGCATCAATAATCCCTTTCCCCTAAGATCTTAAGGGTGGAAAGAAGAAAACTAAAAAAATACAAAAAGATGACCCTAAGATGGTGGAATTTTGTAACAAGTACATCAAGGTCACAATCCTTTTCGATAAGTATATGGAAATGTCACATGCATTCCATAAGTACCTTAAGGTGAGATGCACACCTACTAGGGTTAGCAGGAAGTCCAAAAGCCGTGTTGAGAAACACGTTCTGTCAGTAGCCACTACTTGCGTGATAAAGAATGCATTTCCGAGGAAACTAAGAGATATGTGTGCACATTATGTGGTGATTCATCTCGATAACACTGCATTTGCACTCACTCTCCTTGATAACGGCTCCTCTATTAACTTGATGCCTACTACCCTCTACAATAGGCTTAATCTTGGACCTCTTAGGAAATCCAGAGCACTACTTCAGTTTGCACATAAATCCACCAAGAGGTCCCAAGGAGAATTGAGGAACGTTATCATCAAAGTCGAGGGTCAGGAGTACATGGTGGACTTTACAGTCCTTGATACGGAGACCCCTCGAAATTGGCGAGATTCCCAGATCATATTAGGAAGGCCCTTCCTCAGAACAGCGGGGGCCTTATTTTATTACAAGATCGGGAAGATTCAGTTCCAAACTCCAGGAGGAGATGAGGAACTTGAGACGAAGCAGACTAGGTGGCAAAGGCTGGATTCAGAATCCAACACCTAGTTCTCTTCGTCTGAAGCAAATTGTATTTATGTAGACACAGTTGGGCCATGAAGACATAACCCATCCAGCACCGATGAGTCCCTCTCCTACAGAGAAGATCCTGTTCTTGCGAGACCCTTAGGAATGAGTACAACGGAGAATGTGCATTCCTCTACCTCTTTGATGATGTAGAGGCCCAACTAGGCCTATCAGTCCTTCCCTCTCTAGGACAATCAGAAGATGAGGATGATGAGTCAGACGTGGCTTTAGCCAATCGCTTGGAAACCTTTGACGATCCGACTCCAGAGATGAATAAGTTGGTGGCAACAATTTCAAAGATAGATCCAGCCACTACCAGCACATAACCAGATTCGATTGAGCCAGACATCCTTGATGATGACACCTTACCTGAGCTCAAACCTTTATCCACAACATTGAAATACGCCTTCCTTGCAGGACAGGAGAAGAAATATGCGGTCATCATCAGCTCGCAATTGACCACGGAACAAGAATCTCGCTTCCTAGAGATCCTGGAGAAAAACCACAAGGTGATAGGATGGATCATTTCCGATCTCCATGGGATAAATCCCGCTTTGTGTTTACACCATATCTACTTAGAGAATGAGTCTAAACCCTCTTGTGAATTCCAACATCGGTTGAATCCAAATTTTCGAGAGGTCGTGAAGAAGGAGATAGATAAATAGTGTGACACGGGTTTTATTTATCCCATCTCCGATTCTAAATGGGTGGCACCAATCCATGTTGTCTCGAAAAGTAGGGAATTTAGACGACTACCAATGAGGACGGAGAGGAGATCGTGACACGAGTACCCACGTCGTGGTGCGTCTGTGTGGATTACAAATGTCTGAATGCTACGATAAAGAAGGATCATTTCCCCCTACCGTTCATTGATCAGATCTTATAGAGATTAGTAGGGAAAGAATTGTTCTATTTCTTACACGGGTTCTCGAGTAGCCATTTCTCCTGAGGACCAGGAGAAAATCACATTCACATGCCCCTTTGGTACCTATGATTTCAGGCGCATGTCCTTTGGGTTATGCAATGCTCCACGTACTTTTCAAAGGTGCATGATTTCTATATTCACAAAAATGGTCGAAGAATTCTTGGAAGTCTTCATGGATGACTTCTCGGTCCACGGCGATTCCTTCGATTCCTGTCTTAGGAATCTGGACTGAGTCCTCAAGCAGTGTTGCGGGGTTAATCTGGTGCTCTCTTGGGAGAAAGGCCACTTTATGGTGACAGAGGGCATTGTGTTGGGGAACGTCATCTCCAAGAGAGGAATGGAGGTTGACCCTGCCAAGGTGGATGTGATCAGACGACTCCAGCCACCAACCAATGTGAAACAGTTGCGGTCCTTTCTCGAGTCTATTGGATTTCATCGAAGATTTATCAAGGATTTTTTTAAGATTGCCCGACCGCTAACTGATCTTTTAGGCAAAGACATGGAGTTCATTGTTGATCACAAATGTCTTGAAGACTTTAAGTAATTACAAAGGATGATAATGGAAGCCCCGATCCTACAACTCCAGATTGGTCTCTTCCTTTTGAGATCATGCCTTAGACTTTGCTGTTGGGGTTGTGTTAGGATAGAGGAGGGATGGCATCCCGCTGTCCATACACTACACAAGCAAAGTGCTCGATACTGCTCAGTGTAACTATACAGTTACCGGAAAGGAGATTCTTGCAGTAGTGTTCGCCTTGGATAAGTTCAGATCTCACTTAATTAGATCCAAGGTGATTGTGTTCACTGACCATATAGCACTAAGGTACTTAATGGAAAAGAAGGACGCGAAGGCGCGTCTTCTTAGCTGGATTCCTCTTATCCAGGAGTTTGATTTGGACATTCGTGATAAACCAGAAAAGAAGAACGTAGTAGCTGATCACCTCTCCCATCTCAAGGATCTTAATGCTTCTGATGATACACCGATTCAAGACTCCTTCCCTGACGTGTCGATTTTTGTTGTCGACTCACTCCCATGGTACGCCAATATCGTGAACTATCTTGTCTCCAAGAAAGTTCCCGAATATTGGCCCAAGAGTCACATAGACCGTCTGAATTCGGATTAAAGACATTACTATTGGGAGGATCCAATCCTTTTCTTTGAAGGATCGGATTGTGTCTGGAGACGGTGTATTCCTTAGGAGGAATATTAAAGTGTCCTTTCTTTATGCCACAGTCTGGAGGCAGGAGGACACCACTCCGGGAAGAGGACCGCTTGGAAGGTACTTCATTGTGGCTCATACTGGCCGACTCTATTTCACAATGCGCTCACCTTTGCGAAGTTTGCCCAGTATGTCGGCTAATGGGAGGAACCGTTGGTTCCAAGGATGAGATGTCGATGCAGCCTGTCATCATTTGTGTTGTCTTTGACGCATGGGGCATAGAATTCATGTGCCCATTCCCTGTTAGCCACGGATTTGAAAACATCCTTCTGGCGGTAGATTATCTGTCAAGGTGGGTGGAGCCTATCCCGACCCAAGCTACAGACAACAGGATTTTCTGTAAATTTATTAGAGATCACATCATCTCTAGGTTCGGGATCCCCAAAATATTGACATCAGATGGGGTACACACTTCGTAAATATAGAGGTAAAGAATCTCTTGAAGGATTACGTCATCGAACACCGTGTCGCTAGTCCATACCACCCACAGACCAATGGCATGGCTGAGGTGTTGAATAGGGAGGTGAAAACCATATTGCAGAAGCTTTTCCGCCCAGACAGGAAGGACTGGTCTCAGATCTTGGATCAAGTCCTATGGGCTTATAAGATAGCTTACAAGACACCATTAGGAACCTCCCCATTCAAGATAGTATTTGGGAAGCCGTGCCATTTTGCCTGCAGAATTAGTGCACAAATCAGAATGGGCAATTAAGAAGGTCAACTAGAACACACACTTAGGGTAGAAACAAAGAGAGATGGATCTGAATGAGCTTGTGGAAGTCAGAAACCGGGCATACGACAATAGTTTGGTGTACAAGGACAAAGTAAAGCATTGGAACGATAGATATATCAGACGAAAGATCTTTGTTCCTGGACAGAAGGTATGGTTGTTCAATGCAAGGTTGAAGGTTTTTTCAAGGAAAGCTGAAATCCAAATGGATGGGTCCATTCATCGTCCGTGCTATGCACGATAGTGGATGTGTAGAGATCTCAGATCTCACAGATGGAGCACATACATTCCTAGTCAATGGACAACTGCTGAAGCACTTTGTCGAACCCAATGAAGAATTAGTCCATGTTGAGGAGATTGTATTCATGCGCGAGACAAACTCAGCAGATACACATAGAGTCGCGCATGAGACCTTGCAGTAGTGAGCTCTCACCATTAGCAGCATCTAGAAAGATTCAGACCGCGACTCTCATATATACCTACCATTCTTGTATATTCTTCCCTCCCTCCCGCGACTCAAATCACTCACCCCAACTTCATATATGTCATCTACGACTATACTTAGGATAACCAGATCCTAAATATAAGGGGGGGGGGGGGGAGTCACCTGAGTCCGTACACAATTTACTGTACATCCTTCAGATCACATCGGTTCTCATACTCACTCTTGTCTTATACTTAGGTTGACCCGAGCCTAAGTATAGGGGGGACCGATGCCCATCATGTATATACTCATCCACTTCCCCTCTTGACCTCGTCCTCCCCGTTTTTGATTTTCTTCTACACTTAGGCTGCCAGAGCCTAAGTATAGGGGGGCATGATGACTTCTATACATTTTTGCTCTTTTTTCTCACCTACGCTTCGCAAGATCTATGCCTTCTTCCTTGCTTTTCGTGCTTTGAGGACATAGCACATGCTAAGAATAGGGGGGCATGTATATATTACATATATACTTTACCTATAGCTCATACTTTCACGTATTTTTGTATATACTATACAATAATTATGGGTGGGTAAAAATTGAGATTTTTTTTGTAAAATACACATATATTTGTACTATACTTGTATAGTTTAAAAAAATAAAAAAATCAAAATCAAAGGCTTCTTATCTACTCTTGCACATCATCTCTGCATTTAAAAAGAAAGAAAAAGAGTCTTGCATTTCATTCATAGCATGTCATCTACATCTCATTTGCATATCTGGCATATGCAAAGTGAAAAGTTAGTGGGTTCTGAACCAAGTTATGATAAGATGTTAAGGAGGGACTTGATTTGACCTTAATCCACCTAATTTCAGAGGAACCTTATAAGAACTGGATTAAGATTTCTCAGGTCAAGTGACTTAATTCTTTGAGTCTGCAAGTCTATGTTCACATGCCATCTTGATTAGTCCAAAAAGAATATCTCGTGCACACACATGATTCTTATAGACAGTGACCTAACTTGGAAAAGCATAATGCACATAGCTCTTCATTGATGAGGTGGTAAGGAGGTAGAATCCTTTAGCTTGGACTAGCATACGGGTGGAAACATCCATCCTCCTCTAGAGAGGGTAGTGCATCTCAACCAAGTCTGGTGGTGTTGACGTCTAAGGATGTGATGCTGTGGGTTGCAATAAAGCTTCAAAAGAGGGATAGTCTACTGGCTCAAGGAGAAAAACTCCTTATGTACATGCTGCACGTTGTGTATATATATATATATATAAAGAGGGAAAAAAGGAAAAAAGAAGAAAAGAAAAGAAAAAAAGGAGAGAGAACTCCAAAAAAATGGACAAGCCTGATTGAAAATAAAATGCATGTCAGAATCTGTATATTTGCAAGGCATATGCTTCAAAGCCTCATACCATGGAAGCCCGCAGCTAGATGACCTGGCTACACTAGTCAAGCATCCTAGGACAGGTATCTACACTGGCCATCGTCCATTCTTCTCTCCACCCCCTCTTCTTGAGCCGGTTGCACTTGAACATAGAAGGGAATACCCCGCTCCTCGAGGAAAGAGCTACTGGACTGGAGAATTAGAGTTAACTTGTTAGAGGAGGCTAGTTCTTTACCATTTCTGATGTGGAGAGCTATATTTCACTTACACAGTACAAGTAAGATTGATGGTCATCAGAATTTACGTTTGAGGATTTATTCTGACCTGACTATTAAGGCGTCTTGAATAGAAGACTTCTGGAACTTGAAGTCCGTTAGATTTTAAGTTAAGATCCCAATAAGGTTTCGCCAAACAGTAAATCCAAAGGTCGAGTGAAGCTCCATTTTCAACTTTTGTTCATGACCTTGGTATGGAACCCAATCTTATTTCACTCTTGCATTACATTTTAGTTGCTTGGGGACGAGCAAGGTTTAAGTATAGGGAGTTGATGAATCTGTGATTCGTCACTATTAAAGTTGGAAATAGAGCCTTGTTCTCGAGTAATTAGGAGCATATTTTCACAAAAATTGCATAATTAGCATTCATGCATACATTGATAACATTTGCATCTTAGCATTTGCATCTGCATTAAATGAGAAGCCCGATTCACTTGTAAAAATCACTCATCTGCATATATTTTACACTAACTATAAATCCCATAAATTCACTTTATACTGTATATATTACTGATAAATAATACTAAAAAATTGTTGACTTAAATAATTACCCAATAAAACCTGAAACCAAGTTAAGGACCATGGACCTTAGAGTGCACATATCTCTCTCGTACAACCTCCGATCTAGGTCTACTCACTTTTAAATTAATACACATTTAGAGACCTTCAAAATGAGACCAATTTCATTTAAATCGGAGCTCATATGCAAAACTTGGGTTTTGGGACCCCATTGTACACTATATGTATGTATATTTATACTCTTGTATTTTATTACATTATTTAACATCGTTTCTATTTTTGGTCAACATGAAACTTGTAGATCTCATCAAGATCTACAACTTTCATGTTTTGAATTTTTCCAAATTCGGCCATCTTTCATATTCGTTTTCAGCCAACCAGATTAGGTCACGTGGCGCCCTCTGGTTGCGCCACGCAACCCACTCCATTGCCCACTCATCGCCTCTGGGCCGTAAGATCGCCTTCGCCTCCTTCAGATCTTGGCCTTCCATGCTGCATCATCTCTCAGCCGTCCGATCGATCCCAGATTCATCCAGACCGCACGTTCCTGCCTCAACCTTAGCACTCCACATGGCATGCTCATGGCCGATGGATCTTTGACCTGATGTTTAGATCTCAACCGCTCACTCCCGCTTAAACACGACCCTTCGATCCTATGTCAGATCTAATCTCCACCGTTCTTCAGCGCTGCGCTCCCATGGTGCCACGTGGCTACATCACGGCCCTGCGATCGCACCGCCAGGATCTAATCCTGACCGCTTCCTCGCTCCTACCTCATGGCCGTTGGATCACTAGATTGAACGGTTGAGAAGTCGTCATCTACCTCCCAAAGTATCCTCGCCCACGTCACCCACCTCGCGACGCTCCACCCTCTTTCTATTTCTGGCTCCACTCCAGCCACCTTCTCCGCCCCGTGTCACCTCCATGACGTCGCCTATACCTCCCTCATCCTTGTTGGCCTCCACGATCTCCACAACATCTTTCCTCGTCGCTCAACACGCTCCACGAAACCACGCCTTCCATTACCCGCACCTCCACCTTCTCGCTATAAATCCAGTGCCTTCGACCACTTCTCACCCCTTCCTCCCTTGTCGAGAGATACCCAGAGCTCCTATCCTCCTATTGGTAACAACAATTAGGCGAGAAATCGAGTGACGACGACGTTGTCTTCTCTGGTGAGATCCACTGCATAGCATGACATACCGCAGCATCTTCGACGAGCTGCATGAGCTCGGGCCAGCTGCCGACCCTCGAGCGGTGACCAAGAGCTCCTCCATGAGCTTCAGACCCCAGGCAACATCCTCCATTGTCTTCTTCGATTTTCAATTTCTCTATCGTCGATTTTCTCTCAATTTATTACGCTCCTTCGCTCATCTCCACACCTCTCCGACAATCCACCGAGCTCTGCCTTGGAGCTCTCACCTTCGCACACTATTTAGATCACTCCGATAATGCCTTACATCATCTTCCGACCAAAGATCCGCCTCTAAGGTGGAGGATGACCATCAACCACCGATCGCTTCGCTTACATGCCTCACCGCACTCACACTCACCTCACGAGCACGTTACACATGCTTTATTGCACTAGCTAACCCTGCAGGACCCATCATCTCTGCTTCGAGCATCGCCTCCACAGACCTCCGATCGACTCCAACCTCCTCCAAAACCTCCGGTGGACTCCTAACGCTTCTACGATTGATCTGAGTTATCCAAGAGTCGTTGATGAGCTTCCATGACCTCAGGCGAAGGCGGTGGAGTAGGAGCATCATCGGCGGAGCCCCACCAAGTCCGCCGTAGGAGGCGGCCGATCGGAGAAGAAGACTCCCATCAACCGTTGGATCTTCCCAATCTAACGGACCTCATCTCACCCACGTCAGCTCTTCATCGACCTCCAGATACCGTTGGATTGATCGCAATCCAATGGCCCACAGTAAGCCATGTTTTCAACACTTACCATTGTTAGATCTCCCAGATCTGACGGTCCTTGATTGAGCCACGTGGCCATCCGTCAGCACCGTTGGATTGACTTCTGATCTGACAGTCCAACCGTAGCCATGTGGAGTCTTCGAGCCTCTTCCCCGACCTTCGGCTCGAAGCATCCGAAGCTGATCCAAAGCTAGCCCGAGCCTCCATTGACGTCTGAGCCTAGCCCTTTCACGCATCTCATGTGATGTCTGGGTAAACTACACAGAGGCCCCAGAAAGTTTCAGAAATTGCATTTCGGTCTCTGCCAGGCGTGCCACGTAAGGAGCACGTGTTCCAGTGGCAATTTTTCACTCATATCCCCCACATTATAGGTATTTACACTTAAATCCCTGACTGCACATTTTATTTGAAGAAATTTTATTTTCTGTATTGCATTTTGGCCCTTGTCTTTGCACGTATAATTAGGTGTCTATATTTCATCATTTTTACATTCCAAAAAATGCATGTTGTATTTTAACTTGTCCTTTATCTTCTGTGACACGTGTCTTGTTTTTTCGAGCTATTTGGAATTAAATAATATTATTTTGGTGAAATTCGATATATTTTGCTCACTATGTGCCTTTTATTCAGTATTAAATTCTTTGTTGCTCTAAAAATCACCATAAAATCACATTAGACCTAAGATAAGCTACTCTACTCCGTGCCCAAAAATCATTGCATTTGCATGCATCATGAGGCCTGAATAAATCAAATAATAAATTTCCTAATTGATTTTTAGTTGGTCCAATTCACATAGATTTTTACATTTATTAATTTTCCTAGATTCCTCTCACTTAGAATTATCTAGGATAATTTTTATATTTGAAAATTATGTTCTTTGGTATTTATTAAAATTAATTTTGTAAAAACTGCCTTGCATCCATATTTTATTCATAGTTTAATTCATCTAGAGTCTAAAAAGTCCAAAACATTGTAGACACTTAATCTTATGGCATTCCATCATCTGGCCAAGTTTCATTAATTTTAGATCTTATTTGACCATATTTCTTGATTTAACTTACAAATTTGGCCTGAACCATTGTTGTTCTTTTATTTGCACAAAAAATTATAAAAATACCAAAAATATTCTTTTGAAAATCCGACTTTAGAATTAACTAAAAATTTGCCTAAGGAGATAGCTGCTTCCCTACGTTCGACCTTGGGCTTGCTCAAGTAAAATAAATCTACCGCTTGAACTTGATTGTCAATTAAGTCTAAGTGGTCTTTTTGACGAAGTCTCGACTATCCGGCTGCAACGAACTTAACATCTAATTTGATCGATAACTCACTCAAATTAACAAGGGTAGACGAGGCGGCATTAATGGTCCATACCTGGTCTTTATCCTTGGTGAGGTAGGAACCTCTGTACAAGGCGTTCGCAAGCCCCTACAGCTCAAGTGTCAGCCCACAAAAGAAACTACAGATGAGGTTGGACTTGTTGATCTCATGGTGGGGACATCTATCGATGAGATCTCTGAATCGTTCTTGAGCTTCACGGAACTGTTCATTCAGGATCATGGTGAAGTTGCTAATCATGACTCTTGCTACATTGGTTCGGTCGAGTGGATAGTACTTATTCAAGTACTCGGTCCGGAGCTACTCCCAAGTAGTGACCACCTTCCCTAGGTGCTTCAGCTAGTACACTGCTCTGTCAACCAACGAGAACATGAAGGCAATTAGCTTGATTGTGTCCTCGTGTATAAATATGTCATGGACAGTGCTGCAGATCATCTCAAACTCCTGCAGATGGAGATGGGGCTCCTCGGTGGCTAGCCCGTGGAGCTTATGAAGTAGCTGGATCATTTGGATGTGAAGCTCGAAGTTGCCAAGGATCTCGAGCAGATGGATCCATCTGTAGATGAGGGTTGTGCATAGATTGTGTAACTTCCTCATCGTGCAGACTGGTCTGGTTGGCTCCTACAGCTCATACTGGCATCTGTATCCTCCCTCAACTCTGGGTATCTCTCCACCAGCAGCTGGTCTCTGCGACTCCTCTCGTGTAGCTCTCATCTGTGAGCTATCTCCTCATATCTACCATGAACACCCCCTGGTCCCGAATCTGTCACCGTATGTTCTCCAGGGAAGCAAGTAATGTGTTGTTGATGGTGGACCAATCTAGTACGTACGATGAGCTCTATAGATGCTCATTAGTTCTGTTCTCACTGCTGGCCATGCCACCGGTCTCTGCAAAGGCAAATGACCCTAGCTCAGGTTCTGTCAAGTGAACAAATTGTTGTGGTGGCCTTTGTAATAGTACCTCAAGTGTGGAAGAAGGGTGGTTGAGGGGGAACAAGGTAGAGGCAAATTCGGATTCAGAGAGCGGGTCAGAGCTCTCTGAAGTCGCCTTTGATGTACGAGGAGGGGTGATGTAAAGAGGTGCTACCAGATGCAGCCTAAGGGACCTCCTTTCCATCATCATGATGTGGGGATTTATGAAGAGTGGATCTGGGATGCAAATAAGATGAGAAACCAAACACCCAATTCACCTATGCAATGCAATATGATGGGCATGAAAGCTTGGTCTTTTATCTTGTCAATTTTTATTTAGGTGATAATTCAATCTATAGGAGTGGTTAAGTGAGCTATTAGGAGCCCGATGCTCTCAAGAGATTGGCTTGAGTTTTATGATTATTTATTTCCATCTAGTATGGGGTGCGGACCATTTATCGACTACTAGATCTTACCAAATATGCTAAGGAAGTATGAACCGATTACCAGCTACCCAGTGAAATCCTCACTGGAAAATATCCAGTCAATAAAATCAGCAGTATGAAGAGAGTTCAGACATGGCTCTATCCTAGTGTGCGGGTCACTCTCCCGTTACAGATAAATCAAACAATGAGGTGGTGACTCTCCTTAAAACAAATACTTTTAACGAAGTTCAGTTTTAGGTCAAGTTTTCTTTAACAGTTACAGATTTTATTGGTTTTCACTTTTATGTGTTTTTCTGAATAAATGTAATGTCTAACGATTTTTTTGATTTCCTTGTTATTAAGTCCAAGAAAACTGGAGGAGGAAAACGGAAAAGCCAATGCACGATCAAACACTATGATGCATGCAGAGATAGAAATGTGTACCTTGCTCTAGCAATCTACATGCAGGTTGATCCGTGCATAAATTTAAAGACATAATTTAAACTAATCTATATGACGCATGAGGAAATCATCCCTAAGACGAGCAATTTCTATTAGCGGGAAGAGCTGGTGGTTAAATAATCAGAGAAAAAACATGAGTTAGGTCTTCGAAGTCACTCGGTGCCCGCCACAATAGGTCCTGCTAGTGCTGTAAGAGGCTTCCCATGTCACATGGTCTCTTAATTGATTAAGTTAACTTTTTCTTTTTATTTTACCAAGTCCAATTACATTCTATAGGAACATATTGTCTATTAGGGTGTTTGGACCAAGCTAATTACCGAGCTCAAGCAAATAGAAATCCTAAGTCTAGGGTCCAAATCCCTGGGAGAAAATAGAAAATACATGCAAAAAATCACAAAAAACTACGGTGAGGTCCCCTGAGTGCACCGGTACTCGGCGAAACAGACCCTGAATAAATGTCTCAAATGTTTAAAAAATTCTAAGTTATTGCAATAATATTCACAAAATAAATCTATCTATGATAACTACTTCCTCTGCCCCTCTGCTCCTCCTCAAAAGCGGCCCCCTCCAAGGTGAACCGAATTGTCCCTCGGTGGTTCCTCGCACAAAAAGTGAAACAGAAGATGGTCAGAAAATAATTATAATGGATAGATTAAAAAATAAGCAAAAATTAAATAAAACTACTAAGTCGTGCTCCCCAACAACAACGCCATTCTGATGACATGTAGACCAACTCGGGTCAAATATGAAATTAATCAAATGTCATTGTGACCCAAATTAATCAGCGCAATCAACAAGAAGAATAACCACTATAAAAAACCAACAAGTGATGTGCGCAGCATCACTATTTTATCTACCTGGTATAATGACCAGAGTCGAACACAGGGACCACAATTTAAAAACTTACTAATTAGACTTCAAAAAACAAAGTATTTTTTAGTGGTGTTTAATTTTTCAAAATTTTAGTTTTCAATAAGATAAAAGCAATCACAAGGAATAAAAGATAGACACCACACACTTTTCATATTTTTCAAATGAGTAAAAAATGATCAGAAAATTGCAAAAAAACATTTTGGATTTTACATCTTTTATATTATTTTTTGTAATTTTATGGATTTTTCAGATATTTTTATGATTTTTTAAAAATAAACAGTGATAAATGTACTACAAAGTGCACAACCAGGAGCAATTTGCAAGTTAAAAATACTTAAAATGCCCCAAACTCCTAAATGCTATTTTTGATAAAATATATGTGAAAATATACAAACAGAGACTAAAAACACTATTTTTTTATTTTCCCACAATTTTATACATTTTTATAAGTATTTGAGTGTTTTCAGTTTTTAGGGTTTTTGTAAGGATTTTTCAAACAAAAATTGGACTGGAGATTAAACACAACAAACCACTACACTAATTTTTATGGATTTTTTCAAAACATTTCGGATTTTTATGATTTTCTTAAAAAATCATTGACTTTTTATGGGTTTTTAAATTTTTAATAAAAAAATAATTTGGTAAACTAAAATTACCACGTAAATAACCAGTAAACAAGAGCCAACATGTATTTTTGTAGAATGTTTAGAGCCAATTTGCTATTTATTTCATATAATAAAAGACAAGAGGTTAAAAAACAGTTTACAGGGACCTAAATGTAAATATTTTAATTTCTAGGGCCTAGCGAATAACAGATTAACAAAGCTTGGGGCCAAACATACAATTATTCCATACAAGTCGTGCGCTACACGTGATCCGGACATGCACGGGTATAAATATCAAAACATGAAGTTCATTCCATAATTGATAAAGAGTTCAAGGCTAGAATTGCAAATAACCCAAAGTATCACGTAGGGAAACACGTTACTCAGACTCGATTGGATTGTAATGCAAATATAAACACTATAGGGACTAAACTGCAAATGTTTCGAACACCACATTTTATTACTGGACTAAAGTGAAATAAGAAAACATGCATGGATAACAAGGAAATATACCCCAGGCATGTGAGATGTGTGTCGGGGCTCTAACAACTTTGATGACTTTCTGCAAAAGGATCTGACGGCTGGAGTTAAGGTACATGTGTGTAGCTTTTATCGGCCGTTATCTGTGATCTAGCAGCTCTAAAAATCTGTTGAATGTACGACTTAGATCTATAACTGATCTTATCTGACTCTGCAAAAGGAACGATCTCAAATGACCCAGATCATAACTGGGCGGATACAAGTGATGGGACGACTCTGGACGGAACATGAAGAACACAACTCAAGTGAGCTTCGATCATATGTGTATGGTGATCCTGGAAGCTGATCGACTCGTGAGGAAGTCCTACGCCTTTGTGGAAGTGCTCCACATCAGATGAACGACTCCGATGAGAGGAACGATGGTCGGATGGTTGGGGTGGTGATGCTCCTCTTGGAGCTACCCCCCAAAGCTGCCAAAGCACCAACAGAGGTTCCTTGCACGAACCAACACTTGCAAAGGGTAGCAGGACTCGAGGGCTTTGCTTTGGTCCGATTATTACTTGGGAAACATAAAGAAGCGATGGGGAAGCAGGTTTGACCCCAATGTACGTGGAGGGTAGGGCGTTTAGGCTTGATTTTAAAATAAAAAGTGAATAAAATAAAAAATGTTTACTATTTTATAAACTATTTTTTTTGCAAATCTTAATTATTTTTATGAAAAATATATTTAGGGTATATACAATATAATGTGTTTTATACATGTATACTATACCTATGTGTTATGCACAAGTATTTTTATTTTATTATTTTTACAAAAATACCTTTTATTTTCTATTTTATTTATTTAAGTAATAATTTAAGGAGTATAAAATGATTTTTATTTGAATTTTATAAATTAATTAAGGTTGCAAGATAAATGTATATTGTATTATATGCATGTGGCCTTTGTGGATTTTATTTGTATATTATTTTGTATTTTCTAATTTTTATTTTATTTTACATTATAACTAGGACTATATACAAGCATTTAAAATAATAAGGTATTTATATTTTCTCAAAATAAATATAAATAATTATCTGTGCAAGTATAGGTGGTATGTACAATATATAATGTACCCTATATCTCTCTACTTATTTTCTTACGATCAAGTCAAGTCTTAACCTTCTCTTGGGGTTTGGGTCACTTTGTATTTATTCTAAATACATCCTTCTTTTTCTTTTCTCTTTATTTTTTTATTTTGGTAAATATGTTCTAATTACGAGATATCAACGATGACAAACACAAAGTTAATTTATTGGATTTACATAATTTTTGCAGATGTTTTTGCTAAAAGATGAAGCTAAAATAAAAGAATAAAGAATGAGAATCATAGATTCATCATATGTGTTCTTTGACTTTCTTAATCTGTGTCTCATACCTGATTTTCACTACTACTCCCTATCTTTGTAGATCCATGTTGTCTATATCATTCATTTTCTTTAATACTCCTGATCCACCTTGTGATTTTTCTATACTTAGGATTCTTTATCCTATGTATAGGCGGTATTAGACTTGTGATTGTTCATTTCTCATCTATTACATCTATTTTGTTGCCTATACTTAGGGACATCTTACCCTAAGTATAGGGGAGGTAATGTCTGTACATTCTAGTCCTCGATTTTCCTCAATATATACAGTCTTCTCTACTTAGGATTACTTAATCCTAAGTATAGGGGGATTACTGACTTCTATTGATTCTATTCTTTCATCCTTTTGAGTCGTTGTAGTATAGGATTCTTTTCACTTCGTCATACTAAGAACGAGTTCTGTCTTCCTTCATCAGTCTCTGATCACTTTGAGAAAATCGTTCGAGCTAAGTATATGGGGTGTCGTATATATTATATATATACTTTAGGCATAAATCGTACTTGTATGTGTTAATAATAAGGCTAATATTTATAAAATTGGAATAAAATTATTTTTGATTTTTTTCAAAAATGTTTGTAAAAGTGTTTTGTAAAAATTGTTTGTAAAAATATTTGCAAAATTATTTTTGTACAAATTTTGTAAAAATGTTTTGTTTGAAAATGATTGTAAATTATTTTCTATATAAAAATTATGTAAACAGTACAAAATTTTTCAAAAATGTATGAAAATAAAATATTTGCCAAAACAGTTGGTAAAATTACTTTTAATATGTGTAAAAATTGTTTATGATAACCTTTTTTAAAAATGCTTTGAAAAAGTTTGCAAAAGGTTTAAAAATATTTTTTACGAGAAATAAATTATGAGGTATAAAAATTACTTGTATATTCATTAAAAATCTACCCCTAATTCTTTGTGTATAAATATCCATAAAAAAGTCAGTTTATGATCTTGTAAATAAAATTCACTTGTATATAGAACATGTACCATAAATTTTATTGTATATATGTATGTATATTAGTAAATACCTTTCTTTTACTTATCAAAGAAATACCTAAAAATTTGAGAAATTAAAAAAAGTTGCATATCTTGAAAAATTCCTACAAAGTGATTATTGCAAATTCTTGCATGTGCATTCTTCAGAATTTTAGTTGACATTTAAACTAGTCTGGAATAAAATTGAAGATTGGAGCTTGGTTAAGGCCTTAATCTACTTAACTTCAGAGGAACCTTATAAGATTTGGGGTTAAGACTTTTCATGTCCATAGCGACTTAATTCTTTGAGTCCACTAGGCTATGTTCACATGCCATCTTGATGGGACTAAGCTGAACTCTTAAGAATGCACACATGACTCTCACAAACAATGGCTTGACTCAGTCACACACCTTACACATATCTCAACACAGATGAGGTGGTGAGGAGGCATAATCATTTGGCTTGGAGTAGCATACGAGTGTAGTACAACTAGTAGGAACCACTCATCCTCGTCTAGGGAGGGAAGTGCACCTCGTCCCGGTCTAGTAGCATTGAAGTGTAAAGACATGATGCTATGGATTGCAATAAAGCTTCAAAAGAGGGATATTCTACTAGCCTAAGATGAATAACTCTTATGTAGATGTTGCACCTTGTAGATATATGACATAAAAAAGTACAAAAATGCAAAAAAACTCCAAAAGAGGGGACATGCCGTATTGATAATAAAATGCATGTCGGAGTGTATATAGTGAATAAGCAAAGCTTACGTATTCCGTCATCTCATCTCATGGAAGCTTGCAGTTGGAGACTTAGCTACACTAGTTAAACTTCAAAGGATACATGGCTACATTAGTCACACTCCATTCTTTTTCTTTCCCCCTCTTCTTGAGCTGCTTGTACTTGAACTTAGAAGGGAATACCATGCTCCTCAAGGAAAGAGTTTCTATACTAGGGGATCAGAGTTACCTTGTCGAGGGAGGTTGTTTCTTTGCGACTTTTGAGGGGGGAGGAGCTATATCACTTACACAGTACAAGGAAACATTCATAGTCATTACAGTTTGTGTTAGTTTTGACCTGGTTGTCGAGGAGACTAGACCATAGAATTGTGGAACTTGAAGGTTGTTGAGTCTTAAACTCATCCCAATAAGGTTCCGCCAAACTAATAATCCAAAGGTTTGACCGACCTCCATACTCCAATTCTATGAAGATAAGTTTAATAAACAACTTTGACTCTTACTTTTTCTTTTCTTTCTGTTTTCACTTCTTTTTCAAATAAGAGTTTGCTAAGGGACTAGAAAAGATAAAGTATATGACGATGACGAATCTATGATTCTCATTCTTTATTCTTTTATTTTAGCCAAATCTTTTAGCAAAAATATCTGTAAATATACGTAAATCCAATAAATTATCATCATGCATGCATTTGTTAATGGTAAGTCATTAACACCTATTTATTAAAAATAGAAGAATAAAGAAGAAAATTAAAAGAGAAGAAGGCTGTATTTATGTATTAAATATAGACTGACCCAAATCCTGAGAGAAGGTTAACTATTGACTTGATCGACAAGGAATAAATTAGGGGGAGATAGGGCCATGTATATTCTTCACTACGTATTCCTTATGCATATCATCAAAATAAATTATTTTCTTCATAAACTTGTAATAAAAAATGTTTTATAAATAATAAAAATATTTACAAAGTAATTAATACATAATACAATAATACTACTCACAAGAAGCCCTAAAATTGAACTTAAAAGATCAATTTCAGATCCAAATGAATTCTAATTCATTCAAACTCACCTTTATTGTAGTTTGAATTAAATTATCTTTAAAATGAATTTAGTTTCATAATTTTTGGAGTCACTATAAAAAGTTGACTTTTTGAGTGTAATGTATATCTATACTATACCTATACCTATACATATTTATTTTGTATATAATGGTATATATTATATTTGAAATACTTGTGAATATTGATAATGATATTACAAAATTAAGATAAAAATCATTAAAAAACATAAATTTAAAATAAAACCAAAATTTCATTGTATAAATAGCCACAGATGTATATATTGTACAAAAGACCTCTTTATTTAACATCCTTATCTAACTTACAAAAAATAAAATAAAAATATTTTATATTACTTTAATTATGTGGTAAATACATAAAATTAATTTGTGTAAAAATAATTAAATAAAAATAAAAGAATAAAATATATAGGTATATTATACCTGTACGTAATACACTATACTATAAATATTGTATATATGAATCATAAAAAGAATTAAAAAACATATAGCTTGAAAATAATAAATATTTTTCATATTATTCATTTTTTATTTTAAATTCATTTACTATTTTTTATTAATATTCTTTGATTCTTGGATATAGAAATTTCGGATTGGCTAACCCGGGTTGTTGACCCGGATCAACCCTCTCTTCCCCAAGGATCCGATTCGGATTTCTGTCACTGGACCTCATTTCTACCAATCACTGCACCCCAATCCGTCCACCTTCTTCCTCGAAATCTAGACCCCTAGATTCCTTGAAGATCGAGATCCTCATGGATCCCTAGGTGTCATCGAATCCTCCTAGGGTTTTTCTCATTCCACCGATCTTTCTGGAACCCTAGGTCTACATATAAATTCGTAGATCCACATCCATTGCTCTTCAGCTCATCCCTCGGGCCACCATTCCTCCTATGACACCTCCAGAGCAGTGACAGAGTTTCAGAGGTCCCTATGGGATCTTGTTTTAGCATCGGGTAGCACGTACCTCATTACATGGTCGGAGCTCCGCCCGTGTAATCTCTCTTGCCCATCGCAACGGGATAGAGGCCAGGATCTTGCCCCTACCTCTTCCTCACTTTGTCGTTCATGGTATACCACACATGTATCATCCATCCACTTCCATTTCTCCCATTCGATTTAATTTTGTTCATTTTTCCCGCCGACCAGTTCTTAACTCTGGTCGTTGCACTCAGAGCCCATCTTCCATTCCAACCGCTTAGATCGACTCATATTTTAACCATCACCCTTTTTACGCATCCTGATTCCCTTAAATCCTGCTCGCCAAAGTAAGATTAGGATAGGTCTCTTCCCCCATTTCCGCTGGAGGCTACTTTAGCACCCCACCGTCGCTTCTCTCTTTTTCAGCTGCTAATAACCATGGCCGAGGCATCCTTTTTTATCCTAGACCCCTTTGCAGGTATATATATTCATGAGAGGTTCAATTTGAGCTTCATTTGAGGTGACGGAGCACCCCCAGGTGGTGGAGCCTCGCCACGATCATCCGACCGTCCGTTATCCCATCTGAGGGTCCCTTGCGATGCAGAGAGCCATCTCCATTTTGTTTGACCCATCGATAAGTTGATCATAGCAGTAGAGCATCCCACATCGACGATCAAAACTCATCGACCAACACCTTCTTCTCAGTTCTTGTAGAGCCTCGTTCCACCGTTAGATGAAGGAGCCCATCTCCTAGTTTTAATCTGAGTCGTACATCAACCCATTTTTCCTGTACGTCAGATCAGACCCCTTTACAGATCTGAACCACACGTCATCAGCTTTCCGTGATAATCATATCTGCTCAGTACTGGTCATCCAAATCATACGCATGCTCCACTTGCCATAGCCATCAGATCATTACCAGATCAGCATTAGATCCGCCCGCCTCCGTGAAAGATTGCCATGTGCCCCCCTTGCGAAGGGAGTATTTCACTCATTTCCTCACCCTATATCTTATTTTGTTTATTTTATTAATTTTAGTAATTAGTTAAAAACATTTTGCAAAGAGAACCCCAGACTTTGTTTATTTGCAATTTAGTCCAGTTGAGTCTAGTTCATGGACGCCCACATGTGTTTTTGTGGATTATTTACGAGATTTGTCATAATTATTTTATGTTTATTAAATGAACTGAAGTTTTTATAAATTGCATTTATACCCCTATGAGCACTATCATGTGTTTAATGTATTTTGCTTGGACATTTTGCATCAAGGCCCTCATACTTTCTGTGTGTATTATTCTTAAGGCCCTGGAACTTGAAATATTTGTATAAATGTCCCTATTGCACTATTTTTAACTATTGTATTTTATTATTCATAATAAATTGGATTATAGCCCTAAAAGTTATACAAAAATATATTGTATCTCCTACTAACTTGTTATTTGAGTGGTGATTTTTGGTTGCTATTTTCCTTTGTTTTTCTATTATTAAAATCTAAAAATAGTATAAGAGTGCCTTTTTGTCTTAGAAAATTTATAAAAATTCCAAACACCTTTTAAAAATTCTAAAAATTATAGTAGTTGTCATTTGTCTTATTTTAGCTAAACAAGCTTGAAAATATTTTATAAAACCTAAAAATTTGAAAAATAATCAAAATCTTATAAAAATCATATAAAATCAAAATTCCAAAATTGCATTTTCAGTTCTTGTTTGTAGATATTTCTTCATAGTATTTAATAAAATTCACTTCTAGGAGTTTTGAGCCTTTATTGTATTTTTAAATCGAAAATAATCCTGGCTATACACTGTTTACTTATTTTCTTGATTTTTATTTTTGGAAAATCATAAAAACATCTTTGAAGTAACCAGAAATTCCCAAAAAAATAAAATATATAAAAATAAAAATACTTTTATTATATTTTTGAGTATTTTTGACCTATTTTAAAAGTCCCAAAACGATTTTGTTTGCTTGCATTTTCTTCCTTGTCTTTATTCCTCTTATTTTGAAAATTAAAAATTTACAAAATTAAATACCACTAAAAAGAGAATAAAAATCCTTTGATTTTCTAATTCTCCTACTTAGAATTTGATTGTTCTCATTGAGTTCGACCTTGATCACTATACCTAGTTAATAAAAATAGCGAAGCCACTTGTGCTTAATTTTCTTGATTGCTTAGTTGTTAATAAAGTTTATCATTGATAGATTTGGTTAATTTTGGACAATGACACTTGATTAATTGCTTCCATCTGTGGTAGCTGTAATCTCAATCATCAGTCATATCTAATGACATTACTATATCTAATGGCTAGTTCATGAATTGTTTGAGAGCAACTGTGGTGTTCACTTCACTGATCTTTCTTTCTAATTCATAAACACATAACCTAAGGCTGAATAATATATGATATATGAATCGTATTACTACATAGAATCTTTGATGCATGCATGTCAAAATATGGGTTAATATTAAAATAATGTGTGAGAGACCACTCACTTGATTAGAAATTCAACCCCTTATCTACTCAGCTTGTGCATGTAACCTAATTCAAGTACTCTATATAACATAAACACATCGTGTAAAACTATATATAAATGAAATTCTAAACCAATCTAAGGGTCATAATGAAAGTTATGGGGGAAACCTTAAACGTGTCATGAAAGCATGATGATCGCATCATATGCGATGGGAGCGACTAATCATACTAGTTGCACAGAGCAACAACATTTAAAAAAATTTAAAGCGATGAAATCACATGATTCAAGAACGCTTCTTGAATCAATTCATCATAAACAAAAACAATATATAGGAATACCTCTTGAAGCATGGTTATGATCGAAGTCTTTAAATGAAGAGACCACGTGTCTCAAGTTCAGCCCGAAAGAGGATATGCTTGTGAGCGTGATGATGAGAAGCGTCCTTCTCGCAATCTAAGATGAAGATCCAAGCCATAAATCTCTTAATTCCATCACATGATATACAAATCCTTATCCTTGCGCAAGGAGCATCGAAGAAGACAAAGATCCACGAGCGATTGATGCGACATCATGATGGCATAACGACAACAATGAGTCTTTTAAGGGCAAGAGATGGGCGTCTACTCTTGGGAGATAGAGAGGGGGCATGTGTAGAGAATGAGAGATAGGGAGATAGAGAGAGAGCTTGCTATTATGTTTTCTAAAGGAAGATCGAGGGTTGCCTTTTCTTTTATATTATTTTGGGAGTTCATGGATAACAATTCATGGACAACACAAATCCAATGGTTGAGATTGATTTGTGTTTCTTTCAAGGATCATGATTCGTCGTAAAAAATACAACAACAATTAATTTAATTAAGGTAAATATATTGAATAATCATCACTATAAATTAACTCAATCAAATCAAGAAGTACTAAAGGATTAGGAAAGGAGACATGCTCCTTCCTAATAAGAGGGAGGGGGATGACCACCTTGATTTAGGACTAGGGTGACCCTCCACCTTCCCTTTATGGAAGGAGCTCTCTTTTTTCCTATTTTGTGAGATTATGTATCTCACATTATCCTTTAATTATTCACAACAACTTTTATTGTAAATTATTTCATCAAAATAATTCCAAAATATTTTGTGAAATATCAATCATGCCATTGGAAATTTGTGAATCATATTCACAACTGAAAATAAAATGTAAATTACATTTTAAATTAGTTGTTCAATGTGAATCTAATTCACATCAATATTCAAATTGTAATTGATATTTACAAATAGCTCTCTCTTATATTTTTAAATTACATTTATAATATATATGATTAATATTGATAATGCTATCCATATTATTCATATCCAAGATAATTAAATCACATTTAATTATATTAGATCATCATTATCATGCATCTAAATAATATGAATCAAATTCACATTATTCCTGGTAATTAAATCATATTGAATAATCCGTTTCTCAATGCTTGGATACACATTTATCAATGGAATATTCTAGAACTCTTTCAAGAATAATATGCTTTCTCCACAGATACTTGGAGTTAAGGATATGGTGATTGTATGTTCCATGTATAGTGATTTGGATGTTGAGATCATATCTCAAATACAGATCATAGAGATCTCTCATAGATTCTTGATTAACTCTAAGCCATAAATCTAATCTTCTCAATGTATCTGAATCACATTCAGATCAATTTCCAACATTTGAACAAAGATTAGATTACTTCTCTATTGAGAGGAGTCATTAAAATTCAGATATGTTTCATCACTAGTGGAACTGTCATAGTTATACAATCGTTTATGATCACATCACCCTCAGGTATTCCTAATACATGTACATCCTGCATACTATAAGACCTAGAATAAACCCGAAGTTTTAGATCTTATTTAGATTGTCTTCTTCAGGATTTTATCACTACGTTTCTCATTTCATCATTTGGAGTTGGTATTGATCATATACTTTCTAAAAGAACATATTATACCTAGGTATTGATCATATACTTTTCAAAAACATATATCAAACCTACAAATTCAATCAAGCTTCCAAAGCGAGAAAACCATGTATGGAATTTGATCCCAATATCTCATGAGTGATCTCATGTCTTTCAATTCGGTAATGAACTTATATGATCCATTTGAGAGATTGTATTACTCATATGTCCTTGTATATACACCATCTTGCTAATGTATAGACCTTGATTAGATCATTAACCTATCGATCTGCCAAATGTATATGCTCAAACAGATAGTAGCACATCTATCACCGGTCAGAGGATGCATGCCTATATCGTGACAATATACGACATAGATCTTGGTTATCTCAATCTCGTTAAGTTAAATCTTTGACCTAACTTATCTAACAGCTCCAAATCTCTATTCCTATGTAGAGAACATGGATCAAGAGGTCAGTTAGATATCAACCTTTAGAGAAGAATTGCCATCTTCATCTCTGACTGGATATTCTCTCTTAACAATCACTTGACGGTGCTTGATGAGTCCTCAATCTAACTCATTAGATATCATCAAAGCACCATCCTCTATGATTCAACATTTGAATCAATAGCTGTGTGATCATTAAGATTGTCATGGTACATAACTCTAATTATTCTAAGGAACCTATTATGCAAATTAGTCATTCTTTATTTCAGATCAAAGAAATGATTTGCAATAACATTTATTGCATATTGGCTTGTTGTGGGCTCAGATGTCTAATAGATAGTGGTTTTTACATGATTATATAAGGATGAATGGATATGATGACTTGGGCATAGATATTCTTCACTTCTTGGATCCTTCTCTAGCATCTCTTTGGAAAATGAAAACGACATTATGGAAGATTTGGAGGTGATGGATGCCCTATATATAAATATATATACATACATACATACATACATACATACATACATATATATATGTTCAATGGCCCTTGCATGTTGGTCATGTGGTTTCCACATGTCAACATGAAACACATGTCCTTATCTCCTTTGGAACATCACTATTTATCTTATGGAAAAGCAATTCTTACTTGCTGGACACATGTCCCATTCAACCTACACTCCACCTCCTTATTGTTTGAAATACTATCATCTATATGTTTCTAAACTCTCATTCTCGTCTCCACACGTGGATAACACTATCCTTTCTTATATCCATGCATTATGCATCCCATTTGCACCATAACTAATATCTAAACCTTCATTCTCTCTTCTTAGTTTTTTATGCATTTCCCAATTGTCAATTTACAAGCTTTAGTTTGTCATCCATATAAAATTCTGTAATGCTAACAATATATAAAAGCATACTAAACTTATCCTTTTCCATACATAACTTATTTCAAAATACACAATGTTACTTGAATGTTGCACTTAACTTACATAGCTTACTTATACATAAATCCTTATATATGATATCACTTGTATGTAAATCTTGATATCTGGACCCATTTGCACTTAACAACGGTCAAGGTAATGATAATGCTTGCATTTAAACAAGCTATATCTGCCTTCATATTCAGATGATAATAAACATACATCTGGTACTTAGCATTTCTATTTCATATACTTAGTAAGTTAATCTAATACGAATGTTACAATATTCCCCTACTTAAAATAAATTTCATCCTCGAAATTTACGTTTGAACTTGAGAATAAATATGGGTATAGAGATCACATTTCATTCTCTCTTTCCCAAGTCGCTTCTTCAATAGCATAGCTTTTCCATAAGACTTTCACTAAAGGGATCTTCTTTGTTTACAATTCATAAACTTTGGACTCCAAAACTTGTATTGTGATTTCTTCACAGAGAAGGTCATTTTTCAGTTGTACTTCTTACAATTGGATAATATGAGATGGATCTGAGATACATTTGTTTAGGGTAGAAACATGAAAGACATCGTGTATCCTTATCAAATCATGTAACAACTGAAGGGGATATGCCACGTTGCCTATTTCCTGAGTAATCTCATATGGACCAATGTATCTTGGACTCAATTTTTCATGTTTTCTGAATCTAATAAAACCTTCCATGGAGATACATGCATGAATATCTGGTCTCCTACTTGAAACTCAAGATCTCTCCTTCTCTTATATGCATAACTCTTCTATCTATCTTGTGAAATATTCAAATGTATCCTTATTTCTTCAACTTTTCTATTGCATTTTGTATAAATTCTAGCGCAACAAACTTACGTTCATTCTTACAAGCATGAGTTCTCCATGCTCGACCATATAAAGCTTCATATGAAGCCATTCCAAGTCTAACTTGATAACTATTATTGTATACAAATTATATGAGATGCTCATAACAGATGCTCATACCAACTATCCTTGAAACTTAATACACATGCCTGCAACATGTCCTCTAAGGTTTGAATAGTATGTTCTAAGTAAACATCTATTTATGGATGAAAGGCTGCCTGAATGCTAATTTTTATCCATTGATTTGTGAAGACTAGGTCGAAATCTAGAGGTAAAATGAGGATCTTTATCACATAAAACAAACATGGGTGCTCCCTACAATCTCACTATTTCATCCATAAACATCTTGCCCAAGCGATCCATTGTATATGTCATGTAGATGTCTATGAAGTGAGAGGATTTGGTCATCCTATCAACAATGATCCAAATGGCATCATGACCATGAAGGTTTTCGGTAATCCGGTAATAAAATCCATAGTGATGTGTTCCCACTTCCACTTAGGTATAGGAAGTGGTTGTAATGCACCATCTGGTCGCATGTGCAATGGTTTAGTTTGTTAAAAATTAGGCATCTACAACCATATTATTCAATCTTCTTTTTCATTCTTGACCACCAATACGATGTATTCAATATTCTATACATCTTTGCGTTGTCAACTTGGTTTGTTGAGGGTGATTCTCATGGCAATCTTAGTTTTCTTCATGTCATCACTCTTGCATGCCTACTCTTCGGCCTTTTGGAAAGTCATTCACTCTGTGATGCCACAGTTTCAGGAGCTTCTTCGAGCAGTATTGGGAGATGGCTCTTTGTTTGCTTTCTGGATCTATAATTGGATGGATGGTAGCACTCTTGCTTCTCGATATTCACATATTTATCTCCAAGCTACTACTTGGGAAGTAGAGGTTGCAAATTGCTGGGTAGATGGGTGTTGGATGCCCTCTTTCACCTTGGAGTTTTTAGATCAACATCCACATGATTTCCTTCACTTGTTAGACACCCTAAACCAACTCTGGGGTGCGATAGATGGTAGATACCATTGGACCTAGAAGGATGGAGAATTTTTTGTTGGGCATGCTTATTGGTTAAGCCACCAACCCCTTCAACTGACTAGTTGATATAAGATCAAACTTATTTGAGAACTGAAGTTGCCAAATAGAATATGTGTTTTCTTATGGTTACCGCAAAGGATGTGTATCCTGATTAGGAATCAATACTCCAGATTCTTTATGGATACCTCTAATATGTGCCCATTATGCAACGCCAAAAATAAATTTATTGATCACTTATTCTTCCATTGTGATAGGACTTTTATGATTTGTTGTGAAATCCCTAGTAACGGGACACAATATTTTTCCCAAAATCTACTCTTATATAGTGACCGAATTGGATTAGACTCTATCACATAGTACTCGTCGATACCTTTTCAATGAGTTCAAGAACATTAAAATCCGAGCTCGGGAGCTGAAGTTATGACCGTTTTAGCGAGACGGGGTCGGGCTCCGAGTTCGAGAGCTCAAGTTATGACTGTTTTAGCGAGATTGAGTCGGGATCCATTTCAGATCCAAACCAAGATCCGGATCCGAGTTTCCACTACATAAAACCACCTTATTCTTCCCCAAAGCCCTAACCCAAAAGCATCCGCTTCCCCCTCCCTTTCTCTTGCCAGAAACCTCGATAGTGCAATATCGGAGCTTGCCGGAGCACATCAGATCAACGATTCGATGCCACCATCCTGTAGAGAAGGCCAAGGTCATCCTCGTATGAGGTTCTCATTAAAAACGAAGCACCATAAATACCATTTATTGACATACGGAGGTACTGAGGAGGCGAGTTTTTGAGGTACAATGTTCCCTTTCTCCTTGCTGCCAGATTCCATGTGGTTTGATTACATGCTAGATGTTTGGGTCTTAGCGCATCACAAAGGCGTGAAGATCGCATCAAAGGCGATCAAAAGTGACTAGTCATAGTAATCGCTTTGGGTAGCGAAAACTAAAAAAATTTATAAAGATGAACCACATGATATGAGAACCACTCTCACATCATTTCATCTTGATCACAAATGAGCAATATAATTATCTCTTGAAGCATTTTTGCGATGGCGTATGTCTCTAAGAGAAGAAACCTCTTGTGTCAAGTCTGACCTTATGAAAGATGCACTTGTGAGCACGTGGATGAGACGTGTGTTTCTGCAATCCGAGTTGAAGATCCAAGCACAAAATCTCCTGATTTTGTCCCATGAATCAATAGTCTTCCTCACAAGTAAGATGCACTAAAGAAGATGGAGATCTATGAGCAGTCGATCCGGCAGCACAACAATGACACGATGACTGTGAGGTCTCTAGGTTAATATGGTGGATGACTACAATATTGAGAGAGAGAGAGAGACGGAGTGGACTTGTATGAGAATAGAGAGAGTTGTTGCTCTTGCAATTGTTGTTGTAAAGAAAGAGATAGGTCTAAGCTTTCTTTTATACATAGACTTCATAATTTCAATAGGAGAGCCTTTAGTCTTAGAGAATGTCTCTTTAACCTAGATATTAGAATATACTCATTGTTTATTTCTAAATGTTGGAAAGAAACATGAATTCTTGAATAAACCTATCATAAAGAGTTATGATGAATATGTTTCAGATAGTAATATGACATCTGGAGGACTCTACAAAATTAGAATATTAATGAATGGTTCACTAACATTACTAATATTGAAAATCAAACCTTTAAAGATCAATAGGAGAATGAAGATTATTTGACAATGATCTGGCATCAAGCCTTGGACATTTGTATATTAATGAGATCAAAAGACTAGTAAGATATGAAACTTTAGAATGTCCGGAATTTCAAATATTACATACTTGTGAAAATTATATTCAAAGTAAAATGCCAAATGCACCCTTCTCTAAGAATGGTGTAAGATGTCAAGGTACTCCAGATCTCATACATATTAATGTATGTGGACATCATGTCATAGTGAACATTAATGATATGTGATATAATTTGATGATTATTTGTGATATGAGATTTCTTCCCTTTACCTTAGAAAGTTTTTAAATGTTAAAAGATTTCACAATTTTGTTTAGAACTAAAGTTTGAAGGAAGATGAAATGAATTTGATATAACCTAGGTAGCATGTACATGTTAGATGAATTCAAAGAATACCTTATGATGATATGAATATCGATCCTATCTCACTCCTCCTAATACACCTGAACTCAAAAGAGTTGTGGAGAGATACAATTGGATCATGTGTGACATGATTTGATAAACGATTAATCTTAGCATAATTATCTCTTAGTTTCCAGGTATATATGTAGTAAAGACTAACATATCTATCCTTAAAAAGGATTCCATGTAAATCTAAACCCAAACTTCCTCATAAGCTATGGTTTAGAACCTAGTATTGTGTTGGACACTTGAGGATTTAGGGTTGCTTGGTCTATAACTTTGTCATGAATGCAATTAAGCTGGAATCTAGCACCAGAGAGTGCTACTTCATTAGGAAAATAAAAGATGGTATTGAATACCTACTTTATAACCTAGATTCTTAAAAGATTTCATCTCTAAGGATACGATTCTTAGATGATGTCTCTCTTGAGGATCAAGATGCAAATGAAGTAAAGGAAATCATTTAATCTTGAGAAGATAATGAGGCTCCTGAAATTGAAAACTAAAAGGACAATTAAATATGAAACACTCATACCTCTTTAAATTAGTTTGAGGATGGATTCCATGTGTTAGAGAAATATGACAATGATCTCACTTCATGTGATGAAGCTTCTGAGGTTAATCGCCTCTGAGGTTCATGGCATGAAGTCTAAAGTAGACCTCATATACAATTGTTGTATATGGACCCTCGAGGATCCACCTGTATGGGAAAGACCCGTTAAAGTATAAATGGATCTTCAAGAGAAAGAGGGTACCTAATGAGAAGGTTAAGACCTTCAAAGCACAACTCATAACCATGAGCTACATAATGAAGAGAAGACATCGCTTGAGATGAAACTTGCTCTCCAGCTACCATTCTTAAATCCATCAAAATATTGCTAACTATAGATACACAACAAGACTTTGACATCTTCAAGATGTGAGTCCAGATTACATTCCTCAATGAATACCTTTCCGAGGATATTCATATGAAGTAGCCCCATTGCTTCATTGTTGAGGAAAGCAAGGTGTGAAAGCTAAAGAAAATCCATTTATGGACTCAAATAAGATTCTTATAGTTGGAATATCAAATTTGATGAAATTATAAATGTTATGATTTCAGATAGAATCTTGATGAACCGTGTGAAGCTTAGTGGGAGTGCTATTGTGTTCATCGTGCTAAATGTAGATGATGTCCTAATCTTTTGGAATGATATAAAGATGATAATAAGTGTTTCATAATCTGGCTATTCCATACCTTGAGATATGATCTCAAAGATATCTCTTGGTCTTGGTTCTGAAGGTTTTTAGAAGCAAAAAGAAGAGGGTATTGGGACCATCACATTTGTAGTACACCTTGGACATATTCTACTGTTGGAAAATTCCAAGAAAGTATTCCATCCCTTAAGATATGGTACTGATCTATATGAAGGGATAGCACCTCAAAGAGTTAAGGAAGTGCATGCTAGAACTGTTTTCCCTTGTGCATCAGTTACAAGAAGCCGAGTGTATGTTAGATATGTACAAAAGCCAGATGTCTATCATGCAGTGGGAGTAGTAAGATGTTACTAACCCTACTATGGAAATAAAAGACTTATTGCAGTAATAACAAAATCTTCAATGATGACAAGACTTTTTGAGATAGTGATCTAAAAGTCTTATCTTCAAGAACTTAAGACTTTATAGATAATGATCTAAAAGGTCTAAACTATAGATAACTTTGGATATAGAGATCTCCATGAATAAAGGTATTCTAATAAGGATAATGGAAATCATGTTTATAATAATTATTGATATGTAGTGTCAAGGGCACTATAAAAGACAATATTTATTATAGGTTGCATAAGATGCACCATTCGTATTGGATGCGAGCACTAGTACTAGGAGATATGCAAGTACTATAAAAGGACTTCGCGTAGTCTCTTGGTAATAGAGTAATTGATCAACTTACCTAGCTATTTTTCTAAATAGCTTATGACTGTCACATGAGTTTAAGATTAGTCCATTACTGTCTCTTTGGGCTAGAAAGAGATTGTTGGACATGCGAGCCCACAACATGCCACTATGCAATAAATGTTATTACAAATATCATTCCCTGATCTGAAATGAAGAATAACTAATTTACAAAATAGGTCCCTTGGTACCATTAGGGTTATGTAGCATGGCCATATTCATGATCATACAACTCTTGATTCAATTATTGAATCATAGAGGCTAGTGCTTGGATGAACATCTAAAGAGTTAGATTGAGGACTCATCAAGCATCGTCAAATGATTATTAAGAGAGGATCTCCAACCTGAGAAGGAGATGACAATCCTTTCTCTATAAGGATGATATCTGACCGACTTCTTAATGAAGGTTCTTTATATATGAATAGAGATTCAGAGGTGTCAGATTAATTAGGTCAAAGAGTTGACTTAATGAGATTGAGATAACCAAAGACCTATGTCATATGCTGTCACAATATAGGCACACATCCTCTGACCGAAGACAGATGTGTTATTATATGTATGAGTATGTACATTTGACAGACCAATAGGTTGATGACCCAACCAAGGTCAATATACTGGTGCGTTGATGTGCATGCAAGGGCATATGAGTAATATTATCTCTCAAAGTGATCATATAGGTTCATTATTGAACCAGAAGACATGAGCTCACTTATAAGAAATTGGAAAGAATCAAATTCTGTTCTCATCTCACTTTGGAATCTTGATTGAATTTGTAGGTTTGATATATGTTCTTGGAAGATCAACACCTAGGTATGATATATGCTTTTGGAAAGTATAGGATAGATACCAACCCCCAATAGTCAAATGATAAACTTAATTATAAAACCTTAAAGGAGAGAGTCTAAATAGATCTAAACTTCAGGTTTGTTCTTGATCTTCCAGTATGCAGGATCTATAGGTATTAGGAATACTGAGGGTGATCTGATCATAATCGATTGTTAACCATGACTTTTGCATTCCGAGGAAGTGATGAAACATGTCTGGATTTTAGTGACTCCTCTCAGTAGAGAAGTAATCTAATCTTGTTCCAAATGTTAGACAACGTTCTCAATGTGATTCAGATACAATAAGAAGATTAGATTTACGGCTTTTATTTAATCAAACATCTATGAAGGTCCACAAGATTTGGATTTGAGATTTGATCTCAATAACGAAATCACTATACGTGGAACATACAATCACCCTATCCTTATCTCCAATTATTCGTAGAGAAAGTGCGTTGTTCTTGAAAGAGTTAAAGAATAATTTCGTTGTTGATAATGTATCCAAGCATTGAAAAGTGGATAATTAAATGTAATTTAATTATCATGAATGAGAAGAATTTGATTCATATTATTTGGTAATATAAGGAGAGTTATCTAAGATAATTAAATGTGATTTAATTATAAAAGATGTGAATAATGTGAATGTGATTCATGTTATTTGGGCACATGAGAATAGACATCCAGGATGATTAAATGTGACATGTATATGAATAGTATGGATAGAACTATCCATATTAAATCATATATGTATTATAAATGTGATTTCTAATACATTAGAGAGAGCCTATTGTAATTATATTTGTTGATTGATTATTGGATGTCAATTGGATTCACATTGGGATAATTAATTGAAAATATAATTTACATTTTATTTTAGGGTGTGAATGTGAATTCCACAATTTTCCAATGGCATTATTTCAATATCTACAAGATAATTATGAATTATTTTTGTGAAATAATTTACAACAAGTGTTGTTGTAAATTGGGAGATATCATGAGATAATGAGATCTCATGAGATTATAAGGATATTGACCCATCCCCCTTTTTCAAGGATGAGATCAATCTTCTCTATCTTTATCTCCAAGATTAATTTATTTGATTTGAAATTAATTTAATATTGAATTATCAATATATATTCATTTTATTTAAATTAGTTATTGTTCTATTTTCACAACAAGATAATGACCATTGGAAGAAACACAAATCAATGTTATCCATTGATTTTGTGTTGTCCATGGATTGAGATCTATGGATCCCAAAATACTATATAAGAAGATGCACCCCTTCTCTTCAAGGAACATAAAAAACTAATGCCTCTCTCTCATTCTCTACACACCAAGTCTCTCTCCTCATCGTGGCCATCCACCATGAGCCCTAGAAAGAGTCTCCATCGCTACAACATCGTCGTTATGCTGCCAGATTGTTTGCTCGTAGATTCTCTATCTCCTTCGGTACACCTCACTCATTAAGAAAACAATATATCTCGTTTGACGAGATTAGGAGATTCGTCGCTTGGATCATCAACATGGATTGAGAGGAGCACACGTCTGATCAACGTGCTCGTAAGCATCTCCTACGTCGAATAGGAGGTTGAGATAGGAGGTATCTTCCTTTAGAGACTCGATCGCAACCACATTTCAATAGGTAAAACATAGTACTTATTTGTGGTTTAGATGAAAACTTATTTGTGGTTTAGATGAAATGATCCAAGAAGTTGTTCTTGGATCATTTGGTTTCATCGGATCAAAATTTTAATTCTATTGCCTGGATCAACTAGTGCGACTAGACGCTCCTGATCGCATACAATACGCATCTCACACTTCCATGATGCACTTAAGTATCTTTCCATATCCCTTCATGTGGTATCAGAGCCTTAGGTCAGAGTTTTTGGATACTATCCATAAACTTAGGCAGACTTGGGCTCATTAGGGTTTGTGAAAATTTTATTGCATTTGGTTCATGCAGCTCTATTTTGTGAATTTTTTCGTCCTTGTTTAATTTTTTAAAACGAAATTCTAACTTGTATTATGTTCCCCATTAAATAAGGAAACTGTAAGATTTGAATTTACGTGATTTGGAATCTGATTGCTCAAGTTATAATCAGTATCCACTATTTCAGTGATGGGGAATCTTGGCATAATTAATGAGTTAATTATGGCTTTGAAATACCTATAAATGCATGCAAATAACTTGGATTCTATTATAAATAAAATTCACAAAAAAAGAAAATTAGTTTTCTTGATTTCGATTTAAATTGATTGAGATATGCTAATTTTAGTAAGTTGGGGTCACTATTGTAAATTGCATACTTGATTATGAACCTTATGATTGTCATTAATTAAATTAATGAAAATTAATGGTTAATTTCTTGAGATAATTATTTATGAATGTTTGTGAAATATTTAAAGATGATGATTATTTTCTTTAATGACATTGATTATAACCAACTTGATTAGATATGATCTAGATGACAATTAGTTAAATGAACCTTCCAACAAACGTTGATGCTTGAATAATATTGGAGATTTGTTTAGAAAATCTCCTTATAGTATTAATCAAAGATGTTTGATAAATATTATATGTTATAATATTGAAATACCTATTATCTTCTCAAGTACAAATTGACCAATTGGCATTATCCTGACCTGAGGCGGATATGGGTCTAGTCAGGGAGCGTTGGGGTAGCAGGTTGCTCTATGAGCGGTCTGTCTCACTCCCATAGGTACTGGCCATGAAAACGGGTAAGGAAGGTACAATGTACGAAGGGATTGTGATGTATTTTTATATCAAAATTCTAATAATATGTATTTTTTGATATAACACTATCCTTCAAGTAACAATCAAGTTTGTCAGTTGATTGATTGGATTGATAATTGATTTAATGTGATTAAATTAATTAGATCTAATTAAAAATAAAATACTTTATTATGAATAGAGTCATTATTTCCCTTGGAATAATTAATTTTGTGAATATGATTCATTATAATTAATTAAAACTTGAACATGAAATGGTGGATCACATAAGTGACATCCATGGTCTCTCGTCAAGGTGTTCCGTCGCCAGTGATTGTATGTTGGAGAAGCCTGTCTGAAGTGACAGCTCCTGGATACAAGCACACTTGGATAGGGCTACTTTCTTCTCCATGTCCATAATCACCATGTCCATAATCAATAACAACTCTCACAGTGGTGAGAAAATGTCGTCCCAAGATGATTGGAGTGTGTTCCATAGAGGTGGAGGTCTCCATAAGCAATACAATAAAATCCACTGTGTAGCTCATGCCCTATATCTGTATGACAATGTTTTCAAGAATTCCCTTCATCCTCTTTATCGATCCATCATCGAATTGACAAATCATATTGGTTTTCTTGAGAGGCCCCAAATTGATTGACTAAACAAGCGAGAATGGCATTTTATTAATTGATGACCCGTTGTCAAGGAGAGGGTAATAACAATGGCTGTCAGAGATACCACATCTCATGAAGGGTGTACTAGTGTCCCCTTTCCTGTAGGGCATGCAATGTGTGATGGCACGTGCAGTTACCATGGTAAGTGTGGCGCTTGGCTCTGTGTCATCTATTTCTCTTCTTGGGAGTGGGTGCAGGGATGAGGTTCATGGCCTTTCGAAGTGAGGCATAAAAAATATCCTGAATACCTTCCACCACTTCTGGGTTGTTTAACATTTTTTAAAATTTTCTGTCTCTTCTATACTAGTGAAGAGATTGGAATCATCATCTACACAAGGATGACTATGAGTAGTCTGTATAGTATCATCCTTGGGGAGAAGGACGTGGGAACCAAGGTGGATGCATGTGTAGCCAAGGTGTGTGACATGTTTGCCCTCTCCTCGCAAACTGGCTCGACTCTTTGTATCCCATTATTATTATTATTGTAATTTTATGTTTTCTCTATTTTTTTATTTTTGGCGATTGCAAGCTCTCAAATGTGGCCTCTTGTGCATCCATGACATCAGAAGGTGAAGCGACAATGGGAATTGTAGTGTTATAAATGTCATTAATCCTAAGTTGTAATTGCTTCACTAGCCAGGTCATGTTTTCAAGAGTGGTTCTCATGAGAGGTGAATCCAACAATTTAATATCGGGTGGGTGAGATGGTGGGTAATGTGATGGTGGTGGAAATAAATAAAATTTGATGGTTGAAATTGCAGATGTGGTGGATATGTAAAAAAGAAAAGTTAGGAGCAAACTTCTCCTGATAAAGTGAAGGTACACTGATGGAGAAGAAGAAGAAGTAGGATCCACAAAGTCCACATAAAAATAGCTTTAGTCTACCATCTCCGAAACAAAAGATGGGATCTGGAAATCACGATAGTCAAGTTAAGATATGCAAGAAAAAGGCATAAATGTGTAGAGAGGATCGACTATGCACACAAAACTAATACCAAAAATAAAACAAACAGAACCCATAAATTCACCAACTCAACGCAGTGAAGACCGTGAAAAATCAGTCTTTTATCTATTCAATTTTAGAGTTAGGTGAGAATACAATTATTTATAAACTCACAGGTGCAGTCACCTAGAGTAGTTGCATTCCAGTTGACGTAACATTCCTACTAGAACACCGAGACGACTTCGTCTAAAGTCTGAGGTAAGTGTTTGCAGTAATAACATGGTTCGAGATCCAACCCAAGCACTTAGGGCATAAATCCAGGGATAGGAGCTATGTTCCTTAAGCGAGTAGAATTAACAATCCCAATTTTATTGTTTATCACTTTTTTGTTAATTTTTAGACAAGAAAACATCTAACAAATTTATCAATTATTTTATTACCTAAGTCAAAGAAACAAGTGGAATGATCTCGGAAACACTGATGCATGGAAATGAATGTAGATGTTAGAGAGAGGGATGCGTACTTCACTCTAGCAGTCTACATGCAAAATGATCTACACATAAAAAAATCTAGCCTGTATAAGTGCAAGTAGAAACCAACCTAGCATGAACTTATATTCGAAAAGCACGATTTTATTATATGAATAAGCCTAGTAATCTATAGGTTCAAGATTTTATTAGGTGTGTAGACATAAGTCTACCTAGCTCAACCAAATAAAATCCTAAAATTGTGGGCCCCAAGAACATAAAGTAAAGTAAAACAAAGCTATAAACTTAAATCTCGGGAAACAAAATAGAAGAAAGTACGAGAAAACTGCGAAAAAGCTAACGATGTCCCTGACAAACCCCAAATTCGACCCCTTAAGAACGTTATTTTAGCACAATGCCGAATTAGATCCATCAAAGACTTCTTAATTACATTGTCGATAAAATCAAACAGTTGATTTTTATTTTACTTGGACAAGCCCAAGGTCGAACTCATGGACACGAGCATCTTAAGTAATTATCTAGACTCTTATTACTTAGATTAAGTGTTGAATTAGAAACTTATAGGTCCAAATGCACAGATATGCAAACAATGCAGGCACAATGCATAAAGAAACATGTATCAGACATTTTTTATTTGCTTTTTAATATGCAAGAAAAATGCAAGATTACCATGAAGTAAGGATGCACTAATTAGACGACAATATTTGAGCAATTAAATAATAATCAATTCTAATTTCAATTATCAAGGAAAATTTCATTGAGGTAAGAAAACAAGGGTTAAGAAATCATTATGTCAAAGACACTACATTAATGAAATTAATCATAAAAACCAAGAGTGTGAAAAATAGATATCTAAGTATGCCATTAATAAGACAATGAAACCAGCTTCGAAACGAGACCAAAATCAATTTAAACGGAGCTCGGATGCTCAAGCATAAACGTAAGAAAAACATGCAAATAAATAAAGAAAATACTACAAACAGGTCCCTAGAAGGACCTAAATGTAAATATAAAAAGTTATGAGGCATTCCCTATAAATATCCCGCATACGCGGAGGTAGAAATGAAATTATTAAAACCCACAGGGGGTCAGTTGCAATTAACCCCAGATGTGCATGCGTTGCACGTGTTATCTGGACTTATTTGTAATTTGAAGAAATTCCCTATGCTCTCCTATAAAAATCCCAGATTGTCACATGCTTGAACGCGTGAGGTTAGGTTCGGCAATAGTGAAGGCTCGGAGGGGGCCTGACGTAGGCTCGGGTGCTGGTTCGGACTTGGAGCGAGGCTCGGAAGGCTCGGATGTGGCTCAGGTATTCTGAGCCTGTAGGTCTGGTTCTAAGGCTCAAGACCGAACATGTGGACGCCCGTGGTCCGTCTAATCTTGAGGATCAGACGGTAGCAGTAGCGTGTGGGGGAGGCGATGTGGTTGAACGTGAGTTGTCCGATCTTGAAGATCGAACGGTAACTATTCTTCGCGAGTTCCTCCTCATCGTCACCTCCTACAACGGACTAGGTTGGGCTCCGACGACACTCATCTAGCTCTTCCTCCATCTTCTACCTATTCGGTTGGTCTGTGGAGGTTGTTGGAGGTGCAGCAACCATTGTTGAAGCTTAGGAAAGACATCATAGCTCCTAAAGAAGGTTATCGACACTTGTGCGTCGGAGACAAGGCTTGCAAAGTCAGCTCCGATGGAGCTCTGGCCAATGAGGGCATTCACCTACATAGGTTAGTTATAATAGCCGAAGCATGCAAGTGAGAAGTGCAAATGAGTGTGAGTAAGATGGAGCGCCATGAAGGGGCGAAGAATGTGGCGGCCGGTCATCTTCTCCGTCCATCTCGGAGAAGAGGGAGGCAGAGTGATTTGAGGTTGCGGAGGAGCAAGAGGGTGCATGAAGATGAGCATGTGAACGATGGGTGTATGGTGAAGATTGAGAGATGATTAATGGAGGGTGAACATGTGAGTTGAAGGCTAATTAAATTAGAGAAATGGAATGAAAGAGCAGGGCACGATCGAGGGAGATTACCTGGAGTTTTGGAAGAGTGAGGTGCCTGGGCTTAAGGTCCTAGGTGGACCTCGGGTCTTCGCTGGATCCAAATGGCTACCGGGGATAGCTCGCCAATGGCGGAGCACCGAGGCTAAGCCTACCATGGCTTAGGGACATCACCAGAAGCTTAGGTCAGCATGGCTTCATCGATCCGACCTCCCCCTATCACGGGGAGGCAGAGAAGAGCTAGGCCTAGCCCCACGTAAAGGTGGTTGGGTTGGAATGTGGGAGGAGATGATGTATTTGAAGGTAGAAGGTGGAGGTTCATATGATGGGAGGCGTGAGTTGTATGCAAGATATGGAATGAAGGATATGGAATCGTGGATCGAGTGGGTTACCACGAGGATGGAGGACGATCATGCTTGGAAGTGGGCTGGTCCATGAGTGGAGAGGATGGCGGAGAAGGTAGGGGAAATGGAAAGGGGGAAGCAAGTGTGCGAGATGGGCGAACATGAAGGAGAGAGGATTTGGAGGTAGAAGATGATTCCTCAGCCGGAGAAAGCGCTAAAGAATGCTCCAGATCAAATCGATGAAGCCGTCATCAATGGATGTGAAGAGCGACATGTGTCGCGAGTTGATGCGGGTGAAGGCGAATGGCAGAGATTGATTGTGGGCCTTGATTGGATGGTGGGCCTCAAAGGTGAAGGGCACTGACAGAGATAGGATGGAAGAGATCAGACGATGATGGAGATGGACACGTGGAGAGAGGAGAACAAGGTGGGAATGGACGGTCAGGATGCGATTGCGATAAGGGTTGGAGGGTGAAGAGCGGTAGCGGGAAGAATGACAGTGATATGAAGGAGAAGAGGGCGAGTGGAGGGTGTGTGGTACGTAATGGAGCGGGTCACATGGCGCAACCAGAAAACGCCATGTGGCCCAATCAGGTTATTCAATAAAACCTCGTAAAAGAGGGTGAAAATGATCGAATTTGAAAAAATTCAAAACATGAAAGTTGTAGATCTTGATGAGATCTACAAGTTTCATGTTGATCAAAAATGGAAACAAGATCAAACAAAGGGAGAAATAATTTTGTGAGCATTTTTATGGGTATAATAACATTACAATTTTAGTTTTGTTATTTTTTTGTATTTTTAATTTAATTTATGACTTAGATATATACAATGTTTTATCTGGTTTTTATTGGCAATATTTTAAGCTAGGGGGTTCATATCTGCAAATTAAAATGATGAAATCGAATTTCATCACCCCCTATATTTAAACTATGCGCGTCCCCGGGCATCTCAAAAATGAATGAGATGGATTAATCCCCTTGTGCATGTGCGTACAGGATCTGATCCGTTCAAGAACTCCCAATTTTGAAGATCCAAAATCTCCGAGCTCAACCTAGCCTTAATCAAGAGGCATCCAATTCCTCTAGTTATCCAGACTCTCTCTTGTATATATATAAACTAAGGATTTGACATTACGTGTTGACTGCGATCACAAGAGTAAAGTCACAACGTCACCCAAGGTCCCAGTCCAAGAAATTCTCCTAAGGACCCAATCCTTAACTCTAGGGAATAAATCAAATATTACATCCAATCCATCATGTCTTTTGTTATCAGACTTAAAAGTGTAGGTTGGCAAGCTAGTTGATGGAGGGTTAAGGATTGTGTCATTTCTTCTCTCCCTCTCATTGGAACAAGGATCCTCTCGAGTGCCTTATTAACTCAATACTTATTGTTGGTGTTGATTAGTGTGTCCTCAAGAGAAGTTGGAGTCGTCTGCACTTGTTTTTCTAGGAATACACCGAGGTGTGTCTTTTTTTGAGTATCTATTATACCTTCTACACCCATAGTTATACCATTTACGATGTAGAGCCCTTTATTGGTGCAAGCCGACTACTGGTCCTAATAGCGGTGCTACAAGTGGACACTTTGAAATGGTTGGAAGTGCTCGCCTTTGAAGGAAGCTCTTTTATAATTGACTTTGTGGAATAAGAGATTTTTCTTTCAACATTGATATTGCTTTGTATGATTTTTGACTAGCTCTACTGCTTTTACCAAGAGTTGGCATGCACTAATCAACATTTTTATTTTATTTACACCATGGAACTTAGGTATATGTCAAGAGATTAGTACAAGAATCAATTTCTCATACTAGCTAAAAAATTGATGACACTCAGGTTTCATGAATCTTTCAATGATATTATCCCATCCTCGAGCATCATTAAATTAAGTCCAGACTTGAATCCTTCATCCCAGTTCCTCAAGTGAAATTCGAACTCATCTCATCATGACTGCAGTCGTGTATGTGAAGCGATGATCATATTCTTACGATAGGAGACTAATCATGCAATATAGCACACAAATCTAGCAAACTAGGGAAATGTGGAATTTTAAGTCGAAGACCCTGATGGCTAAGGCTGGTTAACTTAAAATCTCAATACCTCATAAACCAAGTGTTCTCGAACATCAATGACCCTATGTGTAAGTGAGAATGTCAGAGATTCAATTCAACTCCTTCATCTATTTTTTTATGAAGACTTTAAAAGACCTAATGACTGCCTAAAATCAAATGACTAGATGCATCTGCATTCAGCCAGTATAGATGTAAGTACAGGCCGTAGAACGGTAGTTGTTGCTTGAGGACGGAGCCTTCGGCGATGTCCTCTAAACCACCTACTATGCTAAGGGAGACCCTCACTTAACATGGCTACTTATTTGGGTTTAGTAGTCAATTTGACTTTTAAAGGATTTTTTATTTTTTCTATTTTATGGATTTTTGAATAAAGTTAGAACACAAGTTAGGCTCTTTTTCCTTCCTTTAAATCAAGTTTTAAAAATATTTTCCAAACCATGTCTCATTTATATAGACTTTTACAAACATATTTTTCAAATGATTTTTCAAAATACGTAAAATACATTTTTCAAATCATTTTTAAAAATATTTTTATCAAAAATAATGTAACATAGTATAGAAAATTTTTCAAAGCCTTGAAAACATTTTGTCCACTTAGTTCTAAAATTATACTATATCCCAAAAAGTTTAAAAATTTCAATTTTTTTCAAAATATAACTAAAGTACATATATACTATGTATATAGTATACCCCCCTATACTTAAACTTTGCTATGTCCTCATAGCACTAGATGATACAAAGACATTGCTTAATTTAAGGTATAGGAAAATATACGAATTGATTAGGACACCCCCTATACTTAGGTTAGCAATAACCTAAGTATTAGGAAGAAGGATGAATGAGTAAGAAAAATCACAAGGACTCGGGTCCCCCCTATACTTTGACTGAGAGTAGCCTAAGTATAAAGATGAATAATTGATGTTGGGGAGACCTGAGGGGAACAAAGAAATAGGATGGATGTACACGTGAGCGAATGAATCTTTGTAGATGAATGGAGTACTTAGGTCTAGGGGAGGGTGTCGGAGAAATCAAGGATCAATCAAGCATGCAATACCCTTTAAATTCACTAACTCATATGTGAACCAACAAGCATTGGTCAATTATCTTTTCATTTTTACTGGTGAGTACACCATTCTAATTTACGCAAGGATCAAGAAAAAATGTCAAATAAAACCATCCTACGTAAACAAGGGTGTTGCTATCCCAAAACATGATTTTACTTTATTTTAGGTCAACTTGCAATTATCAGTCCCAATTTTAAGCTTAAGGTTATCATTGTTTAAATGTGAGTATTAATCAATCAATCAATCATCTACCGCTCATTCCCAATTTCCATTAACCTAGGTGATCAAGCCAGGAATGGAGGTGGAGAAAAAGCAATACAGTCGATAAAATCATGAACTATACTAAGATAAAACTAGCGGTGCCTTGAGTAAAATTTCATGAAACCTAGACTGAATTAAAAACTGACAATCAGATGTATGCAACTCGATGTAAAAATCGCTCCTAACATGCTTCTATTAGCGGGAAATAATAGATTTTATTTTGGCTAAGTGAAACGATGTCTACGTACGCCTTGATTCAATGTGTGTCCTACCTACGATCAAACACATAAAATAAATGTGAAAATAGCTCAAAGAGTTGTGTGCCTGATCCTAGGTCGACACTCAAGTGGGGTGACCCCCACACAACCACAGAGAGCTTCGTTCATTCACACTCGCGGATCTTCGAACAAAGACCAATGCAAAGATGATTATTAATGGAAATAAAAATGCAAGAAACACATTTTTTCAATTTACCTCCAAAGTTTGCTTCTATGACTCCTCATAGCGAGGAACACATGCTCTTAACCTCCTTGATCACCAATGGACCTGCCCCAAAAACGTGCGTTAGATATTAATCAAAGAAAGATTAATAATACAAGACAACAACATGACCTACGAATTAGAAATTAACACTTAATTAAATATTAAAAATCTAAATAAATAAAATATGAGTCGTGTCACATGCAACGGTGCCATTTGACGAACCAAAAATTTGGCTTCTTAAGAATGTTATTTTAGTGTGTTGTAGTCGGCCGAATTAGATCCATCAAAGACTGCTTAAATAATTTGTCAATAAAATCAAACAGTGATTTTTATTTTACTTTGGAAAACCCAAAGTTGAACTCAAAGACATGAGCCTCTTAAGTAATTATCTAGACTCTTATACTTAGATTAAGTGTTAAATTAGAAACTTATAGGCTCAAATGCACAGATATGCAAACAATGCAGGCACAACGCATAAAGAAACATGTAACAAACATTTTTTATTTGCTTTTTAATACGTAACAAAAATGCAAGATTACCATGAACCAAATTAACCCTAATTAAATGACAATATTCGAGCAATTAAATAGTAATCAATTTCAATTTTAGTTATCAGGACAAATTTCATTGATGCATGAAAACGAGGCTTAAAAATCATTATGCCAAAGACACTACATTAATGAAATTAATCATCAAAACCAAGAGTGTCAAAACAGAGATGTAAGTATGTCATTAAGAAGACAATAAAACCAACTTCGAAACGAGACCAAAATCAATTAAAACAGAGCTTGGATGCTCAAGATATGCATAAAAGAGCTCAGGGGCATAAATGCAAGAAGAACATGCAAATAAATAAAGAAAGTACTACAAAAAAGTCCCTGGAAGGACTAAATATAAGAAGTTGCGAGGCCTTCCCTATAAATATCCCACACGTACAGGGGTGGAAATGTAATTATTAAAACCCACAGAGGGTTTGTTGCAATTTACCCCAGGCGTGTATTGATTACACGTGTTGTCTAGAACTATTTGTAATTTGAAGAAATTTTTGGGGCTCTCCTGCAAAAATCCCAGACCCTCACGTGCCTGAACACGCGAGGTCAGGTTCGACAATAGTAAAGGCTCGGAGGAGGCTCGACGTAGGCTCGGGTGCTGGTTCAGACTTAAAGAGAGGCTCGGAAGGCTCGAATGTGGCTCGGGTGTTCTGAGCCTGTATGTCCAATTCTGAGGCTCGAGACCCGATACATGGATGCATGTGGTCCTTCCGATCTCGAGGATCAGACGGTAGTTGTAGTGTGTGGGGGAGGCGATGTGGATGTTAGACATGTGAGCCCTGGGTGAACCATTCTTACAATAAATGTTATTGTAACGTATATGTCTATCAATAAAAGTTATTGATGTTTCACTCCCTTTCTGAAATTAAGTGAATGAATGCACTATAAGGTCCCTCTATACAATTAGGGTTATGTACCATGGCCATCGTGATGATCATATAGCTATTGATCATTAAGTGAATCATAGAGACTGGTGTTTGGATGAATATCTAAGGAATTAGATAGAGGACTCATCAAGCACCGTCAAATGATTATTAAGAGATGATCTCCAGCCTGAGTAGGAGATGGAAATCCTTTCTCATATAGGCTAATATCTGACCGACCTCTTGATGTAGGTCCTCTTCATGGGAATAGTGATTCGGAGGTATCAGATTAGTTAGGTCAATGGATTCATATACTTTGTGTTTTGATGAAATGATCCAAGAAATGTTCTCGTGATCATGTGGTTTCATCACTTGTTAAAAAAATTAATTAATTTCCGTTGCATCTAACGACTAGTGCGACTAGGTGCCCCGATCGCATATGATGTGATCAACACGCTTCCGTGATGCGCTTAAGGATACTCAATATCCTTTAGTTGATGAACGTGAGTCATCCGATCTTGAAGATCGAACGGTAACTATGCTTCGTCAGTTCCTCCTTGCCACCGCCTCCTGCGGCGGACTAAGCTAAGCTCTGGCGACGCTCGTTTAGCTCCGCCTCCATCCTTCGCCTATTCGGCTACTCTATGGAGTTCGTTGGAGGTGCAACAACGATTGTTGAAGCTCAGGGAAGATGCCAGAGCTCCTGAAGAAGGTTATCGAAACTCGTACGTCGGAGACAAGGCTTGAGAAGTCAGCTCTGATGGAACTCCGACCAATGAGGGCATTCACCTGCAAAGGTTAGTTCTAATAACCGAAGCGTACAAAGTGAGAAGTCCAAATGAGTGTGAGTGAGATGGAGGGTCGTGAAGGGGTGAAGAACATGGCGGCTGGTCGTCTTCTCTGACGAGCTAGGAGAAGAGGGAGGCAGAGTGATCTGAGGTTGTGGAGGAGCGAGAGGGTGCATGAAGATGAGCATGTGAACAATGGGTGTGTGTTGAAGATTGAGAGATGATCAATGGAGGGTGAACATGCAAGATGAAGGCTAATTAAATCAGAGAAATCGAATGAAATAGCAGGGCAAGATCGTGGGAGATTACGTGGGGTTTTGGCGGAGCAAGGATCCTAGGTTTGAGGTCCTAGGTGGACCTTGGGTCTTCGTTGAATCCCCACGACTTATATCCTCCATAACCATGCATTATCCATACCATGTTGATTGTCTCGTTGAGTTTGTCGGAGGAACTTGAGTACTTGGTCAAACTTTTTCTTCACCTGAAATAAATAAACATAAATTTCCATGAGCCTAATGTCCAGTATGTATCGGCATCCATGCATGGGAATTCTAATGGTATTTTAATCCGTTATATTTCATGTACTAGAGTTTTATAAAAAAATATTATTGCGTGCCTAATTGTTCCCATGCATGTCTAGTTCGTTCTCTACATATGTAATTTAGATTCTCTTATAAACATGAGTAGACATATGTAATATGCATAAGAAGATATAACATACATGTCTTCATCTGGTAGGGCACATTTCATAAGATTGATGGCATGTAAAATCTTATTTTATCAAATAAATCAATTGCACGTTAACCACTTTAAGACGACAAAATTTGCATGACTTGTAATGATTTGCTTTCTTAAACCATTTCTTGTATAATATTTAATGATTTATTATTTTAATCATTTTCTTGCGTAACATGTATTGATTTACCTTTATAATCATTTCCTTACATACTTATAATAGTTTACTGTTATAAACCATTTATTTCATAACTTATAATGATTTATCTTTATAAATCATATTCTTGCATACTTGTAATGGTTTGTTGTTATAAATCATTTATTTCACAACTTGTAATGATTTATCTTTATAAATCATTTCCTTGTATACTCGTATTGGTTTACCTTTAAATAATTTATTTGCATAACTTTCGTGTACATATCTTGTTATACGTTTTCAATCGATGGCACTTGTGGTGCATGGCATGAAATGACTGTATAACTACAACTATTGAGGACTTAGCTTTTGCCTCTATTGTACCTTGCAACCATATGCCCCTTGCAGCGATAACACGATAGTGTAGGTACAACTGTAGAGGATGTAATTTTTGCCCATGTGGCTCCTTGCAACCATAAACCCCTAACGACGTTACCCCTTGGGTTAACACGACCCCTTGCGGTAGTCCATGTGACTCTTTATGAGTCGGTGCCTTAAAATTATTTAAGGTTATCAAAATTTATGTTGGTATAAAGCACAAATCCCATTGCTTTACCGCATACAAAATAATAACTTAATATTTATTTCACTTGTATATGAGTTATATCATTCTCTATGTATTATATAATGTCATGTGTAATCTTAAAATATAATATATCAATTTACAATCTTAATATAATGTAAAGATGGAGTCTGCTAGATATTGATGGGCATCTTCAAATAATAGTGGTTTTGTAATAGTTCACGTGTATGTATGGAAATCCTGCATCCAATATATACTGTAATAAATGAATAATTAAGATAACAAACGTGGGAGATATTTTTATCTTTATTAAGTTATCAATCATGTTTTCCATAAGGTTATGCTAGGCATCATGGTTTTAGGGATGTCATTCTGAAATGCAAGAAATTCTCAGGTTCATCAGCATGTAATCGTAATTATTTAGAGAATAAATCTCAGGTCGATGAATGAGGTTCTTTTTATTCAATGGTACCATACATGAGAAACCTATAAGCCTTATTTAAGTAATAATGTGAATAGAGATCATAACAAAATATGTCAATCCCTTTTCGTGGCTATCCATCAATAATTCTCTCATTCTTAATGCCTAATAACTATCACATAATCTAATTTAATATATTACTTATAAACCTTAATCAAGAAATAACTTATGGAATTATATAATGGCTAATATATGCACAAGATTAGGTAAATCATCATTCAGATAATAGTAGAAGGCAACGACGATTCAATACTCAAACTTCACGATATGTTTCTTGTGTGAGAAATTATCACATATTATTGTCACTAATATTAGATGTACATATTCAAAGGTCTTATTCTGAATAGGGTCATCATGCATATGAATCAATTTACGAATCCAATATACATACATAATTGTCTTTTCTCAAATCAAGTCATTATATATATATGTAGTATCCTACAAAATCGACACATACATTAAAAGATTGTAATTCGGATATGACTTGTATTGATACGTAAGATCATAAGCCGATACATACATTAAATCCAAAACAAGCACCTCCAAACTGCATTTGCTCGGTCTCGACTTCATCCGCATCATTAATTGGCGTGCTCCTTTGACCTTAATCGTCTTCTTTTATGAGGATGTAGGATTCCCTGATAAGATCGAGCACACTCTCTCTAATCATCTCTCTCTATTTGCACAAGGAAATGGAAGTGACATAGGTTTTTGGGAGGTATGGGACTTTTATGGTGACCAAAGAGGAAGGAATTCATGTGATTTAAAGACTATCAATGAGGGGAATTGATGAAATATTAACTCTCACTCAGTTGAGTAATCAAAATGGTAATAATGTTGATGGGAGGAATGAAAGTTAGATAATCCTAAAAAATCTCGACCGTAACAATCTACCATCCCTAAAAAAACTTTCATCCTCAAAATTCCTTGCTAAATAGATATATAGAAGACAACGGATTTCCTTTATATCATATTTTTTTTGTTCAACAATCTTCTTACTAGTATCAACTATCTTTGATTTCAAATAATCCACATCACTCTCACGATAGGGTGATCTACAAGATCTTCTATACACTACTTCATAAGGAGTCATCTTCATACTTGAACGATAGTTGTTTATGATAAGAAACTCTACTCAATGAATATACATACAAATGTATGTAAACTGAGACAGATGCTCTCAACCTATTTTTTAGGTTATGTATGTTCCTTTTTGACTATCCATTAATTACTCTGTGAATAAAATGAGGTGATAAACTTTAATTGTGTGCCATGACTTCCACACACAAAAATTTCATAATTGTACTGTGTATCTCGAACCTGATCTGATACAATTGGCGATGAACACCATATATATTGATGATCTCAATCTCATACAATTCAGCCAATCCCATGGTAGGGTAATCCAAGTGAACGCGTAAAAAGTGAGATGATGAGGTCTACAATCACATAGATAATATCATAAAGGTATTTCTATATCTTAGATAATGTCATAATAAAGTTCATCCTCTCCATTTGTCACTTTCATTATATCATCTTACACATTCATATTCAATTTTTAAATAAATCAGAATTTTCCTTCTCGGGTGTTTCAATCATCTTTGAATGATGGATATCTTTTTTTTGTTACCTTGTTCGTTCAAAATACTCAAAACTATTTTTCACTGAATCAATAATGTCACCAATCAATTAGAAAAAATGTTATTACTACTAACTCCAAGTCATGTGTAGGAAACTCCATGTCAAGCAGGGACGAAGTCGGGAATTTCTGCTGGGGGGGGGGCAAATTGTTGAGACTATATATATATAATTTATCTTTGTTATTGTTTCTCATTGTAATTATTAAAAATATGTTTATAAATGTATTTCATAAAGATACCCTTGTAAACTTACAATTTTGTATAAATATCCCAACAAATATTGCATTGACAAAAAGAGCCTTACAAAATTCTTCAAATCAAAATACACTTTTATTAACACGATGTTAAGTAATACCAATAAAATTAAGGTTTTTAAATAAGTAATATTAAATCGCTCCTAATGTAGGAATGTAGATTTATTTTTAGCTAAAAATAATAAAATCTTTTACCTTTTTATATATTTGATATAGTTTTTATTAAATAAATACATATATTATTTTTGCATCATAATAAGTCATTCAATTCATATATAACACATTTCCTAATACTATGGCCTCCCTAACATAAGCGACAGTTTTCACTAAATATTTCTCTTTTATCAAAGCTTTGTTTTTTTCTTGTGATATTGCAAACGTTGAAGTGGATTTTATATCTTATATACAATTTTCTGGAGATGGTAATACAATATTCTTATTCGTCGATATCAACATTATATGATCATTTTGATATCTTTTTATAGAATTATGTAGATATAGATATGGAATACTCATACATATGGAATACAATTATGTAGATATAGATATGGAATACTCATACATTTTTCTATAATTGACCATTTATATGATCATTTTGATATCTTTTTATAGAATGATGTTAATCTTTATACTCTAGATGATTATCTTAATAATTCCACCTTTTTTGTTGATTTTATTTATTTTTAAATGAAAGTATTTAAAAAGATATAAAATAGATATTGTACAAAATATAAATGCTAATAGTCAATTGCTAATATGTAAGTGCTAATAGTCAACTATATTTTTTAATAGAGGAAATAGTTTACTACAAAAAATGAGTCTATATGGATGTTTTTAAATCTATCATATTTCGTTCATTTTAAGTATACAATAACAAATAGTATTTACTACAGAATAATTTTTATGTTAGAATCAGTGACGAATGCCATATTTATACTTATATCATTAGTGAAGGATCATATAGAGTGTTTATCCATTGCTATTTTTTTAGTATGAAATAATCGCCGCTATAAAAATTGCGGTAGCTCAGCGTTTCTATATGGATCACCAATATTGATGTAATAATATGTATTACATTTATCCTTAATTGCAGGTGTAAAAAGGTCATTTCACACCGAAATAATAGATGTCATTAACAATCTAAAAAGGGATGTTTTGGTGATGAATTAAAAAGATCACTATATAGTTACTTTATTGTTCGGGTTATGTGCAACATCTAGTTACGTAAAACATACAAACGTTGATAGTTATATTATTGCATTCATGTCATATTATTGATTTTTTTATTCGAAGAGGGAGATATTAGGGATATTGTCAGACGGATAAAAATATGGATATATATGTGTTCCCATATCCGTATCTGTTTTTAAATACGAATGCAATGCATATATAGATTGACAGATGAAAAGCATGTTACCATATCCGTAAAATATGGATATCAATATAAAACGGATACCAATTGTATACGAACGATATTATAAATATTCTATATATTAGCTTAAATATACATGTATTGGATGAAGTACAAATAATATAAATATACTAAATGTGCTTATATTTTAACAATTATATCAGATATGATAAAAGAAGGTACACAATTATGCTATATAAAGTTATAAATAAATGTGCAACTATATTTAGGGTAAAATGGGGGCAGCCCCCTAGAGGGATCTACTTGGCTCCCTCATCACATTTTCTCCAATTTTTTTATTTTTTAGAAAAATGAATCCATGAAAATTCATCTTTATATCAATATATTATTACATTTAAGTTTCGTGAGAAATAGAGACTCCTACATAAGATTTTAAAAATCAGACCGGACATTGAATCGGTCAGTCTTCGGTTTGGTCCAATCGGATCGAATCGTCAGTCCAAACAGGTGCGATGATGATGTCAACATGACATTATCATTCTTATAACTCGAAAAAAACTGACAAGCTTAATTTACTGGTCCGACTGGTCGAATCAATTTTTTGAACCAATAAAATCGGATACATATATGTAAGTATGTCTTTATATATCAATGGAATAATAGTTTAAAATGTCAAATCTTTCAATAGAATAATATGATTGTCTATTTTGAATAAAACTATACACAAATTAGTCTTATTTTAAAGTATTATATATGAATACAATATTGTAATCATTTATTTATAGTTACTTCTTGAAAATTACTTTAAAAAAGTGGTGAGACAATTTATATTCCAAAAAAGAGAGGGGCGTAACTGATATTGCAGAAGTTAAGAATGGCACAAGTGATAAAAAAACCTTATTATTTAATTATTTAAACCTTTATTTTTTTTGAAAATTTATCAAATTAACAAAATTAGGTCAATCCAAACCAACCCGGGTCAAAACGATCCAACCACCTATTGGACCTAATTTTTTATTTTCTAATGTTTTGAAATTAATTACATAAAACCAATCGAACTGACCAGGTTGGAGCCAATTTTTGATCCAATCAGTCCAGTTTTTAAAACCTACTCCTATGGGATCCATCTAGGCAATTATTTTTTAATGGTCATAGAATTGTTGGAAGGTCTCGTCTGAATGGAGGTCATAGGAGTCTTTGTTTCGTAAAATTTGAATGACATAATATATAGACATAATGATGAAAATCACGAAAGTATTTTTAAGAAAAAATGAAAAAAAGGGGAAAGTATGATGATGGGAGCCAAGTTAGCACCTCTATAGGGCAGCCATATTTTACCCCTATATATAAATGGATATATCAATTCAGATATAGATTTTTGTTGATAATAATGTGATATCGATATTCGTATCAATTTGAAAACAAATGCGGATACAGACATCAGAATTCGTATGATATTGATACGATGGCAGATCAAATAGGATATATCTATATCTATACAACTTGTAAAAGGGAGATGGGGGGGCATTATACATAGTTAACTATGTCGTATATAAATCGTTTTCTATTATAATAAAATATAATACATAGAACAAATTAATTGGGAGAAGGGAGGGCCAAGCCCCTCCTGCCCCCGTTTGTCTCTGTCCTTGATGTCAAGAGTTGGATAGTTACTCTCTTATGATCTTAGTTGGAATGATGTGAAATCAATACCCTTTTTTATACATCATACCCCTAGTTTCTTTACCAAATGTATCAATGTGAACTACAAACCTTTGGTGCACAGTAAGATTCAGGTCAGGGCCATGATAAACTTTTATCTTTTTTGGAACTTCAATCATACTCCTATAAATGTAAATACTTCACATCCTTTATAATGGGGTTGTCATTGCTATTGCAATATGTGAGGAAGCTCAACATGAATCATCAACATACCTTGTCATCCCAGAAATATATGAATCTTTAAAATAATTCTCAGCCAGCTCCAAGGCAATATAGCTTTCATCTTGATTAAGTAGGTCAATACCAATTGAAAATGTGACATAACTAGAAAAATAATTTTGTCCAACAAGAAGTTACAATTATAGAACATTGCATAAAGCTGGTGTTGGAGTAGGGTCGTGAATACAACATTTAGATGTATTTGGTATTTCTTCTTATCACCAAAGTATATAACAATATCATCTACAATACGATCATAAATTTATCATGATCTACTAAAAAAGTATATTCATACGCTCTGTAAAAGCTGCAAAAGTACTTGTGAGATCAAAATACATGATAAAACAATTCACAATGGTCAATCCTTAATTTGGAAATTATTTCTGATATATCGTCCTCCTTTATTCCATCTTGATTAAGAAAAAATATTTTTTCACCATAATAAAATGAAAAAATCATTGATCTCAAGTAGTATTTGTTAATTTCTCAAAATTACATAGTTCACAGTTTAATAACCAATGCAGAGAATAAGACCTATCTTTATTTTTTCACCAAGAGAATAAGTGCTCTTTAAAGAGATTCATTGAGTCACAATGAAAAACTCCCTTATTCCACTTTCACTATAATTAATCCTTTAAATATTTCAAATTAATAAGTAGTATGTACATAGTTTTTGAAATTAATACAGTTTATGGGATAACATCAATGGAGAAATCCAATTCTTTATAAGAAGGTAATATTGAACGTCATATGAAATGCATCAAGAAAAGTCCTTAACATCATATATATATTTTTTTCTATGATGCAACTGAGATGATCATGTATACTTAATGAACAGTTCACTTCATTCTCATAATTCTCGAACTCTGTATAACTATCACATACTCTCCGATCATCTTATTATAATGTCAAGGTAAAGCATCTCAATTAATGGAAAGCATCTCCAAAAATGAATTCAACTGTGTTCAGACTGTCATTCCTTTGCCCTATCTTTTAGATAAAATGTCCCAAGGATTCTTCTCCTTATGATAGTCTTTCAAATTTTGTCTCCATCTAATGCACCATATGCTAAATTTTCCATATCATGTTCACACTCTAAAATAAAGGGTTGTTGTTGTGAATATAGATCTTCATAATAAATCCACCAAAACTCTGGATGAGATGTTTTTTTTCTAGTGAGTTATCAATGTTCATCAACTTAAGTAGTTCTTGTGTGTCTCCATGACAATCTACTTGTTTGGTAATGACTTGTGGTTTCGTTTTTCCTTAATTCCAATGTGAAATGCTATCTAATTTCAAAAACCAAAGGGTCAACTAGTTGCATGTATTACCTATGTCTTAACTTATTCATCTAAGTCTAGGGTCACTATTGGTTGTGGATATCTTATACCCATAGGAACTCTAACTTTGATATCATTTATAACGGAACAGATCATGATAACTAGTAGAATCGTGCAGTTATAAACCACACGACTGAAACATGCACGACGATCTATGAGCATAAGAAAATATCCTTCTCAAAAGCATCCATAAAATCCATTCAACTGAGAATTTCATCATTACATCATCAGCAAGGGTATACTCACAAAAGAAAAACTAAATAATTTCACTACATGACTCTCTATTCTAGTGGGTATACATATACCCACCATAACCATGTACTATCCATACTATGTTGATTATCTTGTTGAGTTTGTTGTAGGACTTGAGTACTTGGTCAAAATTTTCTTCACCTGAAATAAATAAACATAATTTTGCATTACCTAATGCCCAGTATATGTCGTGGTTCATGCATGGGAATTCTAATGGTCTTTTAACACGTTATATTTCATTTACTAGAGTTTCATAAAAAAAATATTATTGTGTATGTAATTATTCCCATGATGTCAAGTTCATTCCCTAACATATATAATAGTTTATTTCATAAACATGAGTATACATATGTAATATGTATAAGAGTATATAACATACATGTCTTCATCTGGTGGGGCACATTTCATAAGATTGATGGCATGCAAAAGCTTATTTTATCAGATAAATCAATTGCACGTTAACCCATTTAAGACAATACAATTTGCATGACTCGTGATTATTTACTTTCTTAAACCATTTCTTATACAACATTTAATGGGTTATTATTTTATAAAACTATTTCTTGCATAACATGTAGTGGTTTACCTTTATAATCATTTTCTTACATACTTATAATGGTTTACTATTATAAACCATTTATTTCATAACTTGTAATGATTTATCTTTAGAAATCATTTCCTTGCATACTTTTAATTATTTGCCGTTATAAGTCATTTATTTTATAATTTGTAATGATTTATCTTTATAAATCATTTCCTTGTATGCTTGTAATGGTTTATCTTTATAAATAATTTATTTGTGTAACATTTGTATATGTATCTTGTTATATTTTTCAACCGATGGCACTTGTGGTCCAGGGCATGACATCACAGTATAGCTACAACTGTAGAGGACTTAGCTTTTGCTTCTATGGTTCCTTGCAATCATATGCCTTTTGGCGATAACATGGCAATGTAGGTACTACTGTAAAGGAATTAGCTTTGCCTTTTGATTCCTTACAACCATACGCCCCCTTGCGGCGTTGCCCCTTGGGCTAACACGATCCCTTGTGGTTCGTCCATGTAACTTTTTATGAGTTTGTGCCTTAATATTATTTAAGGTAAATTAAATAAAAGGGACCCATCTTGACATCGATTTCCAATGTAAGAACTCATCTTTGGATTGTAGCAAATAGAGGACTAACTCATTTGTTTGTCATAAATTGTGGGCCTCCGTCAGTGTCCCTTAAATCAGGAATTATTTTGAATATATTATTGTCCTTAAAATGATGATATTGCCCCTTCTTCTTTCCAATTTCTTGTGCTTCTTTTCATCTTCTCTCCAATCCTCTACAACACCTCTAGCTCTCTTCTTTCTCCACTCGATCAAAAACTCCTACCTGATCAATCCCATCTTCCCAAGATCAAGATCACATATATCCCTCGATGTTGTACAATGGGATGAATCGCTTAAACGACTTAACTAGACGAGTACTAGGGCATGAAGGCTCTCAAGCTTTGCTCCTTCGTTCTATCAGACAACGGAGCTACTGCTGCTTCAACCGAGACATGGTTGGTCAGCAATAGAAGATGGAGGTTGAAAGGAACTCTTCCTCCTCTGTATCTTCGTCATGAGTGGATTGTTGTTGGAGGAGACCATGAGGAGGAGGTTCTATGCAGGTTGTTGGGGAGGGAGGGTGGGATGTTAGAGGTAGTCGACATGCTACGAGGAAGGTGAGGTGCTTTTGCCTCCTCGTGCAAAACCTTGAGCATGCCAGAAAAGTTGAGGGGGAAGGAGCAAATATTGAGGATTCCAACGAACAGAGTGGACTCTTATTTTCACGGTCCACCCCCAAAATCTCTCTGATATGTTCTCTTGTGTGGATATTAATCTTCCCACGCTTTCATTGCTGATATCATGATCGTTAAAACCATTTAGCTTCTACTATATTTCAGAATGATAGATCAAAGCCTTGATTTACCAAATAAAAAGGATTAGTATTCAACCACAGAAGAAAGAATTGGGTTTTAAAAATCCTTTTTTTAAGAAGCAACAGATTTGAATTTCGATCTATATGATAAGGAATCCACCTGCTCTTCACTAATCAGCAAGATATATTGTTAAAACAAATCCTTCCTTTTCTATTCAATCATTTTAAATTAAAAAAAGTTACATGCTTTACTGGTATAGATTTCTTCTGTATATTGATGCATTCATCATTGTTGTGAGACCTTATTTGGTTTTTTGCAAGAATTGTTGAGATGCAGCCGACTATTTTCTTTGAATACATAATTTTAAGTTTTAGTCAATCAGATGCGAAGTCAAACTGACTGTATATTTTGCTCAGGAAGCAGAAGAGCTCAAGTAGAGTTATCCTCGCAACAACAGTCCTTTCGGTTGTAATAGTGATTCTCCTTAGTTTGATTGGTTGGTTTTGTTTACGTGGGAAAACAACCAAACATGAAGTTGGCGGTAAGGTTCTCAACTAAATTTTATTTTCATGTCTAAATCAAGATATGAAGCTTTTGAATACTTGTTTGATAACTATAAAAAATTGCTTGTGATCATAAGAAGCTAGATTACCTAATGTTGCTACCACTAAGTCACCGATATATGATCACTCGGTGATTATACGTGCGACTAATAATTTCTCTGATAAAATTAGCAAGGGAGGATTCAATGTAGTGTACAAGGTGATTTCGGATACTAATTTTCCAATGGTAACCTTTAGTTAAGAAGATTTCATGGATAGAAACTTGACAATAAATATAGTATAGGGAATCCTTCCAAATGGACAAGAAATAGCAGTGAAGAGAATACTCCAGTGTTTCTTGGAAGGCACAGAGTAGTTAAAGAATGAGATCGTACTGCTCGCAAAGCTTCAACACAGAAACCTTGTCAGACTCCTCAGAGTCTGCCTCGAAGGAGAAGAGGTTGGGGCCATCCAGGGAGAGCATGTCATAGAACAAGGGGAGGGACTCCATCAACATGGTGGATGGGGATTTGAATATAGTCGGTGTGTGGGGGTTGATGAAGGAGGAGGTCGCAGGGATATGGACGGGCTCGGTTATGGAGGTGATTATCTCTTGTAAGGTGAAGAAACCGGAAAGGTAGAAAAGAGGGGGGAAATTCGTCATTACAGGTAAAATTTCAATTGGCATCTAACATGGTTAGTTGCTTTAACGTCATCATAAACTTAAGTACCTTATTTGTTACAATCTAAAGATAATTCCCTACATTGGGAATCGATGTAAACGTGGGGCTTTTTTTTGTAATTTACCATATTATTTAAGGTTATCAAATTTATTTTGGTATCTTTACCCATGTAAAATAATAACTTAATATTTATTTCACTTGAACATGAGTTTCATCATTCCCTGAGTATTATACCATATCATGTATGATCTTAAAATATTTTATATCAGTTTATGATCTTAATATAATGTAAAGGTGGAGTCTGCTAGATATTGACTGGCATAGTGGCTTTACAACAATAGTTCATGTGTATGTATGGAATCCTGGATCCAATATGTAATGCAATAAATGAATAATTAAGACTATAAATGTGGGAGGTATTTTTATCTTTATTAGGTTATCAATCATTGTTTCCATAAGGTTATGTTAGGCATGATGCATGGTTTTATGGATGCCGTTTTGAAATATAGATGCAAGAAACGTGTAAGGTTCATCAGTATATAATTGTAATTATTTAGATAATAAATCTCATGTCGAAGGGTGAGATTCTTTTTACTCAATGGTATCATACGCGAGAAAACAATAAGCCTTATTTAAGTAATAATGTAAATAGAGATCATAACAAAATATGTAAATCCCTTTGTATGGTTATCAATCAATAATTCTCATGACTCTTAATGCCTAATTAGCATCACAAAATCTAATTTAATATATTACTTATTAAACTTGATCAAGAAATAACATATGGGGTTATCTAGTAGTTAATATATGCACAAAATTAGGTGAATCGTGGTTAGGATAACAGTAAAGGCAACGATGATTCAATACTCAAACTTTATGATATGCTTCTCGTGTGAGAAATTATCACATATTATTGTCATTAATATTTGATGTACACATTCAAAGGTCTTATTCGGAATAGGGTCATCATCCGCATGTATCAATTTACGAATCCAACATATAGTCATAATTGTCTTTTCTCATATCAAGTCATTATATATATGTAGTATCCTATAAAATCGACATATACATTAAAAGATTGTAATTCGGATATGACTTTTGTTGATACGTAAGATCCTAAGTCGATACATACCTCAAATCTGAAACAAGCACCTCCAAACTGCATTTGCTCGGTCTCGACTTCATTCGCATCGTTGGTTGTCATGCTCCCTTGACCTTCATCGTCATCTCCTATGAGGATGGAGGATTCCTCGATAAGATCGATCACACTCTCTCTAATCATCTTCCTCTCTCTCTATTTGCACAAGGAAATGAAATTGACATGGGTTTTTGGGGGGCATGTGATTTTTGTGGTGACCGAAGATGGAGGGATTAACGTGATTCAAAGGCTATCAATGAGGGGGATTGATGAAATATTAACTCTCATTCAATTGGGTAATCAAAATAGTAATAATGGTGATGGAAGAAATGAAAGTTAATTAATCCTAAGAAATCTCGACCCTTACACTGCCGGTCATAGGACCATTCTACAATTCTCGTGTATTTTTCATATCTGCAGACTAGTCTAATAAAACGTAATTCTTACACTGTAACTCTGGAGCATATACCTATACCACTCTTTTTTAGCTCTCCTCTCCACCATGAACCCTGGGGATTGCTGTTTTGGGTTATCGCCATTGCAGGCATGCAGCACTCTCCATGGAAACGGGAAAAACTTGTTTTAAAAACTGGACAGCTCTTACAATGTAAAATTCAAGTGACACCACTGCAAACCAGTTTGAGTTTAATCATATTGTTACTTTATGTAGCTTGGAGATGAAACTGTCATTGGGTGAAAAGTTCAGGGATGATCTAGCTATTTTTTTCAATAAAGAAAAGAATCAAGAAGTCTGGTATATTTCACTTTGAAACCTTATGATGAATCTAAACTACATAAGACCATAAGATGAATAAAAGAGACACAGATCACCTTCAAGCACAAGAGGGAATGATTAACAGGCCATCACCCTTCAACAAGAAGAGGTCATCCATATCATAGAAACATTCTGACACTCAAAAAGAGGATGCCATTGAGTAATGAGAGAGGAAAAGGGCATACATTCACAATGGTGAGAACTATATAGAGATTGAGTCATTTAATCGCAACATGTTGAACGAGAACACCATAATCACCGACCATGCTGACCTCTTCATAGATTCGTCAATATCTCATCAAAATTCCAGTCTCTGACGAGATCCCTGGTGACTGCACGACTTCGGATCAGACGTGGGGGACCTGCTATGCCTTGCCCATTCGGGTTGAGAGAATCAGGGGCCACCTTGGAAGTCACAGAATGGCCAGCCCCGGATACTGTTACTTTCCTGGCTATGCAACCAACAAATTTCGAGCAGCGATCCTCATCGTCCGAGCTCGAGATTGAGTAGCTCCTGAATGAATGTGATGGGCTATTTACTCTGTGGCAAACAAGGCATGCTAATGCCATGAGTTATCAGTGCAGCACCACCTGCCACTGGATTAACTGGAATGAGATCAAGGAATCACAATAGAAGTCAGGCTTCTGCAAACACAAGAACACTGTCAATTGATTTGATCAAACTTTCACATAAACAAGGGAATCTTCATCTCAGGACAGATAGAGATTTCAATAACTTGAGATTAGGTAATTCTATCAACGCAGCAGAATTGGTTTGCGAATCTTGATTTGTATATATCCAAAAAGTATTTAAGATCATCTTTAACAATGATGCCACTAATACATTGATTAATGTAATAAGAACACCATTATTCGAGAAACCCGTGCCCATAAAGAAATACAAGCATCGATAATCCACAAGTGAGGGTCCAAGACATCGGGTCTGCCCAGTGACAAAGCATCAGGAAATAAAAGGGAAATCACAAACTACGAGTCCACAAATATATCATGTAGCTAAAAAAATTGCATCCCCAAATCATAATTTCACTCACTGAGCCCAAGAACTGCTAATGGGTGCGACCAAGTATTTTCTTTACCAATATTTGGTAAAAAGTAGTTTCTGAAATTGTAAGCGCTATGCACAGAGATCATAAATATCAGTTTAGAAAAAACAGATGGTTGGTTTAACGTATAGATCCCAACCCAATAATTCACAACTCTGGAACATGACCGCTATTTACACAGCATTAAGAATTAAATGAGAAAAGACGGATGATACTGGTCTTTAACTGATATTTACAATACAAAATATGTGCCTCAAACCTACAATTTATTGAACTTATTCCTATCTGTTTAACAAGCCATGATCTTTCATCTTCCTCCGATTTTGGGCTTAGAAAATCTTGAATGCAAACTTTCTCCAATGAAACTATAGATGAGTTTCGTATCCATATGATTCAGTCAGACTAGCTAAAAGTGGAATTCATTCTTCACCGACATTTGGTGCGCCCTCATTATAAATTATACCAACCAATCACCTTTTCCTCTTTGTACTAAATTTTCCAATGATTCTCACAAGTACATGTCTCAGACGTATATGAAACTGTTCGAAATATCTGACTTAACATGGTATAAACCGCAGTAATGAAACCCAATCTAAATTTATTGATAGTAAGATCAATAATACTTCAATCCTTCATATGAACCAATAAGAAGTCGGTTAACCAAATATGCTACACCTGTAACATGCAACTCTAGCTACTCCCATACTTCCAATTTTGCTCTTAAGTTTAGCGTGTTGGCCCCGTATACGATGAAAAATGAATAAGTGCTACTGGCGTTAATTAGTTCAAAGATCCATCCATGATATTTGGGAATTGACATCTGTCCATCCAAAAAGATAAGCTTTTGATCATTCTGCCAAAAAATGGGGATATTGTCATAATGATTTAATGCCAATAAAAAACAAGATTGGGGAGAGGAAAATTCGTGTACTATTTTACAAAACATAATTCACCAAATATGTTGGCAATATTTTTCTAGTTATCTACCATAGGTAAGCCGTCTCTCGAAGAGACTACTTTGGTTTTAACTGAAACTGCTTCTTCAAGAGACAACTTCCATTGGGTTTCTTCAGGGACAGCAGCAAGAGACACCTCCTCTTCAAGAGGAGGCAGCTTCCTTTGGGTTTCTTCCTAAAGCAGACAGAAACGGGAAGCCTAAAACCAAACAGCGGCTTACCTACGGTACATAACCAAAAAATCATCACTGTACATGGCAAATTATGATTTGTAGATGCAGAACCCAGGAATTTTCCTCAGATTGGCAGCATGGCTCTTGAAACTTGGAACCTTTAGATCTATATACAATCTTGAAAACCCAGTGAACAGAACCAACAGTCTGTGGATTTTCCATCCTGAAAATTTAAACATCTTTAATTGACCTGAAAATTTAGCAACTTTCAGTCATAATTGTTTGGTTCCCAAGTGACACATTCTTCTAAGTGGGAGTAAACTAGTGCACACAAGTAATCAAAACTGTTCAGCCCAGTCAACCCCATATCACAGAAATAACCATCGGAGAGCAATTACAGGGTTTTCTTATTGCAGATAGATTTTCACGCCAACCAACACTGCTAAAAAATTTGGGTAGTTCCCACGCTCTTTACTGCCAATCAAATTAAATCCTTTCCGAGTATTAAGTGTCACTTTAGGAGTAAAGCTACCTAGTGGGTTTGTGTTAAAGATAGAACCTCGAATTGATGTAATAAATGAATCGACAAGGTTCACCTGAAATCGGGTTTGAGGAATTGGATACCAACTTATCGGTCTTCACTATATGGAGAAAAGATTCCAAAAGACTAATAGACAACAAACCATCCTTCTAATTCCAGGATTATGGGGCTTCATGTACAACAAACACAGTGAAACATTTCCCATTAATTAAGGTTTTTGAATTCAAGGCCAAAATCCATTTGAACTATTATTAACAGATGTAATTTCCTCCATCCCAATTACTTCTCTATTTCTAAAAAGAGCATGAAATTTCCTCCACAAGGTAACATAAAAACGAAAACTCAAACAGAGAGGAAAAGGATCGATGGTTACGCCCTTACATCAAACTCACAAAACCAAACTACCACTTTACCATATTGAAAAGACAATAATCCGATCAGTAAAAAGAAACCAATGAACATTTACTGCGTATTGATATGCGAAAAATTACCCAACACCAAAACTTCCACGGGGGTTTCCACAACGTATCAAATCAATCCCCTCGATTAATCTTGGAAGGTGCCCAACAACCAGAAGAGAGCGCAGACATAAAAACCATACAAAAAAGCACGATTTAACCACCGGATCTAAGCCATCCCAAGACCAGTTGTCCTGAATGGAGCCCAAGATCCAATCTTTTCCCAGGAACAGAGAAGACTTCCTACGAGGGGAGTAAGAGAGAGGAGAATGAGCAGAGATTGGAAGCTGACCTGTATCAGCTGAGGGTGAATCTGGTTCTGGGCCTTGAGAAAGATCTGAAGACATGCAGAGAGAGAGAGAGAGAGAGAGGTGGTGGGGAATTTAGAAGGTTGAAAGGTCCAACCTCAGTCCATCTGAGAGTACCGGATTCCTTGGTGGGGAGATGGAAGGAAGTGGGAAGGTGAGGAGGATAGTGGAGTTGGACATTTATTATTCTTTGAAAAGGAAGGGGGAAGGAATTGGAAATTTGTGCATGGTCAAAGTAGAGACTGGAGGAATATTTGTGGTATTTTTTACCAAAGGTCATGAATATATATATATAGAGAGAGATGGATAAATAGATAGAGAAAGAGAGACCACACACATACTACACCACAAAGTCCATGTATGTTTTCTTTCTACCAAAGACAAAGACCCATGCTTATCCAGAATAAGGAGTGTGATGGTGATTAAAGTAAAAGAAAAAGATCAAGTCCAAACATTTATATGTGCCATGTATGATTTTTTTACTCGTATTAAATGTTCTCTTTAACAAATTCAATTGGTGCCATCATTGTATTACATGATGGGACCACATGTATCTCAAACTTGTTGTTCATATTGAGTATAATAAATTATCGTTAAACCCGTTTTCAGGACGATTGTTCTTCTTTTGGTTATTTGCAGTTTATTCATTTACTTTTTGTTTGAAGTCAAATTGTGGATTGGAGGAAAGTTGGTTGGAGCCTAAATTTTGAGAAAATTCAAATTTGATATTCAAGGAAAAGGTTACAATATGAATTCAATATTCTAATACATGTGGGATAAAACACAGTCTGATATATATATATATATATATATATATATATATATATATATATATATATATTATAGTAACTGAGTTTTCAAAGCATATACATTGGGATTTTTGGAAGTATTTTTAACTGGGGCATTTGGTTCGAGGATAAGTCGGAATAAGGCACTATTCTAGTTCGACTGGAAAAAAAAGGAATAAGAAGATTAATGTAGAATAAGGATAGGTAAGTGTTATTTTCCGTTCGAGTTGCAAATGTAGGATAAGGGATAAGCTTTATAAGTTAGTTAAATATATTATTTTAAACTAATATAAGCATGTACAAGGCACAATTAATTGACTTACACATCAATCTCATATACAGGAGGAAAAATTGGATCCCTTTTATTATAATTTTAAATTCCATAAGTTCATACATACTACAATAATTAATATACAAGATGGAGTTTGTATTCTACATCACAACATTTTTTCACACGCAGGATTGTCGACAACATCATGTGCCGAAGTTGTGCCTCCGGTCAGAGGCATAATCAGTATGTCCTTCTCTCGGATAGACCTTGACTAAAATGCGGGTTGGGTCAGCCCATGGGCTGGGCCGAGCAGGTTGAGGTTTTTAAACCTTTGTCCAAAGCTCGCCCATGTAGCCATTTTTTTCCAATGATTTTTTAATGTTGTTTAATAAGTATAAATGATTTTATTATTACTATTTATACTTTATATAAATAATATAAGTAATTTGCATGTTACTTGACATGTAAGCTATTAGATTTTATGTAAAACTAAAATCAAATATGAAAAAATTGAAGTATACTATATTAACACATGTATTTTCTATCTTATATATATAATATTTTTTTAATGGGATGGGTCAAATCTACACATACCTCAACTCCCCTAGCCCCAAGCTCGGCCCATGAGTGGGCTAGTTGGGTGGGCCCGAGATCATTAGCCAAGTCTACTCCTGGAGTAAGCGTCTCCAACTTCTCGATTTGGAATTCCTTTGAAAATTCCATTACATTGATTATGTCGACCAAGAACACCTTCTCTGTAGCTAAGGACTCGAGTGTTCGTCGCAACTATGATGCCTTGACTTTATATCTACAAGGTCTCTATAAAGAAGAATTTTCAATTGATATTATACATATTTGAATAAGAAACTTTTGTTAATTGTGATAACTTACGTCTCTAGGGCACGTGTACCACAACCGATTCTCTAAATCCTTGTGTATACACGAGTCCTAAAAAATAAGGAGGTCATCCACTAGGCAGTAGCATCTATGCTCGTGGGTCCTCATCCGATTGCTTCGTAACATCGTTGATATCTAGGTTACGAAAATGTGAATCGAGAAACTATGATTTTCAGTTACATGTTATTACAATATGTGTGATGTTAATATTTTCATGAAGTTTTAAAAATTGTGAACAAAGAAATTGGAAAAATTCACTCAGGTAGCAAATGCCTCATGCGTTGAATGTTGTTGCATCTATTGGTTAAGACATACCACGGTAGTAGCTATTAATCCATGTCTGGTGCAGCAATGTCAGTCATTTTTCAAGAATGTGGGCTATCACCATCGTGATTAGTGTGTTAATTCTCTCAAGCATAAAATCTGCGAAGAAAGAAAAAAAATGCTAAGAAAAAAAGTTATATGAAATCACGCATAAAAAAGGCCAGTCGGTTCACCCCCTTTCACGTTGTAAATGGTAGATCCCCATCGTAGTTTCCTTTGGTTGATCTTCTCGAAATTAGCAACCGTGAAGACTACATTGTAGTTTCATGGGTTGAACCATGCCAACCACGTGGTTGCTCATTCAATGTACAATCATGATGAAAATGGAGACGGAGAATCATCATCGTGGAAAATAAAAAAACATTCTCTAGGTAAAGTTATAATGCATTGCACAACAATAATGTTCATTGGTTCAAGAAAAAAATGAACAAATACACTGACAGTTGATAAACATAACAAGACTACTATATAGAGTCTACCCATCCACACATACAAGAAGAGATTGTCCTAAAGCTGAAGGATATTGATAATCCTTAAGCGCATCACGGAAGCGTGTCGATCGCATCGTATGCAATCGGGGCGACTAGTCACACTAGTCGCTAGACGCAGCAGAAATTAAAATTTTTAAAACTAAAGATGAAACCACATGATCACGAGAACGCTTCTCGGATCGTTTCATGAAACCACAAGTATAAGGAATACCTCTTGGAGCGTGGTTGTGATCGCAAGATCCCAAACTAGAGATCCTCCTGTCTCAAGTCCGATCCACGAAGAACACACTTGCGGGCACGATGATGAGTCACGTCCCTCCCGCAATCTTTGATGAAGATCCAAGCAAAGGGCCCCCTGATTTCGTCAAATGAAATCCATCATCTTCCTTTAGAGTAAGCAACTCCAAAGAAGAAGGAGATCCTCGAGTCGTCGAAGGCGAAGGCAAAATGCTCTCCTCCTCAATACACAAAGTGGACGGCCACTTGAATTGAGAGAGACAGGCTAGAAGAGAATGAGAGAGAGAGAGAGAGTAGTAGGTTTCTACAACTCTTAATGATGTACCATGGAAGGCTAGGCTAGCCCTCCTTTTATACTAGTTTGGGATCCAATGCATCTCAATCCATGGGACATATAGATCCAACGGCCATGCTTGGTCTATGTTATAATCAATGGCTATAATTGTTGTTGGTTAAAACCAACAACATTTATTTATAATTAAATTAAATATATGTTGCAACATTATCAACACATTTTTAATTTAACATAAATAAATTAGTTAAGAGATTAATCAAGATAATAAAATGGAGATAATATTGCCTCCTAAGAAAGGGGCATCACCCATGACTTTTTCATGGGTGACGCCACCTCAAAATTGGTGGCTTTTATCTCCCTTTTATTATATCACATTATCTCTGAATAATTTGTAATACCTATTATCACAAAATTATTCACCAAATTAATTCCAGATTAATTTGTGAATATTTTAATCATGCCATTGAAAATATGTGAATCATATTCACAACCCAAACTAATTTGTAAATTACATTTCCAATTAATTACTTAATGTGAATCCAATTCACATTAATAATTAACAAATGCTATTTACATAGTTTCTCTCTCTAATATATTATAAATCATATTTATAATTCATATGATTAATATGGATAGTGCTATCCACATTATACATATCCATGATAATTAAATCACATTTAATCATCTTGGTTCTCTTTTCTCATGTGCCCAAATAACATAAATCACATTCGCGTTATTCATATCTTTGATAATTAAATCACATTTAACTATCTTAGATATTTCTTCATATAATATGAATCAAATTCATATTATTCATGATAATTAAATCATATTTAATTATCCACTTTCTCGTTGTTTGGATACAGAATTCATCGAATGAATTATTCTTGAACTCCTTCAAGAATAATGTGCTTTCTCCGCAGATACTTGGAGATAAGGACAGGGCAATTGTATTATTCCATGTATAGTGACTTGGATATTGAGATCTCATCTCAAATCCAGATCTTACGAACCTCCCACAGATGCTTGATTAAATCAAGACCGCAAATCTAATCTTCTCATTGAATCTGAATCTCATTCAGACCAATGTCCAAACTTGAACTAAGATGAGATTGCTTCTCTACTGGAAGGAGTCACTAAAATCCAGGCATGTTTCATCATTCCCTCGGAATGGAAGCGTCATGGATATACGATCGTTTATGATCACATCACCCTCAGGTATTCCCTATACCTGTACATCCTGCATACTGGAAGACCCATGATCAATATGAAGATTAAGATCAATTTTACACTGTCTTCTTCAGAGTTTAATCACTAAGTTTCTCATTTGATCATTGGGATTTGGTATCGATCATATACTTTCCAAAAGCATATATCATACCTAGGCCTTGATCATATACTTTCCAAAAGTATATATCAAACCTACAAATTCAGTCAAGCTTCCAAAGCGAGACAACCGTGCATGGAATTTGATTCTTCCCAATATCTCATGAGTGAGCTCATGTCTTCCGGTTCAGTAGTGAACATGTATGATCCCTTCAGAGATCGTATTACTCATATGCCCTTATATGCATACCAGCTCGCTGGTGTATAGACCTTGGTTAGGCCATCAACCTATCGGTCTGCCAAATGTACATACTCAAACATATAGCAATACATCTGTCTCCGGTCAAAGGATGCGTGCCTATGTTGTGACAACATTCAACATAGGAATTAGGTTATCTCGATCTCGTTAAGTCAACCCATTGACCTAACTAATCTGACACCTCCGAACCTCTATTCCTATGCAGAGGACCTGCATCAAGCGGTCGGTCAGATATCAGCCTTAGTGAGAAAGGATTGCCATCTCCTACTCAGGCTGGAGATCATCTCTTAACAATCATTTGACGGTGCTTGATGAGTTCTCAATCTAACTCTTTAGATATTCATCCAAGCACCAGCCTCTCTGATTCAATAATTGAATCAACAGATGTATGATCATTAAGACAACCATGGTACATAACCCTAATTGTACAGAGGGATCTATTATGCAAATTATTTATTCTTCATTTCATATCAGGGAATGATATTTGCTATAACATTTATTGCATAATGGCTCGTCGTGGGCTCACATGTCCAACAAAAGCATCTTAAATCAATGGCGATCTAAAAGCACGACTAAGTGATTTCCCACATTGCGGTTTCCATCACATTGCATAGTAACTCCCTCGCTTGTATGCCTTCCGCAGAGATTCGTACTTCTTTGTCGTTGTCATAATTATCAAACATATCATTGTCGCCTTCTATAACGGTCATCACCATGCTACCCACTGCTGACTCTTGGGTAAATGCACTCAAGATCTAGTCCTTACCATGCACCTGGTGGATGAAATTATAAAAAATACAACACATTGTGATGACCATTACCTGTTTTGGGAAGCTATAAAACAACCACTGACTTATTTCCTTGAAGCACACCTTCATTATACCGAATGTTCGTTCGACGTAGGAGTAGAGATGCGAGTATCGGTGGTTGAACATCTCTTCGAGCTTGTCATACACCCAACCCCTCCTTGCCCTAAACTATTGTAGGTACGCTATGATACCACGGTAGGGTATTAAGAAGGTGTATGTGTTTGCATAGCACTAATCCACAAGAAACTTATGACCCTAGGCATGCGGAAACTGCCCTCATCCAGAGCCCATCTCAAGACCTTTATGTCACTGACTAAGCCTTCTCACCCTGCCCCCACATAGAGGAATCTGTATCCGAAGTCAACGCAACTCATCACGTTCTGCCAGCGAGTCTAGTGCATGTTTATAAATTTTGGGGCAATGTTGGCAAGCATGTTCACAGAGATCATAGTGCTGTCAATTACCTCGATGGTATCCTAAAAGCACGCTCTACAATGTTAGGTAGGTGTCTTAAGTGGGGATCTGAGTAGGGTGAACCTTGAAGTACGAATAAAAGTTACTGTTATGGAGTATGGCATCTGGGACCTGACAATCCACTGATGACATGCATATGAAATGGTCTCTGAGGGAGATAATGCTCATCAAGACATCATTTAGATGCCTTGAAATTGTGTCCCAAGAATGTTGGAGATGCTCGCAGAGCACCTGATTCTTGGCGTTTTGACCCATTGATGAATATGAGATTCATCACTTTAAAAGTTGAAAATAGAGTATCGTTCCCAAGTAATTAATTGCATTTAACAGTTTATATTCCATATTTATCATTCATGCATGCGTAAATAATATCCATATTTTAGCATTTACAATTGCATTAATAAGAAACCAAAAATTGTGTGCATATTATCACATGTATAATATCTTAACTTCCCATATTTTTCTTTATTTTATACTAACTCCATATCCAATAAATTTAACTCCATTGTGTACATAATACTGACATTAATAAAGGAAAATATCAAAAAATACTAATTTGTATATTAGTAAAATAAAACTAAACCCTAGTATTGAGAGAAAATGCTACAAAGCCAAATATCTCTCACATATGGTCTCCTATAGCCCATGTTCACTTTTAAATTAATGTACATTCAATTATCTACAAAACAAGATCAAATTCAAAAGAATCAGAGTTTATATACGAAACTTGTGTTTTTGGTCCATATTGTATATTGTGTATATTAACCAATTTGACATTATCATTTATATATATAACTAAATCTTTTTAATTTATTTTTAATTTATTTTATTTGATTTATATTTTAATAAATTATGCAAAAATCCAAATTGAAAATGAATCAAAAATCAAAGAAAATGAATTGCTATTAGTATGTATATACAATTTGTAGACAAGGCCCTTCTGTTTTATATCTTTATCCTATCAACCGTTAAGAACAATAAAAAAATAGATGTACATATTTTTATTCTATTTTATTAGATTTTATTTTGAACTTTTCTATATTTGAAAAATTATAAAAATTGTAAAATATAAAAATACGGTATTTTATATGCATAGAATACCACCAAAATACACCTTAAACAAATAACATCTTTTGGTTTCGTTCCTTCACAAAAGTTGCGGATCTCATCAAGACGAACAACTTTAACGAAGAGTGTTTTTTATTTGACATCAATATCTATTTATTTTTATTTTTCTCTTATTTTTTATTATTTCTGATTTTTTGGGAGTGCCACATGGTAGCTCTTGGAGATGCCACACGTCGCCCCACTTACTCTTCTTGTCGCCTCAAATCTCAACCATTGGATGATGAGCCTTTCATCCAATGACCTTGATTAAACACATGACATTGCCTTCTCCACCTTGACTCGGTCGAGTTGCACCACCTCTCTCTCTCTCTCTCCTCCATGACTCCCCCTTTCGTCCCTCCACATCACCCACCATCTCTGCCCTCAGTGAACCCTAACCGAGCCCATCAAAACCATGCCCCATTGCCCCATCATTGTCCATCAACCCATATTGGGAGATGGGCTCCAACATTGAACTGACCTTAGTGGCAGTTAGGTATTTGGTCTCAACAGTGACAATAAGTCCCTTTCCATCTCGGAGGAAATCCAGAAGGGTTTGATCCTTTTGTTGCCGCTTTGATTGCAATGAGCTTCTCATGCTCCATGTGTCGTTGCGTCGAGCAAAAACAAAAAGAGGAAGCTCCAATGAACTTCTCAAGCCCAAGCACGTCCTTCCCTATTCTCCAGGTAGAACTCCCTCTCCTTCATCCTCCCTCCTCTTCTAATTTTTTCAATTTTCTTCTTTATGTCCTCAGTCATTGGTCAAATGAGAGTTGGTTCTGCCGCTCTTCAATCTCTTGCCCTCATTCTATCTCATTGTATATAAGTTAGCTTGATGGTCAGTCTTCTTTGATCTTTTCGAAAGTCCCATCCTTCCTGCCCGTCCGGGTCCTGAATCCAATTGGCCTCTGAAGGATCATCCCAGGGGGGAGAAGCAGAAGAGTAGAAGCAGACTGAGTCGTTAGGGCGAGCAGTTGAGGTCAAATACCCCCTTCGACCCTCACTCTCGTGCTCCCCACCCGGGGTCGGCTCGGTACCCTGCAGGCTCCACTCGCGCGGAAGTGCTTTCATCTTGTCATGCCCGGCGACTCACTCTAGTTGCTGAGTCTGGCTTGGGATCGACGGGCCGCTATACAGAGGTCTATGAAAGGGGAGTTTCAGATAAAAGGATAAGGAAGAGAAATTCCAGAGAAGATGAAAGTCAGATGCAAGCGACCACCTCATCTTTTCAATTCTTTAGAAACTCCTCTCACATTCATTTTTCTTCGATTTCAACTAAATCCACACATCATTCCTAACTCAAAATCTTCATTCAACCATGCGATCAATCACCCCTCTCCTCCATCATAAATCCCATTATGATCCTCTTCGAGCTTCATATGAGCTCAATACCCCCTTGGCCCCCCACCTTCTTCACGACATCAGGGACCTTCATTTTGTTCATATCCATCCATCATCTTCCAATTGCGCTACTTTCATGAGCTTTAGCTATGGGGTGTAGGTACATGTCTTTTGACTACGACCAAAACACATGGAGCTGCTCATATTATTCTTACCCTAATATGAGCTCCATAAGCGAAGCACCTCTCGCTCAGCTCTCTCACAACCGCACCATCTACAGTAACTCAGTCGGGGTACCTCTCGGTCATGTGTCGACCGAGGTGACATACTCCTCAACCTTGGTCGAGCTTCATTATCGTACGTCAGAACCTTGCCTCGATAAGTCAAGTCTCCTCGATTCCTCCACCCATCTTCCGCATCTTTTATCGAACATTAATTCCATCCATCGCCATCACCTTGGAGAAGGATCATTCTTGAATTATAGCTACCACCCAATGAAGACTGAGCAGCTCACGTGCCTCACACAACCCCCCACTCAATCCTTCTTCTGCGCCACCAAGTTTGGGAGACCCGAGCCTCACCTACAACTGCAGTCGGCCCCCACGTGTCGTTGTGGAACCAAGCCAACCAATGCACACCTTACCCTAGCGTGGCATGCGCGTAGCACACCCCCTATGAGGATATTTTGTGTTCACACCCCCTCATTCTCCTAGAATCATGATCAAGACCTCAGCACGTGTGCGATAACCCACCTTGAGGAAAACAACAAAGAACCCCCTATAGGTCCTGGTAGTGATCTTCAAGTCCCTATCTGAAATGATTTTTAGTTTATTTATTTCCAAACATTGCATCTACACCATTGCATGTTTGTAGCTGTCTGGATTATCATTTGTCATCATATTTCAATTCTAAAAATTGCATATTGTAGACCGATTAATTTTCTTCCTATGGTTATTTAATGGTTTTTTATGAGAATTGATTTATTATATTTATTATGGTGAAATTTATCATGTTTTGCCCTTTTTATGATTGAAAATTGATGGATACATTATTCATCTACTTTATATGGTGATTTTAGCATAATATCTTTAATAATTCAATAATAAAATCCTCTGAATATTATTTATTAACTTTCATTTACTATGTTAAAATCAAGATACTGTTCTGGACGTTATTTGAGTCTATTATTTTATGTACAAAGATGACTTATTTTAACCTAATCCTTTTTCTATTATATTATTTGATTAATTGAATAACTTAGCATAAAAAATTAAAACCCATAAAAATAAAAAAATTAAGAGAAAATACAAATATCTTACATTGCATATTTGTACATATTTTAACATTGTTGATTTTATTTCACCTTTTTCTAACCTATAAAAAATCCATAAAATTAGATAATTATGTATATATTGTATATTTAAAATCAAATAAAAAATACACAACAACACAATTTGTAAAAATTACAGCATTTTATTATTTATATAGTATCGCCAAAAAATACTTTTTGTACAGATGAACTTTTTGATTTTGGATCTTTCACAAAAAGTTGTAGATCTCGTCACAACAAGTAACTTTCATGATGACCATTTTTCCATTTTACTTCATTTACTATGTCTTTTTTATTTTTCTTCTTATTTAATTTGTATATTTTATTTTTTATTATTAAATCCTTAATTTTATTTATGATTTATTTTAATTTTACTTTCAAATTTTATTTAATTAATTCAATTAATTTAATTAATTTTGTTTTATTTTTTTCTTTATTTCTTTTCCCTCTCCTTTTCCCTCTCTCCTCTCTCTTCCCTTCTCTTTCTTCTCTCTCTCTCTCTCTCCTCCCATCTATCTCTTTCTGCATCCATGTCACGTGCCATATACGTGACCTCGCCTCTCCCTTTCCCAAGAATGTGCTATGTGACATCTCCTTCCTCACTAGGCATGTACGCAACATGTGCCATGCCCTTTCCTCTCCTGCAATGCCTGCCCCCTCGCTACTCCTGCATGTCTTCCACCATGCGTGGTCGTTGTGCCTCTTCCACATAATGCCTCCTACCTCACACACTCACTATAAATCCCTCGTCATCGTCACCCTCATCCTTGATCTGCCATTTCTTGGGAAGGAAGAGAGAGAGCTCACTGCAACCTTCAGGTGACAACAACATGTACCGTGACTAAAGTAGAGACCTCTAACTTTCGGCAATTTCCGAGGAGCTTTTACTCCTCGTCGCAACGACTCCATCGACTGCTTGATATCCATCTCCACCAGCTGTTGAGCATGAAAGGTCTAGGCTCTATTACCTTCTAATCACCTCCCCCAGACGAACTCCTACGCTCCTCGACCGCCTCCTTCTCTCCAAGTACGAACACACATCCTCATAACTTCATTTCATCTCCAAGTTCTCCTATGGTTTCGAATCATCTTCCCCAAATCTTTGAATCCATTCGCACTCTTTAGCCCACCTCCGATGTACTCCACTATCATCCTCTCCCCCTCCCCTGCCGCCTTCTCTTCTATCTTTAAAAACCTCCCATCTCTAGCCTCGCTAAGGATGGAGCTCAGATCTATCTCCCTCATTGCTCGGCCTATCTCCACTGCCCTCGCCTCTATCCCCGACGCTGACCACTTCCCCATGTCCTTCCTTCATCTCGAACAAATCGAGATGTACGTCTCCGCCCACCGAGCCAACGCCTCCTTGACTACTCCATCGATTAGTCTCTCCTCAGCCTCTTGTCGTGTTAACTCGTACCATCAAGCTCCGCTTCCACCTCAGCCCGATCATGTTTCTCCTAAGCTCCGGCTCCTCCGCTTCGTGCAGATGCCGCTACTTGTCATCCTCTGCCCAACACCTCCGCCTCCACTGACGTTCGCTGCCTCTGCCTACCCATCTCTGCCCCACCGGTGAACAACTGCCATTGGACCAAGGGATGCAACGGTCCTTGTGCCACCACGTCACCCTCTCCCCCCGTGCCTCGGCCCACTCCTCATGACTCAGGCCATTCGAAGCTTCCTTGTGTCACCATGTGGTACCTCGGGTATCGCACCTCATCTACACACCCGAGGCTACCACCGAGCCTCGCTCGCCTGCCACCTGGAGGCTCAGGTTCCCAAGCCTAAGCCTTCTCCCCCGAGCCTACTTGCCACGTGCAAGGCACGTGCATTGGGAGGGGTGGGGGGTGGGAATTGCACATGTACCCTCGGTTTTCTGGAAAATTGCAAAGCACCACCGCTTCCCAGGTCACGTACCATGCAAGTGTCTGCATAGGTAAATTGCAAGGTGGCCTAGGCAAGTTCCCTATATTGCAAATGAGTCCCTCTAGATACCTTATTGAAAAGTAAATATTTATTTTTATTGTATTTTAGTCCCTGAAATTTTAATTTACCACATTGTTTTCATTTAAACTCCAAATTTTATGCACAATATGTCATTTCGAGCTTATTTTGAACTCTACCATTTTATATACCTAGTGAACAGATTAGAGGCTTTTTATTGTCACTTATTGTTTGAAGATCACTTTGATATATGCAGGCTGTATTGTGATGATTATTGACACATTTGTAGATATATTTTTAGATACATTGAATCTCTTTTGTAGAGATTTATTCAAGGAGAATTAATTGATTTTTTCCTTGTTATTTCTGTTTATTTAGGATTAAATTGGTTGGAATATTATTCTGGGATATCTGATGGGTGAGCTTGACATATTATGGCAAGTACTTTTTGAGGATTTCGACCTAAGTTTGGAGGGGCTTCAAGAAGGAGGGTGAACAATTTTTAATAATTATTATGGTTAAATAAATATTTATTTGAGGATTAAATTATAGGAAATTTTTAGGTCATCTTTTCTCAAGGATTATTTTTTATTTAACTTTAATCAATAAATCCTTTAACCTGCAGTCTCAAATTAAATTGTTAAATATTTTTGAAATTAATCTCTTTTGATTTGTGGTTAATTTTGAGGAATAATTGATCATTCTTTTTATTTGATTAAAGATCAATTCACAGATTATTCAATTCACATATTATGTGCTCATAGTTTTATCCACTTGTATTGCACTACATTTTATTTTCTAACACCGAGATTAACCTAGCAATTAATTGAATATTTAATTTAATAAGAAATAGTTTGTTCCATGTGTTTGACCTCGATATAATTACCAAGTAAAAAATTTTCACAATATTTAAAATTTGTAATTTTTGAAGAATCACTTTCTGCCTCCTATACTACAATCATAAACTATTAAAGAGGTAGATTCTGTGTTCATCAAATGGCACTGTTGCTTGGGAACATTGTATTTTAAGGATTTTAGATTAAATTTCTACAATAAATTATTGTGGGTTTAATTGCTATGTCATTTTCTCTCTTTTATTTTCTTCTTATTTCACATTTTATTTTTTTTCATTTTATTTGCATTTGTCTTTAACTCCAGATACTAACTGCGTTTTATCTCTTCATAGATAACTTGGAGCAAATTTTTAGACAAAAATCAAGGACTTGTGAAGAAGACTGTTAAACTTATTTTACTAGAGAGAGAGAGAGTTAGAATAGGTTTAGTTTTAATATTATTTTTAGGGTCTCTTTGAACCCTCAAACTTGTAACGGAACTAAACTGTTGGGGCACTTGGGCCTGTTTTGACCCTTGTTGTGTAGTCAGGGACCCAAGTATGTTTTTTCGTAGATCTAGGACATGCACTTGCAGTAGAATAATATTTATTTGCTTGTGCTCGACTCTATATTTAGGACATACATCACATAAATTATACGCATTGTAGATCGTTTAACTTAGACAAATTTTTAATCAATTCTTCACCGCTAATAGAACTATCTGCTTAGGAGCATTTTCTTCGGCTTCATTCATTTAGCGTAAATTCGATTCTATTATGCATCCCATGTGGAGAATGCAGGGAAGCACTATAACTCCTCTAACTAAGCATACTTAATTGGTTTCATCATGCATTAGTTTTTCTCAATTCCTATCCTTATTTTCGAACTTAACTTAAAAAGGAATTGGAACTAATCGGTATCATGAATATTTTGTGCTCATTAAGGCCTCAATGACAATCTAAATTAAAATTGGGAATGCTAATAAGGCTAATTGAAATAACTGGAATAAAATCAACCATTGTTTTTGGAGAGCAATACCCATCATTAGATGCAAGTACCTTCCAGACTAAGCGAGGAGCACTACACTTAAGGATTAGAGCCGAAATCCCTAGGTGTTTGCTTGGAATATTAGGCTGTACTCAAGGGTGTGGATCAGAGAGCTGCAACACTAGCACAGAGTAGGAAATCCCCACAAGTGTTGTTGGGTTTTTAGAAGTATTACTGAATCTATCTTGCTAGTGATTGTGCCCCCTCCGACGTTTTCTACTCGATGAACAATGCAGAATGTACCGTCTCATCGCGACTTTGCGAAAGCCATTGTCCCGTGAACACTTGAGTCTAGCAGGTGATAGTTTTGGAATTACAAGTACTCATCCTCAGGTTAGACAGTGGTTGTGTGGGAAATTATATAGGAGAATTGATTTGTTGTTACCTCAAGTGAGGAATCTTTGGGTCTCTCCAAGTATACATAGACCGTCAATCACTATAGGATACCTGAATGCTATAGTTGAAAAGATTGCTTGAAAATAATACTTAAAGCTGAAAAGATGAGAGGTTGAACTCTCACGTGCCTTCACAAGTGTCCAGTTGGTGAATTTATGGTTTTGAATTGTGTTTGCTTTGTGTGTGTTAAAAGGATGTACATTTGTTCCCCCAATGTATTCTTTCTCTCTTGACTCGGTCATCATGCTCCTATCGATTCTTTTTGCATCAGAGATGGATTTCTCAGGGGAATTTAGTTTAGATTTAGTGAAGACTACATGGAACCCCTTGGATCTCATGTCTCCTTAGGTTCGACATGACCCTATTCTAAAGCCCACTTGATCATGGGATGACCCCTTTCCCAATACTACAATCAATAAGTCACCATCATGGTTTAGTCGATCTCGAACTAATACTCTCTTTAATTCTCTTCCTATCACGAAAACTCTTATCCTAGGTAAAACCTTCACACCTTCTACACCTGGATCTAACTCAGACTTCTTTGCATCTGAAGGTGAAGAGGAAGTCAAAATTCCTCTGAAGAAAAATCCTGGTGAAAATGAAAGCAACAATGATCTAATGGTTGCAATCTTGGCCCAGATTACTGCAACCGAGCAACAGAATGAACTACTCATAGCTCGGTAAACATAACTACAAAGAGATGTAGATCAAGAGATGCTGATATGGACGACATGTATCTCTCGGAGCAAGACAAGGACTACAACTGGATGAGACTCGTTCCTCTTGAGGATGCATTTGATCACAAACTACATTTCCTCATGTTATTTCCCAAGTTTGGAGGAAACAAACATGAAGAACCTATTATTTTCTCCAAAACTTCAAATTAGTCTGTGAAAATATATCTCATCCTTGGGTTATTCAAGACTACATTAGGTTGAGAGCTGCTTCCTTTACCTTGAATGATAAGGCTGCATATTGGCTCAAATTTAGTGGAGGTAGACTCAACTTGGGCTGCATTCAAGATTCTGTATTTAAAAAAATTCTACCCAGTAAGTAGGAATTAATAAGACGAGGATCAAACTCACAAGTTTCACCCAGTTCCCTAATAAACTATTTCATGAAACCTGAGAGAGGTCTATGGACCTAATTCAGAAATACCCAGGGCATGACAACCTCAACATGGTCTAGTAGCATTGAGATCTAATGACAGGATGTCGTGGGTTGCAATAATGCTTCAAAAGAGGGATAGTCTACTAGCTCAAGAAGAAAAACTCCTTATGTACATGCTATACAATTGTATATAAAAAAATTCAAAAACTCCAAAAAGGGGACATGCCTGATTGAAAAGTAAATGCCTGTCGGAGGGTATATAGTTGAATAAACAAATCTTATGTGATTCATTATCTCATCTCATGAAAGCTTGCAACTAGAGACTTGGCTACACGGGTCAAGCTCCAAGGGATACGTGGTTACACTGTCCACGGTCCATTCTATTCTTTTCCCCTCTTCCTGGGTTGGGTGTACTTGAACTTAGAAGGGAATACCTCTCTCACTGAGGAAAGAGTTACTAGATCAGGAGAATAGAGTTACCTTATCGAGGGAGGCCGTGTCTTTGTCATTTCTGAGGCGGGAAGCTATATTTCACTTATACCGTACAAGTAAAGATTCATAGTAATAAGAATTTGCATATGTAGACTTGTTCTAACCTGACTATTGAGGCGACCTGAATAGGAATTTTTTGGAACTTGAGAGTTTTTAGGTCTTAAATCCATTTCTCAAAAAGGTTCCTCCAAACTAATAATCCAAAGGTTTGATCGAGTTCCATACTACAATTTTATGAAGATAAGTTTAATGATCAATATTGTTCTAAGTTCTTTGCCTTTTCTTTTCTTTATTTCTTCTTTTTCAAATAAATGTATGCTAAGGGGAATGATGACTCCATGATTCACATCCTTTATTCTTTTATTTTAGTAGAAATCCCTTTGTAAAATACATGTATATATTAATTTCAATAAATTAGCATTGTGCATGCTTTTATTAATAGAGTATTTTTAACATTTCGTTTTAACCAAAATAAAAGAAAAGAATAAAATAATGATGTAATTATTTAATAATTATAGATTGACCCGAATCCCAAGAGAAGGTCAATTATTGGCCTGATCAACAAGGAATAAAGTAGGGAGAGATAGGGTCTCTATTTGTTCATAAATTCTGAAGAAAAATATTTTTGACATTATTATTCTTTATTCATATCTATTATTGTCTATTCATCAATAAAAAGGTCTCAAAATGATTTTCAAATAAAATGTGTATTACTAATAAAAATTAAATTGTGTACAATTGTACAATACCTGTATATGTATTTGATTATTTATTTATTTATTTTCTGAATATATGGTATATATATTGTATTTTTAAATACTCGTAAATTTTCCTAATAATTGAATAAAATTAAAATAAAATTCATAAAAATACATTGAAAAAATAAAACCAATTCTTCATTATAAAATAGCATCAAATGTATATATTGTGTACATACTATTAATTTGTTAACATTTGTAATTAAGTATAAAAATCAAATAAAAATATACTAACACTACTTGGAATATGTTGTATATAAATAAATATAAAGTGGTAAATGGTTCTGCCTCCTAGGGGGAGCTAACTTGGCTCCCCCCATGCCATTTAGCCCATTTTTTATTTTTTCGTGAATATTCATCACTATATCCCTATAATATGCTATTCATATTTCGTGCGAAACAGAGACTCCTACTACCTCCATCCAGACAATCATTTATAAAAAGTAACAGAATTGCTAAAAATGACCTTTCTAGATGGAGACTGTAGGAATCTCTGTTTCACATTAAATTTGAATAACATAATATAGGGATATATTAATGAAAATCTACAAAATAAATTTTCAAAAAAAAATAAAATAAAAAATGGACAAAATGGCGAAGAGGAAGCCTAGTTAGCTCCCCCTAGGGGGCAGCCCCATTTTACCCCAATATAAAATATAAGGTATTTTGTAAAAATGATAAAATAAAAATATGTATATAACATATAGGTATATTGTACCTATACATACTAACATATACTGTATATATTATTATGTATATTAGTAAACTATTAAAAAATCACAAAAATAGTTTGTAAAATGATTAACATTTTTCCTTTTTATAATGTTTTATTTTGAAATCATTTATTATTTTTAATTAATTTCCTTTTTATTGTATAGATTATTTTTTATTGGTCAACCTAGGTCTGTTGTCCCGGGTCAACCCTTCCCCTACAAGTCCAAACTCAGCTAGGCTTTGCTGGACCCATTTTCTTCCATTTCCCTAGCTCGGGTCTAACCACCTTTTACCTCGAATCTCATGCCTGATTGTTCCCCCAAGATATGTGATCCTTGCGGATCCCTAGGTTTTGTCGGATCCACCTCGATTCGTATAAAATCTCTCGATCCTTCCAGATGCATGGGGATCCCTATAAGTGTTCTCTTCCACCTCTATTGTGACCGAGTTCGCTCTATGCCTCCGTTATCTCTACATGAAGCCTTAAGATTGTGATAGGATCCCCGAGACTCCTTTCGAGCTCGATTTGGTGTTCGATTGAGCCGAACATGCTCATGGCCGTAATACTTTATCGCGAATAGCCTCAGCTTCCCGCAACTGGGTTGAGGCCATGACCCCAACAATCCCCTCGTCGTTCTTTGCATATCCATATCCGATCATCAAGTATCTTTCATCTTTTGCATTCTTCCATTTCATTTCAGTTTGTTCATATCAGCCATTGTCTGTCGTCGACTTGCTTGTCGAAGCCCCATCTCCCATATCCAACCCATCGATCGCTTGGCTATATCACTGTCCACCTTCCTTTAGACCTTGATCATCCTGAATCTCGCTCATTAGAGCGATATTAGACTTAGACTTATTTTATCCATGCTCATCGGAGGTCGAACACATTCATAGCCGCTTCTTGTGTTCTCTTTGCAGAATAACCCTGGCCAGAGCGCCATCTCCAACCTCGAGTCTCCTTGTAGGTTCAGGTGGGTGCGACATGGTTGAATAGACCCCCAACTTCAGTGATGGAGTACATCTAGGAGAGACAACCACCATATCATCCTTGAGCCCTCCATCGAGCAGTCTCATGCTTCCATTCGATGTCGGTTCACTTCATCTTGCTTTTGGACTCCTTGCTCCGAGCTTTGCAGCGCCAGATTTCTTCATTTGAGCCACCATTGACAGTATCTTCTTCTCGTTCTTCTAGAGCACTGTAGCATTATTGGATGGATCAGCCCGCATCCCAGATCTGATTACGACCGCAACTTCACGCCAAAACTTGTGCGGTCCGAGCAATCAGATCTGACACACATGTCATCGATTTTCTCAAGATCTTCAGATCTGCACTACAACCACCATCTTATCGTACGCCATCACCACATTCCCTGATCCTCAGATCCTTTTTCAGAGTCATACATCAGACGTCACACATGCCACATGCTTGAACGGTACATTGCATCCTTTTACCTGCTCTTCCGTTTATTCTGTTTTCGTAAATTAATTGTAAAAGTAGCTTGCAGTAAGGACCTCATAGTTTTGATATTTGCAATTTAGCCCAATCAAGTTGAAGTCACGTGTGTTTGTGGATTATTTGCATATTCGAACATGTGATTTGTTATCTAAATCAGAAAAGGTTTTTCGAATTTGCACTTTTTCCCCTGCGAGTCTAAATCACGTGGATCGTATGATTTTTATGGATTAATTGCATTTTGGACTACGGAACTTTAATGCTTGTTATTAATTGGCCCTAATACTTAGAAACATTGCATTTTAGTCCTTCTATAGCCATCAATTTTATTTTGTGTCTTTTTTATTGTAATAAATATTAAATTAACTCCAAAAATTACAGAAAACTCCCTGTAGCTCCAACTATTATGTTTTTCACGTGTTGTTTCTTTGTGCTATTTTTCTTTTATTTTTGTATTATTAAAAATTAAAAAATAGCACAAAACCATCAATTTTATTAGAAAATTAGTAAAAATTCGAAAAATTCTTCAAAATTCTAAAAGAATTACATTTGCTTTATTTTTGTGTGTTTGAATTTCGATCCAAATTTTATCTTGTTTGCTTTTCTAAAAATAAAAAATGCAAAACCATAAAAACACCATAAAAATTATATAAAATCTTTGATTTCAGTCTTTTTTGTAGACATTTACTTATACTTTTTATTAAAGTTGGTTTCCAAGAGTTTTGAGCATATTTTGTATTTTTAATTTGAAAGATACTCCTAATTGGACATCATTTGCTTCTTTTCCTATTTTTACTCATTTTGAAAATACTAAAAAATAAAGAATTTTCTGAAATTTTTTTAAAAGCATAAAAACACAAAAACAATTTTTTCTTGAATTTTCTAGGTATTTTTACTATATCTGAAAATTCCAAAAAGAGAGTTGTGTGTTTTTTATTGTTTTTATTTGTGATTTGTTTGAAAAAATAAAAATATAAAAATTTGCAAAAATAAAATTCATTAAAATTTCAAAATTACTAAACATAAAAATAAAAAAATTTAAAAAACCATAAATATTCTAAAAACTAAGAGTAGTTTGCCTTGATTGCTTATTTCTTGTCTTTGTTTTTTCACTGGCTTGATTGACCCTCATAATAATAGTTGCCTCCTTGTGTTCGACCCTGGTTGCGAAACCAGGTTAATAAAAATAGCTCAGACCACTTGTTTTACTTGCTTGATTTGTTTCGTGGTTGAATAAAATTTTCTCGATTTTGACTTGGTTTATTTGGGGCACAATGACACTTTAATTAATTCCTTAACCCAAGTTGGCAAAGTTGAACATCAGAGATACTATGAATGCATGCATGAGATAGAAGGCATAATTTTCTCCAACGGTCTACATGCAATATGATCCGTGCACAAATTAAAACTAATCTATATGAATGCAAAGGCGAGAACCGTCCTAAACAAAAGCTTCTATTATGGGAAGAACCACTTTATTTTGACTAATTCCAATCGAGTTCTATAGGAACATATATTCTATAGGGATTTGGACCTAATATTTACCTAGCTCAACCAAATAAAAACCTAATTCTAGGGCCTCAAGCAAATAAAGAGCAAGAGATATTAATCTTGGATGAGTGACCAAGGTCCAATCTTAGAGCCTCCTTGGCGCCCACCATAGTGGGTCCTATAAGCATTGTATGGAGAACTCACTCAGTGAACAGTACTCAACAGAGTACTCACTCTTCAACAATAGCCATACCACAACAGTATATATACAAAAATGTAAATGAAACATAAATATATGCAAGACCAAGAATAGCATGTAAAGACTACCTAACTACCCTCACTGTGGTTCCCCGACAACGACGCCATTCTGATGTTCAACTTTGCCAACTCGGGTTAAGGAATTAATTAAAGTGTCATTGTGCCCCAATTCAAACAAGTCAAATTGAGAAACATTTATTCAACCACGAAACAACTCAAGCAATTAAAACAAGTGGTCTAAGCTACTTTTATTAACCTGGTATAGTGACCAGGGTTGAGGACAAGGAGGCAACTTTTATTACTAGGCTCAATCAAGTCAGTGAAAAATCAAAGACAAGAAAGAAGAAGACAAGGCACACTACTCTTGGCTATTTAAATTTTTCATGGTTTTTTTTATTTTTATAAATTTTATGTTTTTCATTTTGAATTTTTTAACGAATTTTTCTTGCAAAATTGATATTTTTAATTTTTCAAACAAATCACAATAAAAACAATAAAATAAAAGACACACAATACTATTTTTGACTTTTTTAAATATAGTAAAAATAACCAAGAAATTCAACAAAATCGTTTTAGTGTTTTTGACAACTTCTCCTATTTTTGTATTTTTTCAGAGATTTTTATTTTTTAGGATTTTTTTAAATGAGTAAAAATAGGAAAAGAAGCAAATAGTGCCTAGCCATGCATACTTTTCAAACTAAAAAAATTGTCTCAAAACTCCTAAAAACCAATTTTAATAAAAACTATAATAAAATACCTACAAAAAAAGTCTGAAATCACAATTTCTGGATTTTTCAAAGATTTGTATAATTTTTATGGTGTTTTTATGGTTTTTTATTTTTTAGTTTCAGAAAAGCAAATAAGATGAAATTTGGTTAGAAATTCAAACACGTAAAAATAAAGCTAATCAGATTTTTTAGAATTTTTTAAGAACTTTTCGAAATTTTTGTGAAATTTCTAAGGAAAATGGGGTTTTTTTGCAATTTTTGAATTTTTATAATAGAAAATAAAAGAAAATTAACACACAAAAATCACCTCATAAAAACATAATAACATGAGCTACATGGAATTTTTTTGTTGGTGCTAATTTAATATTTTTTGCTGTAAAAAGATAAAAAAATAAAATTGCTGGCTATAAAAGGATCAAAATGCAATTATTTTAAGTATTGGGGATAAATAATAATAAGTTATAAATATCCAGGTCCAAAATGCAATTAATCCATAAAAATCATGCGTTACACATGATTTAGATTTACAAGGGAATAAATACAAATACTAAAACTTTTTTTGATTTAGATAATAAATGAAAGGCATAGGTTCGATTATGCAAATAACCGTACAAACACACGTGAAGACACATGTGACTTCAACTCAGTTGGACTAAAATACAAATATCAAAATATGATGCCCTTACTGCAATTGCCAAAACTACTTTCACAATTAATGTACTAAAACGAAACAAAAGGAAGAGCATGTAAAAAGATGCAATGTACGTTGCAGGCACGTGACACGCATGACGTCTGATGTATGGCTCTGATGTCTCTGGAAAAGGATCTGACGATTAGGCAATGTGTCACTGGCGCACTGTCAGATGGTGGTTATGGCGCAGATCTGATGGTCTGGAGAAAGTTAATGACATGTGTGTCAGATCTGTCAAAGATCTGATCAGATTACCCAAGTTTGGACGTGAAGCTGTGGTCGTGATCAGATCTGGGGCACGTGCTGCTCCATCCAACGGTTTGCGGTGCTCTAGAAGAATCGGAAGAAGGTACAGCTGGTGGTGGCTCAAATGAAGAAATCCGACGCTGCAAAGCTCGGAGCGGCCAACTAAGGAGTCCAAGAGCAAGCTGAAGTGAACCCACATCGAATGGAAGCTTCAAATTGCTTGGCGGAGGGCTTGAGGATGATATGAAGTTGTCTTGCCGGGAGCTACTCCACCGCTAAAGTTGGGGGTAAATTCAACCCTCTCGCATGCACTTGAACCTGCAAGGAGACTCGAGGCTCGGAGATGACGCTCTGTCAAGGGTTATTTTGCATGGAGAACACAAGAAGCGACCGAGGATGGTGTTCGACCTCCAGCAAGCATGGAGGAAAGGAGTCTAAGCCTAATCTCACTCTAATGAGAGAGATTCAAGGTGATCAGGTTGTGATGGAAGGTGGATGGTGATATGACAAAGCGATCGATGCAGCTGGATGCGGGAGATGGGGCTCCAACAAGCTAGTCGAAGAAGTGAAGGTGCACAAAGGCTGAGATGAACAAATTTAAATGAAATAAAAGAATGCAAAAGATGAAAGCTACCTAATAATAGGAGATGGATATGCGAAGAACGACGAGGTGATTGGTAGGGGCGTGGCCTCAACCCAACTCCAGGAGGCTGAGGACGCTATTCGCGGTGGAGTATTCCGGCCATGAGCGAGTTTAGCTCAATCGGGCACCAAATCGAGCTCTAAAGAAGTCCTCAGGGATCATGTCACAATCCTAAGGCTTCAGGTGGAGAAAGAGGAGGTGGAAGCGAACTAGGTCACATCGAAAGCGGAGGAGAATACTTATAGGGCTCCCCATGCATCTGGAAGGATCAAGAGGTTTCGCACGAACCAAGGTGGATCTGGTGAAGCCCAGAGATTCATAAGGATCATGGATCCTGGGGGAATAATCGAGCATGTTACTCGAGGGAAAAGGTAGTCGGACCTAGGCTGGAGAAATGAAAGAAATTGGGTCCAGTGAAGCCCAGTCGGGTCCGGACCAAGAAGGGGAAGGGTTGACCCATGTCAACAGACCCGAGTTGACCAATAAAAAAAAGAAATTTACAAAATAAATGAAAATTTAATTAAAAATTGTAAACGATTTTAAAATAAAAAGTTATAAAAGTAAAAATGTTAGTTATTTTACATTCTATTTTTTAAGATTTTTAATAACTTTAATAACATATAATATTATACAATATATGTTAGTATATATAGGTACAATATACCTATATATTATATACATATACTTTTATTTTATTATTTTTTAAAAATATCTTATATCTTATATTTTATTTATTTAAAACACATTTCAAGTAGTATTAATGTATTTTATTTGATTTTTATAGCTTAATTACAAGTGTTAATAAATTAATAATATGTACACAATATATACATTTGATGCTATTGTATAATGAAGAATTGATTTATTTTTATTTTATCTTTTTTATGAATTTTATTTTCATTTTATTCAATTATTAGGAGTATTTAAAATTATTTAAAAAATACAATATATATAGTTTATTCACAAAATAAATAAACAAATAGAAGTATATACATCATACAGTTGTACACAATTTAATTTTATTAATTAATACACATTTTTATTTACAAATCATTTTGAGACCTTTTTATTGATGAATGGACAATGATAGATATGAATATTGAATATATAATATAAAAAAAGATTTTCTTTAGAATTTATCAACAAATAGAGACCATATCTCTCCCTACTTTATTCCTTGTCGATCATGCCAATAACTGACCTTCTATCGGGATTCGGGTTAGTCTGTAATTATTATATAATTGCAACCTTCTTTTATTTCTTTTCTTTTTTCTTCTTTATTTTTTTATTTTGGTTAGAAAAAGAATGTTAAAAATACATTATTAACAAAAGCATGCACGTTGCTAATTTTTTGGAATTTATATATATTTACATGTAGCATACAAAGGGATTTTTACTAAAATAAAAGAGTAAAGGATGTGAATCATGGGTTCATCAACGACATAGTAAGATGATGTTGGTCCAGAGTCTCATAAATGGTATGAACCTAGAAATGCAAGGGTTAGTTAGTGCTTCTTGTGGAGGAAGCTACATGGGATAACATGAAGACATTGTCTACAAAGTGTTTGAAAAACTATCTAACACAAGTTGTGCACAGAACATAAGCTGGGCATACATGTCTAACTCCCTTCCACTCATATCAAAATATGGGGGAAAGAAGATTTAAATAATTTTTCCACCGACCAAAGCTCTAACATGGAAATCATAGCTGATAGGTTAACAATGGTCGAATAGATTTACATGAAAGTGAGCGAGCTCCATAAATCTATCAATTTATAAAAATTATCTAAACTGCCCAAGCAGATGAAGGAACTAGCTGATAGGGTATCCAAGATCTAGATACCCATCCTGACTACACCTCCCATACATTAGATTCACTATATCAAGGGCAAGGGGTAGGGCAACGAAGCAGCAAGGGTGAAGACCAATCTTTTGCCCGTCGGACCAAAGAATCCTCTTCTTAAACAGTTTACGAGGAACCTCCACAAGTGATGGAGATCAACGGAGTTTGGTACAACCTTGACCCCGTTAACCGACAAGAATCCAACTCAACTTTAAACCATCATCCTTCATAGTCTCGTCACAATTATCAGCAGCCACAATAGTAGTAGCGAACTTGCCAACAACTCAATCCTCCTTATCAGCAACCACAACAGCAATAACATAAGCACGAGGTCCAGAAAGTTCAGTTCTGTCCCAACCAACAACACCAGCAACCCCATGCCAGGTAAGGCCAAGGGTCCACCTATTCAATCTCTCATGAACTCCAGAGACTATTAGATGAATTCAATGATATGAGAGTAGATATCAATTGACTCTCAAGATGGAGGGATGAGATCACATCACCACAAATTGTGATTCCCAATAAAGTCCAAGCAAATACCAATAACATTGGTCACAAAGAACATGTAATACTCTTAGAATATTCTTTACCTAAATACGAGATCTTTTTGCATGATATTACCAATCATATTTCTTTTAGGAGTGGAAAGACCATAATCAAACTTGATCGGGCAAGGGAATGTGACAACATAACCCCAATGTCTACACTAACGCATACCTCTGGGGTCGATGAGGAGGAGAGGCATCCAACATCAAGAACAAAGCACCCATCCCCAATGGAGTCCAATGAGTCTGAATTAGAGGAGGAGGACAACCCACAACAACAACAATCCCCACATCATCAACAATTTTCTTTTTTGAGTACCGTTGTCAGTCAGGGTCAGAATCATGTACAAACTCCTACTTTTAATAAAAGTGATGTTTCAGTTCCGGAACTTGATCACTCAATTCCTTTCTCCCGTGCTCTAATGTCGGGAAAGAAGAAAAAATTTAAAAATAAAAAAATGATGAAGAGATGGCTCAATCGGTGAAGAAAAGATAAAAGTCACCTTATCTTTAGATGAAATGATATAGCAAAATTTGGAATTAAGAAAATACCTTAAGGTGAGATGCACTGACTAGGGTCAACAAATAGAATTCAAATCAAACAAAGAAGGACATTCTCACCATCGCTACATCTCTGTTGATAAAAAAATGAGCTCCCTAGAAAGAAAAGGGACATGGGTGCACACTTTGTAACAAGCCAGATCAATGATATCAAGAAAAAGAAAATAAATAAAAGGAAAGGAAAGAACTTGGAATTATTTTTGACTTTTGAATTTGTCTTTTTAAAGTCAAAGTTTGTAGCTCAATTTAGTCCTTTGGATTCTTGGTTTATTCAGAACAATATTAAGTTTAAGAAGTGTGATACAACATCCCCTAGGTTCTATAATCCTATTACCCAGTTCAATTCGCAGTCTAGTTAGAACCATATTCTCAATCGCATACGCTCACAACCTTGAAATTATATAACCATGTTTGTGAATTTTTCCAGCTCTTCCAAGACAAACCACTGAACTATCAAGGAGTATGCTCCCTCAGTAACTCATCCTCGTGGAGATAGATATTTCCTTCTAAGATCAGGTGCTACCATTTTTCACAATTAAAAGAGGGAGAATCTAGAAGAATGGGAAAAGAAGTGGGAATGGACCATTGTAGTCTTCATTCCCTTGTGAAGCTCAATCAGTGTAACCGAGTCTTCACCAAGAAGCAGACTTTTCTAGAAGATCAATAATTTTTTTGGATTTTTAGGTGTAGGATTCTTTTGGATATTTTCTTTACTTTGCATTGCTTCTGCATTCTTGTTTTTGTTCCGACGGATATAGAGTCTTTTGGTTTGCCTATGTTTTGGGATCTTAGAAAAAGTTGTGCCAACAGACCATTCCTAATCCGAAGCATTGTCTTAATCCAGTCTCTAGATGTCATGTCTACCTGAAGAAGTGGGTTAGAGTATCGGTTTTTGCGATCCCCAAGAATGGTTCTTGAGCCACACTAGACGAAGCGGCCTAACATCGTCCCGACTTAGACTCCGAGATCTTTCAACAAACCATACGAGTTGAGCTGAGTGTTAAGCGCAAGATTTATAATCAATCCACCATCTCGAGACTCGTATGGATGATATGAAGGCTTCTAGTTAGACACATTGAATCAACTCATAAACATAGTCTCATGAAACCTCAAGAAGTAAGTCAAGGTGATCTGAAGTATCTCAATTTCAACCTTGAATGGGTTCCTCTGAAATTAAGTGGATTAAGGTCTATACCAAGCTCTAATCTTCAAACTTTACATAGACTCGTTCAATTGTCTCGATCACTTCGAAAAATGCAAATGTTATGTACAATGCAAGAAAAAAAGTTTGTTAAGAAATTTCACGATTTTAAAATTTTTGGACTTTTGAATTTTTTTGCAACTTTTTATGCATTTTTTGATTTTTTTTTGCAAATTTTTATGGATTTTGAATTTTACAATTTCTGGGATTTTTGAACAACAAAAGGATTAGTAAAAGAATTAGTCTAGATAGTTACACGGGAATGCATCTATTATTTACAATAATGGATTGAGGAATTTACCATAGGCATTTATAAAAATTAAGTTAGTTGTTATATGTACTTTTTATACAATAATTAAGTATGTACTGAGTTGTGTTCGAGTTATTATTCCTCATATTTGTGTACAAGTTCCTTAAAAATAATTTGAAATTATTTAATAAATAATTTGTAAACCTTCTTTTGCAAATAAATTTTAAAAATAATTTTGCAAATTTTTACAAATTCTGAAAATCATTATGCGAAGATTTTCAAACAATATGCATAAATTTTTTAAAAATATTTTTAGAATCATTTTCCAATTTATTTGTAAACTAAATTAAAAAAATATTTAAACAAATGAAAATATTTTGTAAAAATTTGGAAAAGATTTTGTAAAGGTTTGAAAATGTTTCACAAAAGTTTTCCAAATGATTTTCAAAAGATTTTTCAAGTCATTTTTCCACCATTTTTCAAATCATTTTACAAAACATTTCTATACCAATTTATTAATCTTATTTACAAAGAATTTTTGAATGTTTTGATACATATGTATAGCATATTCTTTACAGTTGATGACTTGTATATTATTATCCATATAGTATTGTTGCTATATTTATTGAAAAATACACAAGTAGAGTTATAATTAAAGTAAATAGAACATATATATGATCTCCCTATACTTAGCTTGAGCTATGTCTACATAGGTCAGAGAGAAAAATAAAGATAGAACTTGTGCTAAGTATATTAAAGTCTATACTACAGTAAATAAAGAATGAGAAGCCGGTCATCCCCTATATCTAGGATCAAATAATTTTAAGTATAACAAACTATATACAAAATAGGGATTCTCGAGGATTCATAATTTATGAAATCACCAGGCTCAGCCTGTCCCCCCTATACTTAGGGTAAGATATTCTGAAGTATAGACAAAATGTCAAAAATTGGGAGATAAGTGGGAGAAAGAGTAATGAATAACCCGAATGCGCTCACTCCCACCCCTTTATACTTAGGATGAAGCATATCCTAAGTATAGTAGAGATGAATGGGGTAAGTGAAACACGAAAGAAAGAATTTGAAAAATGAAAACGGAAAGAGGAAAAGAAAAAAAGGAAGAAAATCAATCAAAGATATTTTGAGGAGCATTGTCTGGATCCATCGAAGCTGTTGGAGCGATGAACTCTTCATCGAAAATTACTTGTACAGGTCTAGAACTGTCAGGAATGTATCATGGTCTATGTATGGCTTCAACAATTGACCGTTGACTATGAAGTGTTGTGCATCAGCTAACAATTCTGATATCAAGACACTTTCGTTGTCACGTACAATCCTGACTCTGTACAACCGTGTCCAATTTCTCTTTAATTTTCCTTATAAAATCTTCAATTTCGCATCAAACAACCACACTTTCTTTCTAGGCTCAAAGGTCTTCCTCGTGATGTGCTTGTCATGCCAGCGTTTGATCTTCTCTTTGTAGATCAAGCTATTTTCGTACGCCTAATCTCTGAATTCCAGGAGTATGTTCAGAATCAAGTTTCTTTGCCAACCACCTTTCTGTGAGTCAAGGTTGTAGATATTAACTTCCCACAATGATTTGTGAATCAATTTCACAGGCAGGTGGCATGTCTTTCCATATACAAGGCAGTAGGGTGACATACCTAAGGGAGAGTTGTAGGCCATTCAGTATGCCTAAAGAATTGAATCCATAAGTTGTGACATGTTCGTTCTGTCCGACTTCACAAATTTCTGCAAGATCATCTTGATTTCTCTATTGGACAATTCTTTCAAGCCATTTAACTGCATATGATAAGGATATGCGACTCGATGATTGATGTCGTACTCCTTCACTTATTTCTTAACATCTTTATTGATGAAGTGGCTACCTCTGTCTGGAATCAGAATTTTTGAATCCCAAATCGTGAGATGATGTTATCTTTCATGAATTTGCGGATTGTTTTGTTGTCTGTGTCTCGAGCTAGAATGGTTTCTAGTCATTAACTCACATAATCCACGACAAATAGGATATATTCGAAGCCATGTCTGTTAGGAAACAGACCCATGAAGTTGATGCCCATGCATTGAACACATCAGATATCTTGATGAATTTGAGGGGCATGTTGTTATTAACAGTAAGGGTTTTACCCATTTTCTGATAATTGGTACATGCTTTCACATATTTGTTCGCATCCTTGAAGAGTGTGGGCCGTCAGAGGTTGCACTGTAGTATTTTTGTTGTCGTTCTGCTTCCAGAATGGTGTCCACCAAATTCGAGCTTATGGTAGTGCTCTAGGACACTTGTGTGCTCCTCTTGAGGAATACACCTATGCCAAATACCAATTGTAGCTTCCTTGAACAAGTGGGGATCCTCCCATTGGTAGAAATGGATATGGGACAAGAACTTATTATTCTTGATCTTTGCCAAATCTTGTGGGAATACCCCAAAGATGAGGTAGTTCACACTATAAACATACCAAGGAAGAGATGCCATGATGAGAATCAATTCATCATGGAAAGTTTATGTGAACGGTGTATTGCTCAGTTGAGTCTTTTGGATTTCAATTCTAGATATATTGTATGTCACCACATTCTGAACTTCAGGCTTACCTCTGATTTCCATGGCAAATTCTTGGAGGAGAAGGATCCATCTGAGGATATGTAATTTAGCATCCTTCTTCTACTGTAAGTATCTGATGGTAGAGTGGTCGGTGAAAACAATAACATTGTTCCTAAGATATATGATCTGAACTTCTCAAAGAAAATACAACCACCAGCAGCTCCTTCTCAGTGACTGTTGTGATGCCCCGCCCCGCGAGGAGGGTGTTGGACCTATCTCCCAAGGATCCAGATACTCAGCAATAGCCACATTCATACATTATGATTAACATTCAGAATGTAAGACATGAAAAGTAAAGAATAAAAATGTACCAATGACATCTGCATATTCATGGTTCCCAAAAATTTTAGAAATTTACAATAGAGTCCACAAAATATATTTTCATGACTAACAACTTAAACTGTAGAAGCCACAAAAGCATAACAACAACTAGTATATCTCTACAAGTGAAACTATACCCTGGGTCTTGTACAAACTGCGGAAGATCAAGTCACTGCTGTTGATCAACAACCTGTAAACCTGGATGGTTTCCAAAGAAGTACGTATGAGCTAAAATGCTCAGTACAGCTAAAACAGGCTAACACTACACTAAGCAGAAAGTGTAGAAGAGTAAAGAGATGGATGTTCATATTCCTTTATTAATCTTGTCATTATTATTCACTATCCCAAACGTGTATAAAGCGATTATTCTAAATTGCACACAAACTAATACTTGTTGTAAGCTCATCAATTTTACATTTACTTACCTGAATCGTTGGGGTTAATCATACAAGAATCTGTAAATAGGTATATTATTAGTTCAAGACATATTTCCATCATAAAAAAATGATGAGTTCAAACATTGATAACATCATCTCAACAGTCACATCATGTGTACTGGAGCAACCAACTCAAACGAACAACCCCAACTCCAACTTCAACCCATTTTCCCCAGCTTACCCATCACAAGGGGAATACCCGGGAATGAGTACACCGCGGCCAAACGGAACCGCACCGGATACACCCTTGTGACGAAGTACGAGTCTTCGATGATTGTCGTACTAGGGACGCGGACACACCGACTGTACCTGTAGCACTATGTTCAACAGACAGAGTAGCGGAACACACCGACAAACTCGCGAAACTAGAACTAACACTCCATCTAGGACTCACCGGGACCACAAGAGCTGCGCCACACTCTCGGGTATGCTAACTTCTCTAACCATGACCGATACATCCAAACGTCGATAAAGTGGTGATTCAATCTTACTTTTATTTATTAATTCAATATTTACTTAAAACGATTTCTACGGTTCGGTAGAGTTAACAATGATGTAAAAAGTGATTAGAGACATCTGATCATGCATTATTTTCTCACAAGTAAGCATACGCTACCCTGCTACATGCCTACTCCGTCGAGCGACTTCGGATGCTACCGGACTGCTAGGTGCAACGCGTCACCCAACTCGTTTGTTGGGGTCACGACCTTCTTGGCTTCTACCCGGGGCCCAAGGGTGCATGCCAAATCCCTTGCAGCGCCTAACTTCATCTACTCAGTCACTGTGGGTTCTCACCCATGTAAAGATACACATCGCAAGTTAATACGATATCGACTACCTATTAAAAAAATTTGAGATGTTTGCGATGATGATTACAAATATATGTATGGCCCTTTTTTTTAACAGATCACAACTCTAATAACATTAACCATCTTGCTAATGCTTCATGATTAGATCAATATCGCATATTCAAATCATGAGCCCGTATAAATAAAACATTTTTAATCGATAACTCTAAACACCAATATCCGAAATTACTTACATGTTTAACGTTCATGACCAACAATTACCACATCTTCATGTATACTTATAGTCCATGAGAGAAAAACATACACATGCTTTATGATTTTTAACAATTATATTTAAAAAACCATTTGTATATTGACGTTTTTTTGTTATACATTTATCTAAAATCTGAGTGACGGTTTAATATTCATTAGAATAATGAGCACTTTGACGTGATTTTAATTCTATCATAACCGTGTCCTTCCATGCATATTAAAAATGCTAATAACACCACCAAACGTGCATGGCACAACGAGCAAAAACTTATTGACGTGATTTTAATTCCTTCATAACCGTGCCCTTCCATGCATATTAAAGATGCTAATAGCACCACCAAACGTGCATGGCACAACGAGCAAAAAGGAACAGCCATACGTTATGCTAAGAAAAAGAACGTTAAGTATAAGGCAATAGAATAGTAAAGGGTTTTTCTTCATCACTATTCTTCAGATAAAATTGTTATCGAAATTTATGAAAGTCGCATCCACAATCTTTGATTACCAGAAGAATCTTTGTGTTTATTTGAGATCTTCCTTAACCGAGAATTTAGCTCATAAAAAGAATGGTAATGAGATCATACAATCAAAATGTTCTCTTAATATGTCATACGTGTATGGACCTTCTATCATGAGAAACCAACAAATCTTATAACATAATATACCATACACAGTATTTATATTAATTCGAATGGATCTCTTTGAATAAGATATTAACACCCAAAATCAATGCACGTTAGCAGTAAAGCTATCCCACGTTTCTAACTTAACTTTTAAGCTTTTGATGACTTGGCATAAACGGGATTTGAAATCTGAGTTTTGATGTTTGTAAGATCATATGTCATTAGGTGTGATAACTTGGTCGATAAGGGGTGAATTAGCGGCTTCACTTGTTGCGATAAATCAAAGGATTAGCCCAGATAGGTTTTGGGTTCTAGCCTATTCAAGTTGGACCAACCAATGATATTCTGTTTGCTATTAATCCAATGATCAATGTTGTAGTACCAATTGGATGTGACTCAGATCAATACGACGTCAACTATCACGTAAAATCATGCCATAGCGATGCTTAAGGCTATGAGATTGTTCACGATGTAGGACTAAATATTGCGCAAACATCTATGAATAAGGAGGAAAGGAACTCAATTACTATTGTACGAATAACATCATAAGAGTAATTAAGGGTCTAAACATGTTCAATCATATGGGGATAAGGATATGTGGAAACCAACAACAAGAGGGGGTATTTATCGTTACGAGTTTATATTCTCATATAGTCATTGATAGGTACCTTAAACCCCGATCCAATCAATCCATGTGACAACATATATTTACAGTACATCTTTAATTCTAATAGTTTTAAAATTATTTTGCATGTGGATTTCACAGAACATATCATTTATCATATACATATATATATATCTTTAAGAACATGAACAACCATCAATCTTCACACCAAAAAGGGGGAAACCCAATCCAGCAAGAGGGACACGAGAGTCCATGGGATATAAGCACAACGAGAAAATCACAAAGAAAAGGGTAGGGGACCGTACCTATATGGTTGTTCTCGCTTGCAATATCATGTCTTCGTTTTAATCCACCTTCCACATACTATCCCAACCACGGAGACCTCTAAATTACAAGCACATTTTCTTAGATCTAATCCATAAACAAAATCACCAATTAGAGGGAGATGGAGAGATGATCTTACCTTTCTAATGTGAGATTTGCGTAGAGGGTGTCGAGGAAAAACTTCCCCATGAAATAGTGGAGAACAACCAACTCCGCTAACGCTCCGTCGGAGCTCCAACGGTCTTGAGAGGTGGGAGATGGTGAGTGGCGGCTAGGGTTTGCAAGTGAGAGGAGAGAGCAGCCCATGTGTCCTTTTATATCTCAAAAATCATACTTGGGCGGATCTCTTAGATGGATCTTGCTCAATCCCGTATAACCATTTCAGATTTGACCCATCCTCACTAAAATGATCATATCTCACTCATCCGATATCCGATTTACAAAATTTCAGATGCGTTGGAATCCTGACGATGATACGCATCCAAAAAGTCATAATATGCTACAATCAGATCGAAATTGGATTTTTCATAAATTTCTTATTGAACCACAACTATTTGATTATCATCAACTTGACCAAGTTGTGGGGCTAAAACCAGGGGTTTCACATCATAACAATCTTAAAACAAGTCTCGTCCTCGAGACTTCAGGAATTGGTATTGGTAGTATTCTCTGTCTATTCATATCATATGTTGTATACATCCACGATATCATACCTAATATCCATTACATCATGTAAAGATATTATTGGGATAGGACATGTGTCTATTACGATATGCGAAAGGCTATCTACAGATCTTAAGGTTATAACTTTTGAAAAAATCCTAATATGCATCTTTCTTAGCTTGAAGGCGATAACAATATTAAAAGGACTCTTTCTATTTCTCCTAGAGATGCACTCGCATCTGCAGTCTACTTATCACGAGAGTGATAACAATCTTAATAAAACGGTTTGTTATCACTGTCAACGACAAATAATTTTAAGAAATTACAGTTGACACCTTCGATATCTTACAAGATTTATTCGTATTTCTTCAAAATATGTACCTGCATCTACATTCCACTTATCACGAGAGTGATAACAATCGTAATAGGACCTTTGTTATCGTGGTCAACGACAACAATCTTTAATGATTACGGTTATCATCTTCGATGATAACACTCTTAAAGTATTCTCCTTATTAAGCAGAAAGATGGATCCGTATCTAGTTTATGCTTATCACGAGAGTGATAACCATCTTGATATGACCTTTTCCATCGTGATCGGTGATAACAACTTTAAGAAGATTATCTTCATTACTCAGTGATAGGAATATCAAAAAAAAGTTATATCACCCTCAATGATTACAAACAAAAGAAATGGTGTTATCGCAGCCAGCGATAACAATCTTAAAAAGAATCAAGACATCTCTTTCAATCCTTGAGCTTGTCTTACAAATTAATGTAGACTACTTGATACGAGTCCCTATATCACGTCACTACAATTTGACATTCATCAATCTGTGAACTCATTTCGATTATCAATCTTTAAGAAGGTACTAAGACATTTAAGCATCGTCGTAATTATAATCATCAAGAAGGATATAATCCATGCGTCAGTACTATTTGTATAGGCATACCCTGCACTATCAAGCAATAAACAAGGAACATGTTTCATGAATATACTAATAAACATATTGTCTATACAAGAACATTTGATAGTTATCAGATTCATTACACCAATCACATGCCTTGAGTATATTTTTGTCCCCTCTCATCAACATATTGATTCTTTCATACCGTGCTCTAACAATAACATTATGTTCTTACTGCGGATATTCAGCTTGACTATGACCCCTTTGGCCACATGTATAGCATCGTCGAGGCCTGCTACTTCCCCTTGGTCCTTTAGTAGTCGAACTTGTTGTAGTCTCGTGCATTGCTTCCAAAGGTAGGGAACCATTATAAGTTATTGAAACAGGCATCACAATCTGTTGCCCACCCTGGTCATTTTCACGTAATTTTTCTCATCTCAATTTCATATCGTAATGTAAGTCTTCCATGCGAGATATGACTTCTACCATCTCGTGGATAGTGGATGGCCGACAAGAAAAGAGTCTATTTTGAATATCAAGGCGAAGTCCACACCAAAACTTTAGAATCTGTTCGTCTTCACACATTTCAAGCATGGGTGAATGACGTGCTAACTCATCAAATTTGATCTGATATTCTCTAGCTGACTTCGATCCTTGTTTCAACTCATCCAATTCTTTTCTTTTTCTCCTAACCCAGAAATCAGGAAGAAATTGTTCTCTAAATGACTTCACAAAATTATCCCAAGTCAAAGGATGTGGTAAATGTCGGGATAACGCACTCCACCAATGCTTTGCATGACCGCTCAAGGAGTATTCAGCAAATGGCACCCAACAATCTTTGGGTGCTTGGATAATCTTGAGAACTTTCTCAATCTTTTCTAACCAAGCATCAGCAGCCTCAGGAGTAGTATCTCCCACAAACTCTGGTACTTGACCTTTGCAATAGCTAGCAAATATTTTCTGATGTTTCTGAAAGATATCCTCGATAGACGGAGGGGGAAATCGTACTCTAGTACTACCCTCACTCTGAAGGGTACGAATGGATTCTTCAAATCCATCAAGTCTTTGCTCTACTGTCTTTAGTCTCTTGTCTATATTTTGGAGCATGTCCATCATCATTGCCAACTGTCTAGCAATCTCAGCATTCGAAAGAGACATGATTCTGCATGAATCAATTACACTCATAAGTCTCTAAATATCTAAGTCTTCATATATTAGGACTCTTATATGGGAACCATTCCTGTTGGACTAAACATCATAGTCAGAGGACCCTGATGTATTCCATGTATACATTCCGAATACCGTTAATAATCATAAGTATAAATGTTGACTAATGGAGTATCCTTGCTCTGATACCATCTGTGACGCCCCGCCCCGCGAGGAGGGTGTCGGACCTATCTCCCAAGGATCCAGATACTCAGCAATAGCCACATTCATACATTATGATTAACATTCAGAATGTAAGACAGGAAAAGTAAAGAATAAAAATGTACCAATGACACCTACATATTCATGGTTCCCAAAAATTTTAGAAATTTACAATAGAGTCCACAAAATATATTTTCATGACTAACAACTTAAACTGTAGAAGCTACAAAAGCATAACAACAACTAGTATATCTCTACAAGTGAAACTGTACCCTGGGTCTTGTACAAACTGCGGAAGATCAAGTCACTGCTGTTGATCAACAACCTGTAAACCTGGATGGGTTTCCAAAGAAGTACGTATGAGTTAAAATGCTCAGTACAGCTAAAACAGGCTAACACTACACTAAGCAGAAAGTGTAAAAGAGTAAAGAGATGGATGTTCATATTCCTTTATTAATCTTGTCATTATTATTCACTATCCCAAACGTGTATAAAGCGATTATTCTAAATTGCACACAAACTAATACTTGTTGTAAGCTCATCAATTTTACATTTACTTACCTGAACCGTTGGGGTTAATCATACAAGAATCTGTAAATAGGTATATTATTAGTTCAAGACATATTTCCATCATAAAAAATGATGAGTTCAAACATTGATAACATCGTCTCAACAGTCACATCATGTGTACTGGAGCAACCAACTCAAACGAACAACCCCAACTCCAACTTCAACCCATTTTCCCCAGCTTACACATCACAAGGGGAATACTCGGGAACGAGTACACCGCGGCCAAACGGGACCGCACCGGATACACCCTTGTGACGAAGTACGAGTATTCGATGAGTGTCGTACTAGGGACGCGGACACACCGACTATACCCGTAGCACTACGTTCAACCGACAGAGTAGCGGAACACACCGACAAACTCACGGAACTAGAACTAACACTCCATCTAGGACTCACCGGGACCACGAGAGCTGCGCCACACTCTCGGGTATGCTAACTTCTCTAACCATGACCGATACATCCAAACGTCGATAAAGTGGTGATTCAATCTTATTTTTATTTATTAATTCAATATTTACTTAAAACGATTTCTACGGTTCGGTAGAGTTAACAATGATGTAAAAAGTGATTAGAGACATTTGATCATGCATTATTTTCTCACAAGTAAGCATACGCTACCCTGCTACATGCCTACTCCGTCGAGCGACTTCGGATGCTACCGGACTGCTAGGTGCAACGCGTCACCCAACTCGTCTGTTGGGGTCGCGGCCTTCTTGGCTTCTACCCGGGGCCCAAGGGTGCATGCCAAATCCCTTGCGGCGCCTAACTTCATCTACTCAGTCACTGTGGGTTCTCACCCATGTAAAGATACACATCGCAAGTTAATACGATATCGACTACCTATTAAAAAAATTGAGATGTTTGCGATGATTATTATCACATATACGTATGGCCCTTTTTTTTAACAGATCACAACTCTAATAACATTAACCATCATGCTAATGCTTCATGATTAGATCAATATCGCATATTCAAATCATGGGCCTGTATAAATAAAACATTTTTAATCGATAACTCTAAACACCAATATCCGAAATTACTTACATGTTTAACGTTCATGACCAACAATTACCACATCTTCATGTATACTTATAGTCCATGAGAGAAAAACATACACATGCTTTATGATTTTTAACAATTATATTAAAAAAAACCATTTGTATATTGACATTTTTTTGTTATACTTTTATCTAAAATCTGAGTGACGGTTTAATATTCATTTTAATAATGAGCACTTTGACGTGATTTTAATTCTATCATAACCGTGTCCTTCCATGCATATTAAAGATGCTAATAACACCACCAAACGTGCATGGCACAACGAGCAAAAACTTATTGACGTGATTTTAATTCCTTCATAACCGTGCCCTTCCATGCATATTAAAGATGCTAATAGCACCACCAAACGTGCATGGCACAACGAGCAAAAAGGAACAGCCATACGTTATGCTAAGAAAAAGAACGTTAAGTATAAGGCAATAAAGTAGTAAAGGGTTCTTCTTCATCACTATTCTTCAAATAAAATTGTTATCGAAATTTATGAAAGTTGCATCCACAATCTTTGATTACCAGAAGAATCTCTGTGTTTATTTGAGATCTTCCTTAACCAAGAATTTAGCTCATAAAAAGAATGGTAATGAGATCATACAATCAAAATGTTCTCTTAATATGTCATACGTGTATGGACCTTCTATCATGAGAAACCAACAAATCTTATAACATAATATACCATACACAGTATTTATATTAATTCGAACGGATCTCTTTGAATAAGATATTAACACCCAAAATCAATGCACGTTAGCAGTAAAGCTATCCCACGTTTCTAACTTAACTTTTAAGCTTTTGATGACTTGGCATAAACGGGATTTGAAATCTGAGTTTTGATGTTTGTAAGATCATCTGTCATTAGGTGTGATAACTTGGTCGATAAGGGGTGAATTAGCGGCTTCACTTGTTGCGATAAATCAAAGGATTAGCCCAGATAGGTTTTGGGTTCTAGCCTATTCAAGTTGGACCAACCAATGATATTCTGTTTGCTATTAATCCAATGATCAATGTTGTAGTGCCAATTGGATGTGACTCAGATCAATACGACGTCAACTATCACGTAAAATCACGCCATAGCGATGCTTAAGGCTATGAGATTGTTCACGATGTAGGACTAAATATTGCGCAAACATCTATGAATAAGGAGGAAAGGAACTCAATTACTATTGTACGAATAACATCATAAGAGTAATTAAGGGTCTAAACATGTTCAATCATATGGGGATAAGGATATGTGGAAACCAACAGCAAGAGGGGGTATTTATGGTTACGAGTTTATATTCCCATATAGTCATTGATAGGTACCTTAAACCTCGATCCAATCAATCCAAGTGACAACATATATTTACAGTACATCTTTAGTTCTAATAGTTTTAAAATTATTTTGCATGTGGATTTCACAGAACATATCATGTATCATATACATATATATATATATATATATCTTTAAGAACATGAACAACCATCAATCTTCACACCAAAAAGGGGGAAACCCAATCCAGCAAGAGGAACACGAGAGTCCATGGGATATAAGCACAACGAGAAAATCACAAAGAAAAGGGCAGGGGACCGTACCTATATGGTTGTTCTCGCTTGCAATATCATGTCTTCGTTTTAATCCACCTTCCACATACTATCCCAACCACGGAGACCTCTAAATTACAAGCACATTTTCTTAGATCTAATCCATAAAACAAAATCACCAATTAGAGGGAGATGGAGAGATGATCTTACCTTTCTAATGTGAGATTTGCGTAGAGGGTGTCGAGGAAAAACTTCCCCATGAAATAGTGGAGAACAACCAACTCCGCTAACGCTCCGTCGGAGCTCCAATGGTCTTGAGAGGTGGGAGATGGTGAGTGGTGGCTAGGGTTTGCAAGTGAGAGGAGAGAGCAGCCCATGTGTCCTTTTATATCTCAAAAATCATACTTGGGCGGATCTCTTAGATGGATCTTGCTCAATCCCGTATAACCATTTCAGATTTGACCCATCCTCACTAAAATGATCATATCTCACTCATCCGATATCCGATTTACAAAATTTCAGATGCGTTGGAATCCTGACGACGATACGCACCCAAAAAGTCATAATATGCTACAATCAGATCGAAATTGGATTTTTCATAAATTTCTTATTGAACCACAACTATTTGATTATCATCAACTTGACCAAGTTGTGGGGCTAAAACTAGGGGTTTCACAACTGTATATATTCTTTGTGCCTCATCGAGCATCTTGATGGCATAATGAATAGCATATGGCATCATGTCCATTCTTTGTCATAAAACAACCCGAACTTCAAAATTTGACGCATCCATCGTGATCTCAAAAGGAAGAGACCAATTGAGTGGTTGTAGTACTGGAGCCTGAATGACAAGCTCTTTCAACTGACAAAATGGTTGGAGCACCTGTTGATATACAATGAAATCGATATCCTTGCAAACAAGCTCTATAAGAGGTCAGACGATTTTACTGATGTCCTTGATGATTCAATGATAGAAGTCGACTTTCCCTAAGAATGGACTCACATTTTTCACATTTTGAGGTGGCTTAATTTCAGCAAGTACATACACCTTCGTTTGGTCGATCTCCATGCCACGCTTAGAGACGACATGGCCCATCACAATTCCTTCTGTGACCATGAAGTGACTCTTCTCCTATGATAAAACAAGATTAACTTCTTGACACTTCTACAGTACTTTGTCTAGGTGCTAAAGGCATGAATCAAAAATTTCACCATAGATGGAGAAATCATCCATGAAGACTTCAAGAAAACTCCGACCATATCGGCAAAGATGGCAAGCATGTACCTTCAGAAAGTAGCTGAAGTGTTGCAAAGTCCAAAGGCCATTCTTCGAAATGCATATATGCTGAACTGGTAGGTGAAGGTTGTCTTCTCTTGGTCTTCGAGGATGATCGCCACTTGATTATACTCAAAGTACCCATTTAAAAAGCAAAAGTATTCTTTCCCAACAAGTCGCTTAAGAATTTGATCAATGAATGGCAAATGGTCCCCTTTGTTGATGAATTTAGATGGTGGTAGTCAACACACAACCACCTAAGATGTTGGTAATTGGGTAGATATCTCCTCGGTCATTCTTCACCATAGTGAGCCCTTATTTCTTGGGAACTACATGCATGCACCTATTTGGAGTAAGAGATGGGATAAATGAATCCTTCTTCACACCACTTTGTGATTTCTTTCTTAACTATGCCTTGCAGGTTCAGATTCAGTCTTCTTTGAAATTCTCAGGATGGCTTGCAATCATTTTCAAGATAGTTTTGGTGTAAACACAGAGATGGATTTATCCCTCAAAGATTTGAGGATTTCCAACTAAGTGACTTGCGGTTCTTTTCTAGAACCTCAAGAAGTTGAGATTCTTGATTCGGGGTCAGACTTTTGTTGATGATGACTTGATACATGTATTCTTCACCTGCAAGGAATGCGTACTTCAGACCTGTCGGGAGCAATTTGAGTTCTGATAATTGTTGAGCTCGCTTTGTGGGTACTTCAAATATCGTATTGTTAGATGGTTGTTCTTCTTGAATCAATGAGGCATTGTCCACCTATGTCAATAGTAGCTCTGAAATAAATGTGTCGAACATATATGCAACGAATTATTCGTATTCAGTCTGGCATGAATCTTCTATGAAAAGCATGATAATTAGTGACTCAGATTTTGCATCTGTCTCCCTATCGATAAGTGATCATAGATTGATTATGTTGTCTAGGTCCTCCTATGAAGAGAGAATTTCCTCTGTCAGAATATCATCCAAAGATATTTATTGATCGATGATATCTACAATGTCACAATCTTCGGCTAGTAGTTCTTCTCACCCTGAATCACGTGCTGCTTTTGACCTGCTGACCATGTCCATGGTTATTTTATTAGAACTTGAGCGGAAGGTGATCTTTCCAGACCCGTAGTCATTGACTGCTTGATTGTATGAAAGAACAATTAACCAAGAATAATGGGAGTATGGATTAACAGTGCAGGAGAGTCCATAACTAGGACCACAAAGTCAACTAGAAATGGCATGTCATGCATAGTTATGATAACGACCTCCAACATACCTCTAGATTATTTAACGGTTCGATATGCAAATTACAACATCATTCTTGTAGGCTTAAGCGGTCCAAGCCCAAAGTCTTGCAGTATTAAGGAGGGAATGCGATTTATTGAAGCCCCAGTATCAAGTAGAGTCCACTCAAAAACTTGGTCAAAAATCCGACATTTGATATTGGGTGCCCCCTGGTCTTTCTTTTACTGTAGGAGGTTACTGATTGCATTGACGGTGGCCATGGTTAGGATGTGTTTCTCTCCTTTATTGTGTCTATTCTTCTGGCTCTAACGCTTTATGGTACATGCTTGTTTCAATTCCATGGCCTTTATGAGTGGCATTTTCAAAATAATATTTTCAATAACTTCAGCAACTTCAAGGTCAGACAATGCACTTTTCAATTTTGTATTTTTTTGGTATTTTCCATAACTTCAATAAATGAAATAATCATAGAAGAAAATCTAGTGTTCTTAATTATAGAATTATTTATAGAAGGTTGGCCTAAAGATGGGATGCCATTCGATATAGGAAAATAAAGGATATGAGGAATCCTCACGCGCATCACGAAAGTGTGATGATTGCATCTTATTCGATCGAGGCGAATAGTCGCACTAGTCGCTAGGTGCAATGGCATTTAAAATTTTTAAATCATATGATGAAACCACATGATCCCAATACCATTTCTTGGATCATTTCATCTAACCACAAAGTATTAGAAATACCTCTTGAAGCGTGGTTGCGATCACTTGATCTCTATAGTAAGAGATCCTCCTGACTCAAGTCCGATCCACAAAGCTGGCACTTGCGGGCGCGATGATGAGAAGTGCTTCCCGCAGTCCACGATGAAGATCTAAGCCTTGAATCTCCTGATTTCGTCCAACGAAATACGACGTCTCCTTCTAGTGCAAGAAGATCCAAAGAAGATGGAGATACACAAGCAATCAAGGCGACAACACGATGGCGTAACTACGATTGCAGTTCTCTCAAGGTCTCAAGGTGGACGACCACCCATGGAGAGAGATGGCGTGAGAATGAGAGTAGAGAGAGAGAGAGAGTAGATGTGTATCCTCAAAGGGCTAGGGTATCCCTCTTATATATTAGTTTGGGAGTCCATGGATCACAATCCATGGGATACACAAAATCAATGGTTAGATTGATATGTGTTTTTAATCAATGGCCATGATCATTGTTGTTCAAAACAACAACTTATTAATTTACCTTAAATTAAATATATGTTGCATTATCATCAACATAATTTAATTCAATAAAATTAATTATCACAAGATAATAATAAAAAGGATAATAATCCTCTCCTAAAAAGGCGGGGCGTCACCCATGGCCAATTCATGGGTGACGCCACCTCTTCTATTGGTGGATTTTATCCTTCTTTTTTATATTATCTCATTATATCTTATTTGAAACAACATTTATTGCAAATATATTCACTAAATTAATTCCACATCAATTAGTGAATATTTCAATCATGCCATTGAAAAATTGTGAATCATATTCACAACTCAAATAAAGTTGTAAATTACATTTCCAATTAATTGCTTAATGTGATCCAATTCACATTAACAATCAATTAATAAATGCTATTTACAAAGGTGCTCTCTCTAATATATTATAAATCATATTTATAATATACACTGATATTATGGATAGCATGGATAGTACTATACACAATATGCATTTCATTGATAATTAAATCTCATTTAATTATCTTTGATAATCATTCTCATAATATAAATCTCATTCATATTATTATTGATAATTAAATCTCATTTAATTATCAACATCTTGTTGCTTGGATACATAATTCATCAAAGGAATTATTCTCGAACTCTTTCAAGAATAGTGTGCTTTCTCCGTAGATACTTGGAGATAAGGATAGGGCGATTGTATTGTTCCACATATAATGACCTAGATGTTGAGATCTTATCTCAAATCCATGTCTCATGGACCTCTGATAGATGCTTGATTACATAAAGATCGCATATCTAATCTTCTCATTGCATCTGAATCTCATTCAGATCAATGTCTAACACTTGGACCAATATCATATTACTTCTCTACTAAAAGGAGACACTAAAATCCAAACCTGTTTCATTACCTCCTCGAAATGGAAGCGTCATGGTTATACAATCGTTTATGATCACATCACTCTCAGGTATTCCCAATACTTGTACATCATGCATACTGGAAGACCTATAATCAACCTGAAGATATAGATCAATTTTACACTGTCATCTTCAGGGTTTTATTATCAAGTTTCTCTATCTTGGTCATTGGGAATCGATATTGATCATATGCTTTACCAAAGCATATATCATACCTTAAAATTCTTGTCATGCTTCCAAAGCACGATGACCATGCATGGAATTTGATCGGTTCCAATACCTCATGAGTGAGCTCATGTCTTTCGGTTCACAAGTGAACATGTATGATCCCTTTGAGAGATCGTATTACTCATATGCCCTTACATGCACACGAGCTCGTCGGTATATATACCTTGGTTAGGTCATCAACCTATTGGTCTTCCAAATATACACACTCAGACATATAGTAACACATCTGTCTTTGGTCAGAGGATGTGTGCCTATGCTGTGATAGCATTCAACATAGGACTTAGGTAATCTCGATCATATTAAGTCAACCTATTGACCTAACTAATCTGACACCTCCTAATCACTATTCCCATGTATAGGACCTACATCAAGAGGTCGGTCAGATACCAGCCTTTATGAGAAAGGATTGCCATCTCCTACTCAAGCTGGAGATCATCTCTTAATAATCATTTGACGGTGCTTGATGAGTCCTCTATCTAACTCTTTAGATATTCATCCAAACACCAGCCTTTACGATTCAATTAATGAATCAACAACTATATGATCATCAATATGGCCATGGTACATAACCCTAATTGTATAGAGGGACATTATAATGCATTCATTCATTTAATTTAAGAAAGGGAGTGAAACAATCAATAACTTTTATTCATATATATATATATTACAATAACATTTATTGTAAGAATGGTTCGCCTCAGGCTCACATGGCTAACAATCTTCCACTAGCCCTTAGAACCATTCAGGAACAATCTGTAAACCCATACTCATTACGTGTTGGTCGAAAATCTTCTGTGTCAGAGGTTTGGTAAGAGGATCAACAATGATGTCGGCAGAGGCCACCTTGGTGATGATGATATCACCACGCTTTTGAATCTCCCGAATGATGTGGTATTTCCTTTCCACGTGCTTGCTCTTTTGATGCCATCTGGGTTCCTTCGCATGGGCAATGGCTCCCGTGTTATCGCAAAGTAACATGATAGGAGTATCAGAGGAATCTACACTAAGCTCCAAGATGAACTTGCGCAACCACATTGCCTTCTTTGCAGCATCCGATGCGGCAATATATTTGGCTTCTGTTGTTGAATATGCCATAGTGTCTTGCTTCTTGCTTCTCCATCTCACAACACCACCGTTCAACAGGAATACAAACCCTGATGTCGACTTTCGATCATCAATATCCGACTAGAAGTCTGAATCTGTATATCCCAGGACTTGGAGATCACCATCTCCATAGACCAAGATGTAATCTTGTGTCCGTCTTAGATATTTGAATATGTTCTTCACTGCATTCCAGTATTGCTTTCCATAGCAGGATTGGTAACGACTTACCACTCCCACTGCATGGTAGATGTCTTGCCTAGTACACATCATGGCATACATTAAGCTTCCTACAATTGATGCATAGGGACATATAGCCATGGACTTCTTTTCCTCAACACTTTGAGGAGCCATCCCTTTAGATAGATGGATACCATATCTTAGGGGGAGGAATCCTTTCTTGGAACTATCCACACGAAATTGTTCAAGAATCTTCTTAATGTATCCACATTGTGATAATCCCAATATCCTATTTTCTTGGTTTATGAACAAATTCAGGCCTAAGATGTAAGAGGCTTCTCCAAGATCTTTCATCTCAAAGGTATGGGATAGTCAAATTTTCACACTGGTCATCATTCTTGTATCATTCCCAATGATAAGGATATCATCTACGTAAAGCACGATGAACACAATGGCGCTTCCACTAAGCTTGTTGTACACACAAGGTTCATTAGGATTCTGCACAAAATCATAACTCTTTATGGTTTCATCAAATCTGATGGTCCAACTATGAGAAGCTTGCTTGAGCACATAGATGAATTTCTTTAGCTTGCATACTTTGCCATCCTCAACTATGAAGCCCTGGGGCTACTCCATATATATATCCTCCTCGCGGTATCCATTGAAGAAAGCCGTCTTAAAGTTCATCTGCCTGATGTCATAGTCAAGATATGCAACTATAGCTAGCAGTGTCCTGATGGACTTAAGTATAGCCACAGGAGAGAACGTCTCATCATAGTAGATGCCTTCTCTCTGTGTGTAGCCCTTGGCTACGAGGCGTGCTTTGAAAGTCTCTACTTTCCCATCAGGTCCATAGACCATTTTTATGCATGGAGTCGATTTCTGACTTCATTGCTAGCATCCATCAATCCATGTCATGATCCGCGAGTGCTTCATCAAATAAAGTAGGATCATTGTCTATCTCACTTGACACATGGAATACATACCTTTTAGGTGGTGCAACCACCCTCAAACTCCTTCGAAGAGGTATGTGTGTTTCATCTTTATTGTTCTCTTCAGTTTCTGGTTTAGGAAGCTCAGAATCCTCAGGGGATTCAATGAGTTCCTCTACTTCATTTTTGTCTTGAACTTTAAGGAAATCATCATCTAGAAATTTCACATCTCTAGAGACAAAAATATTTTGGGTCTCAGGGTCATAAAGCTGGCATCCAATACCATCTTTAACATACCCAATGAAGTAACACTTACGAGTGCGAGATTCAAGCTTGCTTGCATCCACGTTCTTCGCATGGACCAAGCAACCCCAAACCCTTAAGTGATTAACAATAGGTTTGTTTCCATACCATAGCTCATGAGGAGTCTTGGGTACAGATTTGCTAGGAATCTTATTCAGGATATATATTGCAGTCTCTACTGCATATCCCCATAAACTAAGAGGTAAATGTGCTTTGCTCATCATTGAACAGGCCATGTCCATGAAGGTTCTGTTGCGTCTTTCAACAACACCATTAAGTTGGGGGGTTTTAGGGGGATTGAGATTTGAGACAATTCCGTTCTCTTTAATGTATTCCCTGAATTCATTTGAGATGTACTCGCCACCTCGGTCAGATCGAATCCGTTTAATCTTCCTATCGGTCTGGTTCTCAACCAAAGCCTTAAACTCTTTGAACTTTTCAAAGGTTTTAGATTTATGACTTAGTAGGAAGATAAGCCCGTATCACGAATGGTCATCAATAAAGGTCAAATAATATCGATATCCAATTTGAGTCACGGTTTTGAAGGGACTACATACATCAGTATGTACTAGGTCAAGAATACCTTCGCATCTTGTAACCTTGTTACGGAAAGGCATCTTGGTCATTTTACCTCGAATACAATCTTTACAGGTAGGTAAAGATTGAACCTGTAGAAAATCTAAAGGTCCATCCTTTATCAATCTATTGATCCTTTAAACAGATAAATGACCAAGCTTTGATGCCAAATCATATTCGAATGATTTCCATTCTCCCTGGATCTTTTAGGGTTCTTATTAGTGGTAGTGACATTCATGACATGTTCATCAATGCACAATTCATAGAGTTCACCAGAAGTCAAAACACCATCCGCAATAAATTTATCATATTGATTAATGACTAACTTATTACACAAAAGGAAGGAATATCCATTTTTAACAAGTTTAGATACAGATATCAAGTTCCTCCTGACTTCAGGTACATAAAGACATACTTTATGTACTAAGACTCTACCACTAGATAACGATAGTCGACAGGTCCCGATGGCGACTGCAGCAACACTTGCATCAGATCCCATCTGGATGACTATCTCCCCTTGCTCTAGGTTCCTAGTTTCCTGAAATAAATGCAACAAATTGCATACATGAACAGAAGCACCGGAATCTACTACCCAGCTTCCTTCTCGTCCAATGAGAAAACTAGTTTCAATGATGAAAGTAGATTTCATACCTGCTGGGGCTTTACCTTTGTCAACCGACTTCAGGTATTCTGGGAAATTACACCGCCAGTGCCCCGGCTTTTTGCAGTAGTGACAAACGTCGGTTTTCTTCGACGCTATAAACGTGGATGCATTGGAAGATGAGCCAGCTCATTGACTCTTCTTCTTTCTCTTCTGGGGTGGGCCCTTCTAAGAACCTTGCTTCCGACCTTGCTTTCCTTTTACTTGTGCAACCATTGCATTAGCAGAAGAGGCCTCCTTTTTCATTATGTCTTGTGCATACTTTAATGCAGCTAACAACTCAGCGTTAGTAAAATCACCTTTGCTCATGTGATATGACACAACAAAGTTGTTGAAAGACTTAGGAAGCGATAGCAAAATGAAATCAGCCTGCATTTCAGAATCCATGTAGGCTCCCAGGGTTTCCAATTTAGTGAGGTACCCAAACACTTTGAGTACGTGTTCTCTGACAGAGGTCCCTTCCTGCATCTTGCAGCGAATATGCTCTTTCATCACATTATAACGCGGTGTGCGGTTTATGTAATCGAACATTTCTTTCAGATTCAACATGATTTCTTGGCAATGGTTCGTTTCCAAATGTTGCTTCTGAAGCACATTGGATAATGAGCCAAGAATATAACATCTCGCCAAGTTACGATCTTCATCATATTTTTCATTAAAAGATTTATCTTCTGGAGTCTGAGGGTCTGCTATCTTGTCCTTGGATAGCACATATGAGATACGCTCTGAAGAAAGGATAAGATACAAATTTCAGATCCAATTCGAATAATTTGGTCTGGTCAACTGATTGACCTCCAGGAGCCTGCTCAGTGTGTTCATGGACTTCATTTTCTAAAATTAAGAATGCACTATATTAGAATATATAAATAATTATATATTCATTTTTAAAACATTTGATTAAGGCATTTTAAATCAAATTCGTCTTGCTATGTCAAATTTGAAAGTTTATTCCCTTATTATCTTTCAAAGCAAGAGATATACTTACCACTATATCTCAAGCAAGAACTGTGATATCCTCTCTATCTTTATCACATCCCAATAATATGAGAACCTATGACTCGAATAAAGAGAAACGAGAACACATTCAGCCTTGCAAGTCCAACTTGCATTTCCCAATTCGGTCTTTAATAGTCGGGTCCACCACCCCTAAGATGATGTTGAGCCGTCGTTAATTGAACCAACCATCAACAAGCTTAATACTCGCTATACGCAATCCAATATCATCCTAATAATATGAGGACCTGATATTGGGGTCACTACGTATACGACCTTACTCTTTCGACAAGCAAAGAACCCATTCCAAATAATTTGTACACAGGTGTTGTCACTTCAGACATGCATCTCCTATATACAATATCTGGCGAAGGAATCTTTTGCCTTGACGAGAGATCATGGATGTCACTTATGTGATCCTCCACCTCATATTCAAATTATAATTAATTATCATGAATTATATTCACATAAGTAATTCTTCTAAGGGTAATGCACATCTATTCATAATAGAGTGTTTTTAATTGGATATAATCAATTTAATCACATTAAATTAATTATCAATCCAATTTATAATCAACAAACTTGATTATTTCTTGAATAGAAGGTATAATATCAAAGTACGTATTATTCGAATTTTAATACTTAGAAAGATACACCTTGATTTCTCCGGCATTATCGAGTCCCTACCCCTGTCATGGCCAGTACCGACGGGAGTGGGATAGACCGCAACCGATGCGACCTGCTACCCCAACGCTCCCAGACTAGACACCATATCCACCTCAGGAAAGGATAATGCCAAATAGATCACTGTGTACTTTGAGATGCTCATCGATTTTTAACCGAAATTATACCATATAATATTCATCAAAACCATTTTGATAATATTATAAGGAGATTCGCTAAACAAATCCCCAATCCTATTCAATCAAGAGGGTTTTGCATGTAAAAGTTGTCCTACAACTATTGTAGGATAAACTAGATGTTTACATGAAAACAATATTTGTTGATGATTTCATATCAACCAATTATGATCAAGATCAACTATCTTATCATTTTGGTTAGTGCAATGTCATTCAAGGAAATAATTATCATATTTAAATATTTCACAAATATTTATCAATAATTACTTCAGAAAATTAACAATTAATTTTCATCAATTTATTTGAATGACTATCACAAGGTTCATGATCAAGTTTGTTAATTTTCAGCAGTGACCCCTACTCACTAAAATCAACATAGCTCGATCACTTTAAATCCAAATTATGCAAAACCAGTTTTCGAAGATTGCTAATTTGATTTATGACAGAACCTAAGTGATATTTCATGCATTTTTAAGGGCATCAAAATAGTAATTAACTCATTAATCATGTTAAGATTCGCAGTTCCTGCAACATTGAATACATGTTTATTCAAAAGGCCATATCTTGAGCAAACGGAATCCAAATTACAAAAACTCAGATCCTATGGTTTCCTTATTTAATGGGGAACAAAAAAGTGATTAACTCGTGTTTGAATATTTTAAACAGGGCCGAATTTATTCACTAAACAGTGGTGCGAAAATGAAATGCGATAAATAACTTTTGCGACCTTAACGAACCCAAGTCATCCTAGGTTTATAGATCCAAAACCTTCCGACCTAAGGCTCTGATACCACTCGAAGGATATGAGGAATCCTCAAGCGCATCACGGAAGCATGATGATCGCATCTTATGCGATCGAGATGACTAGTCGCACTAGTCGCTAGGTGCAACAGAATTTAAAATTTTTAAATCATAAGATGAAACCACATGATCCCAAGAACATTTCTTGGATCGTTTCATCTAACCACAAAGTATTACAAATACCTCTTGAAGTGTTATTGTGATCATTTGATCTCTAAAGTAAGAGATCCTCCAGACTCAAGTCCGATCAACGAAAATGGCACTTGCAGGCGCAATGATGAGACGCGTGCTTCCCTCAATCCACGATGAAGATCCAAGCCTTGAATCTCCTGATTTCGTCCAACAAAATCTGACGTCTCCTTCTAGTGCAAGAAGTTCCAAAGAAGATGGAGATCCACGAGCAATCGAGGTGACAACACGACGACGTAACTACGATTGTAGTTCTCTCAAGGTCTCAACGTGGACGGCCACCCTTAGAGAGAGAGAGAGCGATGGTGTGAGAATGAGAGTAGAGAGAGAGAGAGTAGACGTGTATCCTCAAAGGGCAAGAGTTTCCCTTCTTATATATTAGTTTGGGAGTCCATGGATCACAATCCATGGGATATACAAAATCAATAGTTAGATTTATATGTGTTTTTAATCAATGGCCATGATCGTTGTTGTTCAAAACAACAACTTATTAATTTATCTTAAATTAAATATATGTTTCAATATCATCAACATAATTTAATTCAATAAAATTAATTATCACAAGATAATAATAAAAAGGATAATAATCCTCTCGTAAAAAGGGGGAGCGTCACCCATGACCAATTCATGGGTGACACCACCTCTTTTATTGGTGGATTTTATCCACCTTTTTTATATTATATCATTATCTCTTATTTGCAACAATATTTATTGCAAATATATTCACTAAATTAATTCCAAATTAATTAGTGAATATTTCAATCATGCCATTGAAGAATTGTGAATCATATTCACAACCAAAATAAAATTGTAAATTACATGCCCAATTAATTGCCTAAGGTGAATCCAATTCACATTAACAATCAATTAATAAATTCTATTTACAAAGGTGCTCTCTCTAATATATTACAAATCATATTTATAATATACACTGATATTATGGATAACATGGATAGTACTATCCACAATCTGCATTTCCTTGATAATTAAATCTCATTTAATTATCTTGGATAATCATTCTCATAATATGAACCTTATTCATATTATTCTTGATAATTAAATCTCATTTAATTATCAACATCTTGTTGCTTGGATACATAATTCATCAAAGGAATTATTCTTGAACTCTTTCAAGAATAGTGTGCTTTCTCCGCAGATACTTGGAGATAAGGACATGTGATTGTATTGTTCCACGTATAGTGACTTGGATGTTGAGATCTCTTCTCAAATCCAGATCTCACGGACATCTCGTACATGCTTGATTACAAAAAGACCACATGTCTAATCTTCTCATTGCATCTGAATCTCATTCAGATCAATGTCCAACACTTGGACCAAGATCAGATTACTTCTCTACTGGGAGGAGCCACTAAAATCCAAACCTGTTTCATCACTCCCTCGGAATGGAAGCGTCATGGTTATATAATCGTTTATGATCACATCACCCTCAGGTATTTCCAATACCTGTACATCCTGCATACTGGAAGACCTATCATCAACCTGAAGATATAGATCAATTTTACACTGTCATCTTTAGGGTTTAATCATCAAGTTTTTCAATCTTGGTCATTGGGAATCGGTATCGATCATATACTTTCCCAAAGCATATATCATACCTTCAAATTCTTGTCATGCTTCGAAAGCACGACGACCATGCATGGAATTGGATCGATCCCAATACCTCATGAGTGAGCTCATGTATTCCGGTTCACAAGTGAACATGTATGATCCCTTTGAGAGATCGTATTATGCATATGCCCTTACATGCACACCAGCTCGCCGGTGTATAGACCTTGGTTAGGTCATCAACCTATTGGCATACCAAATGTACACACTCAGACATATAGTAAGACATCTGTCTTTGATCAAAGGATGTGTGTCTATGCAGTGAAAACACTAAACATAGGACTTAGGTTATCTCAATCTCGTTAAGTCAACCCTTTAACCTAACTAATATGACACATCCGAATCACTATTCCCATGCAGAGGACCTGCATCAAGAGGTCGGTCAGATATCAACCTTTATGAGAAATGATTTCCATCTCCTACTCAGGTTGGAGATCATCTCTTAATAATCATTTGACGGTGCTTGATGAGTCCTCTATCTAACTCTTTAGATATTCATCCAAACACCAGCCTTTATAATTCAATAATGAATCAACAGCTATATTATCATCAAGACGGCCATGGTACATAACCCTAATTGTACAGAGGGGACTTATAGTGCATTCATTCATTTAATTTCAGAAAGGGAGTGAAACAATCAATAAATTTTATTGGTAAAACATATATATATATATATATATTACAATAACATTTATTGTTAGAATGGTTTGCCTCGGTCTCACATGGCTAACAGAAAAAACATATATGCATGAGCTTCATCTTTGGCGGGTTGTTCTAGATCTGCAGTTGGTGTAGTATCCTCTAATATGGGTCCTTCTCGGCTTTGTCTCTTCATTTATTTTTGTAATTTTTTGTTTTTCTATTTTTCTTGAAAAGTTTCCTCTCTATGGTAGTAGTGGTGGTTGGATGGTGTTGTTGCTACATCATCTTCATCCTCACCCAGCTCATCTACTGGACCAGCTGATGTAGAAGATGATTCTCTAGAAGATGCCTTATTCTTTCCCTTAGTGGTGGCTAATGTCTACAATACTCTATTGCTCTAGAGAGTCATTACATTAGATAACATATAATCTGAAATACCTGACTCAGGTGGATCGGTGGAGACATCACAAACTACATGCTCTTTACGCTTGAACTTATTAGGGTTAGTCTCAACCTATGCTAGAATCAGGGTTTTGGTGGTAGTGAGGTCGTCGAGCTTCTGGGGCATCTCAACTTGGCCCTTGACATGTTGGGCCAAGCTATTGAGCATTGGGTTCACATGAGAGTCTTAGATGATTCAGCATGTTTACCATGTTTGGAATGGTACTGCTAGGGCTGATGGCTGGGATATTGCTGGTTGTGGTGAGGAGGAGGGAGTTGCTGATGATGAAATAGAGGAGGAGGAGGAGGAGGATATTGTCTATGAGAAGCACCTGCGTACTGGTGACATGGCCGGTATTGGTGGTACGTGAGCTACTAATACCAGTGATTCTGCCTTCAAGTGTCCTGATATTGCGGAGGCTGCTTCTGCAGAGTCTGGTTCGGCTGGACAAACCTTCCAGCCTAATGTTGGTGATACATTCGAATAGCCAAAGATTGTCCTTGTTGATGTACACCTGGACATGCCATTTGGGTGTTGTTGTTCCAGACGATATTCACCTCTTGAATGACTGGTGGTGGTGGGAAAAATGGATCGACATATGAACGGGGCTGGGGCTCTAACTGATAGAGTACAATATGCTAAGACGGTGGAGATGGAGACTGGTTAGGTTCCTGCACATAGTATATGTATTGGACCTAAGGCTAACCTACACTCAGCTGAGGTTGTTGTGGAGATGATGTCTCTTTATGCTTAACAGGAGTGATGGCGGTTGGGCTCTCAGAATGTGCGCCATTGATGGTGCTTACAAGTAGCTCCAACTGCTTTGGTATCTGATGCAGCTTGTCCAGATATGTGCTCTATTCGATCATATATAACTTTTCCAAGTCTTGTGATCATTTTTCAATTATATCCACTTTGGACAGGTGTCTCCCTATGATGTTGAGGTTGGAGCCCTCATCCCTGTCCTGCTCACTAGATGCCACCATGTTGACGAGCTTGTGATGGAGTTGTAGCTTCCCTGATATGCTCGGGATGAGGAAGAGCAGCCTCTCCTTCGTCCATCTCTTCAAAGATTTACCAAATGACATCCTCATCCTTGTTGAAGTGTGAGCCACCACATGAAGCATCTACTAGCATCTGTCTCTCAAGAGTTAGGCGCCCAAAGAAGTGTTGATCTAGGCTAGTCCAAGGGATGTCGTGGTTGGGGCACTTCTCTTGTAAATCACGGAATCTCTCATAGTCTTCATGTATAGATTCATGCGATCCCTGAAAGAAATTGTTGATTCGTGCTCGCATCTAATTCAGAATACCTAGTGGATAGTACTTCTAGAGGAATGCATACTTGAGTTCCTTCTAGGTCATGACAACATTACCCAGATGATTGATCTAATATAAAGCCTTGTCTTGAAGGGTGAAATGGGAACATGGTCATCTTGACTACACCCAATGGAGTTTTGGGTAGTGAGTTGTTGCGCAGATGTGAGAGAATTGCTGAAGATGGATGTAAGGATATTCATTTATGTTCCCATGGAAGGAGGGGTAGAAAAGCAAGAAACTATGGCTTTAGTTAGAAATGTCAGTGGACTGCAGGGACCTGTATCCACTATGTTGTATAGAATGCATCAAGATTATAGGTTTCTTTGGGAGTAGGCTTGGGCCTCTCTCCCATAAGCTTATCTTTGTCCCTCCACATTGTCTATCATCATCATCATCATCACCTCCTCATCTTTTATCCTTTCTCTCCTTAGGTCATTCAGTATTTCTTTGAAAGCGACCTGAGCAAGAGCCTGATCTGTTAGCTATTGTTGGATGGTTGTTATGGATGCGAGCAGTTGTGCATTGATTGTATTCTGATTAGGTTGTCCCTGATCTAGATAATTTGGTCCCTTTCCCTTACCCTGAGAGACATATATGAATCAAACTCAAAGGATGTAATCTGTAATGGGTCCAGTGTTGGTTTTACATAGAAAGATGTATCTCATTCAGACTGCAAATCTTTGGCATCAGGTGAAGTAGATGATCTGGAGTTAGGGCCATTTCCAGATGTATGTTAATGGAGCATTTGATATTGAATGAAATCAATCTCCATCCACAAGGGATGAATGGCGGGACAAGATTGGTCTTGGTTTATTAAGGAATAGAAATACGAAGTTGAGGAGTTTGAATATGATTCTCAGGAATCACCTCAAATTATTGAAGCTGTCCAGTTCATGGAATCAATGTAGGTGTCGACGATGCACTGACTAAATAATTCACGAGATGACATCTTGGATAGAAGTGGAATATATGAGGAATGAAATACGATGAGGAACGATAGATGAAGTGAATAGGGAAATAGTAAAGGCTAAAAAATGAGCGGGGCAAGAAGAAAATTAAATAGATGAAATGAAAAATGGCGCAAATGCGTAAGTTTGGATCTTTAAATCTAAATTCAAACAAGCACAATACAAATATGGATTCACCAACCCAACACAACGTGAAGCCCTAAGAGTTTGACTATTTTTATTTTTTATTTTTGTTGTTATTTTCAGGTAATCTTTGAATAAGTCCTTAGAGGGATAACCCTATAGGAGAGTGAGTACTGCCAGAAAAGAATCAAGTACTTTCTACTTCCTTTGTAACATGTAATCTACATTTTCTGATGTCCTCGATCTCGTGCCTGGGGGTCTACTCAGGCAAAGAATAAGAGAGGAAGCCCATAGGTAGAACCAATACTTACCCCAGAAGTGAGGTACTCGAACATAGGGCGATAAGACATACACACCCATAAGGGCGTGGCCTTGGCTCAATACTTCAAACCAAGTCAGATGTTCTACACAAGGAGAGAACATCATTGCCGAAAAGTCTCTACTCGCCTATGTACGATAGAAGCGCCAATACTTCGTCGTATCATGTGATAATCAAGGTAGCTACAGATCAGGATTTGGGCTTTATTCCTTAAGCCTCACTCAGTCTGGATAGTATCTGAAGTCAATGTGGGATTTATGAAACTCAAATAATGATTTCCATTATGAATTTTATTTTAGGTAAAAAATTATCAAATATTCCACTTATTTTAGTTTTTGGTTTTTATTTTTTGATTATTTTTCAAATAGTCCGCTTAAATATTTTTTTAGTATTTTTGTTTGAATCCTAAGTGATATAAAAATGAAAGAGGAGTTGGAAAATCCATGAAAGTTGACACTATGTTGGAAATCTCACCTTAATATCTAACGATGCATGCAAAGTTAAGAAGACTTACAACTCTTCCCAGGTCTCTCCATGCAAGATGAAAAATAAAATTGAAATTATAACACTACATGCACGATATGCAGAAAGAGTTAAGTCACCCTAAATGGGAATTGCTATTAATAACTAGATGCTTGAATAGCTAGAAAAGGAACCCAAATGTCCGGTCTTGGATATACTTTAGTGTCTGCCACAACAAATCTTGCTAACATTTTATAGTGTCTCTCACGGTGATCGACTTCAAATTCAAGTACCCAACAATTTAATTCGACTAAGTTCAAGCGTAGATAACTATAGGCACATGATTTTAATTTGGATTTGGACCTAGTTACCATGCGAATCAATACTAAGTCTATGGGCTCAATCATAGAAAATAAATAAAAATAAAACGGAAAACTTAAAGCTCGTGAAAGAAAAAAAAGATGGTGAAAATTGTGAAAAATCGACAAGACTCTCAAGTGAACAATCACCCGAGCACTGGACCTCGTAGAGTTTGAATGTCGAAAAGTCCAAGTCCCTGTATTATTACAAATGAATATGCAAAATAAAAAGAGTCTCTCCCATAAAATAAAAGAAAATTAAATGGTAAAATCTTTGCTCTTTTCTCTATATATGTCTCTCTCTCTCTTGCTCTCTCCAATCAGTCTATACTGAAAAGGTTGATCTCCTCGCAGCACAGCACTGGCTTCCTAAGAAGTCACCTTCCCCACATGATCCCTCATAAGAAATTCAACAATAAAAATGTTAGAAGCAGATAGAATAATTATTTATATAAGATATAAAAGAGATGAAAATGTGCAGATAAAATTTGTACACTAAAACATATCCATAAAATTTGTGCAGATGCCATTTGTTGAAATCGCTCTTGGTCGGTCCACTAATCAAACACAATTAGTAGTCAATGTGATGACCGAACGCAAGAGACAAATCAAACAACAATTAACCCATAACGTGAATGATCAAATAATGCAAAGTGATTGTGGAGTTAAAATTTATTATAACCCATATGAAATGTATATAGTATGTAAGTGGTTTGGGTGTCGAACATAGGAAGCAAATGCACAGATATGCAAATAATTATTGTCTACGAAAATAAACAATTATTTTTATGCTTTTGGGGTTTTTAAGTTTCTGTGGGTTTTTTTATATTTATTTTTTTATATTTTTCATTTTATATTTTATCTATTTTTGTTTTTAATTTATAAATTTTATTTTTTGTTTACATTTTTAATATTTTTATTTTTTTCTTTTTTAATATATAATAATTATATCTAAGTTTATATATATAATATGTGTAATATAAATACTATATATGCTACAAATATAATATATATAATTTAGAAAATTTATACAAGTACAATACTTCTTATTTTTTAAAGGTATGAAAATATATCTTTATGATAAATAATAACAACTTTAATATGAATAAGTGTATATAGATGTATATGTATATAATATATAAATATGTTTATATAAATATCTAAAAATTATAAAATAATTATTTTTATTTTTTTATATTATTCTCAATTTTATGAATGTTTGGGTCATTTTTGCTAATTTTTTATGAAAATTTCAAAATATTCCAAATCAAGGGGTTAATAAATTGGTCAAATTGTTTTGAGATTTAAAAATATAAAATATGCTCAAAACTTGTCAAACTATTTTTAATATGTTGTATATTTTAAAAAGAAAAATATATAGAAGAAAACTATTTTTATAAAATATTTTCTAATTTTAGGGATAGGAGGGTTTTTTTTATTTTTTAACATTTTTTATATTTTTTTGTGATTTTGTCTGTAAATATATTATATAGTATGTAATATATATTGGAGTTTTTGAAAATGTTTTCCATTTTTGTATTTTTACCTATAAATAGGGATTAAGTAGCACCAAAATGATTTTTAATAAATGGGGAATACAAGAAAATGCTAAATAAAAGTTCGGGCATGAACATTTATTAGATAAACCAAAGACTATAAATTTTTCAAAATCTTTCAAGCATAGTAAATTTAATTAAAAATAAATGCACAAAATTAAATATAATGTGTCGGTAGGGGCATATTTGCATTAAAAATATAATACAAGGTGTGAGTGCAAATAAACCACAAGTTTTGAACTTAATGTACATTTTTTATGAAAAATGAAATAAAAGAACCCAAAGGGGGTTCTATGCAATTTTACCAACACACATGGAGGACCACATAAGTTGACCTAACACTGGGCCAAAGTGTAATTTCCAAGACAAGTGAGGGTCCAAGTGCAAATTTCACATAAAATTTAAATTTATAGAACTACTTTTTAAATTACAAAAATAACGAGGGCTACTTAATAAATTTCCCATTAAATGCATGCGATTGGAGGGTGGAGAGTGTTCGACGTGGCTTAATTTGCAACTTTGGGGGGCTTCACTTTGCCAAATGATTTAACGATTAAGATTAGATTTGGGTTGCTTTCCTGATCCAACGACTAATGAGGGTTTTGGATGAACACCTCAAGAACACACATCTAGTGAGCCTTGATCTGCATGTTATCCTCTGTCCGACCTTTAATCATCTTGTTGGAAGTTGCTTCACGCGCTTGGGGGATTCAAGCATCGATAAGACTCCTCAATGGTCTTCAGGGCTCGACAGAAGAGCTCTGGAGCTTCAGACGCTTAGAGTTACTATTCAAGTGTCGCAGTAGAGCTCTAAGTGGCACTTTGGATCACAGTACTTATCCAAAATGTTAAGGGGGTCGAGGGTTATCCCCTCAACCCTCTACTGAAGTTGAAGATGCATGAGATGAGTAGGGTGATGGGACTCCAACAAAGACGATGGAGGTGGAGTCCGGTAACTCAAATCCATGCATGATTTGAGGTGGAGACAAAGAGGAAATGTGGATAACTTGATGGGGAAGAAAATGAAGGTGAAAGGGAGGCAGAACATGGGTGGAACATAGTGAATTTGGTGCCGGAGCTGAAGGCTCCGACGATTTTAATTTTTCAAATTTAGCTAAGGGATTGATTAAATGATGAATTAAAATTACTCCTAGATTAATGGGACTAAAATCAAGAGAAAGACACTAACCTAAAAGCTCAACGAGCCTTGGAGATTGGAGCAGGAGAAGCTCAGTAGAGAGAAACTCCAGTGAACATGGATCGCCTCGATCCTGGATTTATCCATGCTAGAGAGGATGGGAAAGCGGAGCTGTCACCTCTAGCTCAACCCACAGAGGTATCTTGGGATTATAGACTGAAGATCAGGTTCAAGAGCAAAAATGAAGATGTGGGTTGGGTTTTATAGGGGTGACTTTCGTCCAAAAAAGATGGAGTGATGGCGTGTTGCTAGAAAGGGGAAGGTGAAGATGCGAGTATGGGCGCAGATTAGGGACGGAAGGGCTGCATAATGGTGGGTTGCTCGATGAAAATGGGGAAGAGGTGAAGCATACAAGAAAGGAGAAAAGGAGGGATGCGAGAGGTTTGACACAAGCGGATCTAGAGGTTGTATAGTTGACCCACCCATTCAACAAACGATGCAATCTGGTTAGTCCATGTAGACCAATCAGAAAAAAGAATGAAAAACATGGTTTGTAAATTCAATTAAAAATAGAAGATGATTTTATTATATTTACGTAAAACATAAAAAATGTGTGTTATTATATATAGTATTTTATTTTGATTTTTATTTATTTTTACAAATGAATTTATAACATGATAATATTTACGTGTGTGTAAATGTAAATATACATGAATGTTATAAATTTAAATTTTGCTTTATATTTTATATTTTATTATTATTTATAATTATTAATATATAAATTATTTGAATACATATTTACGTATTTTTATTATATTTTTCTGAGTTCATTTATGCACTTAAAGTATTATGCATACATATTATATAAGTATACAAGTACAATTCATCTTTGTATTAAAGTGTCTCATTTATTTTAATGTATTTTTCATTGTTTTATTCTAATTTTATTATATAAATGTATTTTAATTAATATTTACACATTTATAAAATTATAAGAAATTGAAACATACAAAGAATAAATATATTGAATATTATATACATGTATATTGCACAATGAGAGCCCAAAATCTAACTTTTGCATCTTAACTCCAAATTGATTGATGCCACTTTCATTAAGTAACTAATTTTATTTTATGAATAATAAAGGTGAGTTTGGTGAAATTTGAATTGGAATATGTAGATAATTTAACTTGGTAAGTATATCAAGTTCGAACTTAAGGAATAGTGATTTTTAATTGTGTGGTTCTAAATTAATTTAAATAATTAACTAACCGTGACAATAATTCCGGCGATAGAAAATTAAAGTAAAAACAAAAGCGATGCAATGTAGAGTAGTGAAGCAGATGATATGTGATTATGTCTATATTTTCAATCCAATTAAAATGATCAACTAATTCTCAAAATTAATCATAGATCTAAAGAATAAATTTGAGAAATTCTTGTCAATTCAAATAAATGTTGCATGGAAGAAAATCAATCAATTAATAATCCTGCAAATAAAGAGATAAATGATAAATTTTAAGGAAAGGTGAAATTCCCAAAGATTTATTCCTCAAATAATGATCATAATTAAAAAGGAAATAAATCGATTATTTCTCCTTGAGCATGTCCCTATAATAGATCAAATTCCTCAAAATATAAATGCACAAATAAGTCAATTTGAGCATGAAAAGATCAAATTAACCCTCGAATAATATTCTAATTTAACAAAGCTATAATCTTTTTATAAGATTTTTAAAATGAAAGAGCATTAAACCAGCTTCAAAATGACATATTGCGTGCAAAAAATGGAGTTTAAATGGGTAAGTTATAATAAAATGGAGTTTCATGGAATAAATTGTAAAAAAATAAAATTTTATATCTCAGAGAGGCCCTTTTAAGGTTATCTACAATCAAAAATCATTGGGGCCTCCTTGTAAATTTCTCATGGTAGGCGCGTGCGGGACACGTGCTAGTTGTCGGTGGGGTCCCTTTGCAATTTTCTGGATGTTTTTGGGCATAGGATAATTTTTCCCTGCTCGTGTGTAGCGTGTGTTCCTGCACGTTGAGGTGATAGCTTATATGTTGCGTCTCCATGTGTCGAGCGCGTGTTTCTTTGGACGTGCTTGAGGCACGAGACTCAGATTTATGCTTCGCGGTTGATCCGGACCATCTGTTGGCACTCAATCCAACAACTAGAGATTAGGCATGGATTAACAGTGTGGATGGGCCTAGTTCTTGATATTAGGGCACCCGTACGTTCTTCTTGGGGGATCTCCTTCTTTGACAAAGAGAGAATCGGGTTGCAGTCAGTGACGGTAGAGACGTTAATGGTCGTGCTCACAGCTCCTCCGCTAGAGGAGATGCTCGGTTGTGCTTCAATGGTTGTGATGAATCTCATATTCATCACTCTAGAAATGATTAATTAAGTTCAAATCCCCAAAAATAATCTGCATTCTATCCATTATATTGCATAATTAGCATTCATGCATGTATAAATAATAACTGCATTTTATCACTTATTATTGCATAAAGGGGCCAAAAATCACAACCAATTTAACATGTAAAATAGGCTAACTTCCTTGATTTTTAACTAATTCACGTTAACTCCAAATAACCTAAAACTACTTCCATTATGTACATATTACTGACAACAATAAATGAAAAATACCAAAAAAATCACTAACATAAATAAGTGGACCAGAAACTCAAAACCTAATTCCAGGATTTTTGAACTAAAATACCGATATCTTCCTCATCTAGTGTACGATTGGATCCTACTCAATTTTGAACTAAAGTAATTCAATTATCTTCAAAACAATACCAAGTTCAAGTGAATCAAAGCTCATATGTAAAAATTGGGTTTTGGACCTCTTTTGTACATTGTGTATTTTAGAGATTTTCGACCAATTATTTTATGTACATATTTAACACTGTGTATATTATTTCTTTCTCATTTAGTTTATTTGACAAAAGGTTTATTAAAATGTATAAAATCCATATCCAAAATAAAATTGAAATCAAAGAAATTAACTGAGTATGAGTGTTCACTAACAGTTTGTATAAAACTTATCGTTGCATATGAGTTTCGATCGCAGCCATGGGGCTTCGTGGCAGCCTTCCAACCGCAGAGCTGCTCTTTGCTTCGATCCAACGTCGACTCAACGAACTCCTCCTACGCCCTTTCTTCCATCGACTATGCCTTTCCACTCCTCCACTACCAACACCTCTGACACCCCAATGACGCGTCCTCCGCCTTCTTCAACTCTGATTCATCGACTTCTGAGATCTGCCAATCACAACACAAAGAGGAGAGGACCGCCAACTGGAGGTGACAGCTCCAGGCTCCAGCTCTCATCCCCGAAGGTGTGGCGAGATTTGGTGGAGAACCCACCATTGTAGCACCATCAAAGCTACTGCCTTGCTCCGGCCTCTACCATAGAGCCTACGACTTCATCAACACCACCACAAGCAATTCCACCTCCGAATCTTCGATTCAACCTGCTCCAAATCTCAGCCGCACATGTTCATCGATCAAGAGCTTCTCTCCCATCATCCTCGAGTCCAGAGAATCACCTCCGACAACCACCGTCCACTTCAACTCCCTCAGCATCGAGCTCGTCATTGACAACCCACCTTTCCAGTACGTTGCCGTCACCACCGACCCAGGGGCTCCATAGCCTTCCTCTGCCTCGGCACCCACCGCCATGCCTTGATCGTCACATCACACCCTCCACCGCCAATGTCCAGGATCAAATCCTAAGGCCTTCCCACTTGCACAACACATGCGTGGGAGGGAATGCCTGCAGAGCAACACCCCCGCCCACATGATACACACGTGTGGGGTGGGTTATTGCACCCATGTCCCTAGAGCCCCGCGTATTTCCATCGAAGCCCACAACCTAGAGGGCACGTGCCCCTCTAGTAGTTTTGCAGAGTCACCCCTTAGGGTATAGGTAATTACCATTTGTTCCCCACTGTAGCTTTATTTGATTTGATTATTGTATTATTGAAAACCTACCTATGTGTTCACATTTTATTTTGAGTCTATTTGTTCCAGCATTCTATTATTCTAAAAATAGCACATTGTCCTACAATTAATTCTCTACAATATGGCATGCTTGTGATATATTTTATATGTTGTGGTTATTTAATAAAAATTATCCATGTCAAATCTTGCATACTTTGACCACACTAAATCTTAAATTTATATATAATTAACTATAACCTAAAATAATGTTGAAAATTCATGAATCATAGAATTAATTGTATTTAACATCATGCCCAAAAATAACCACAATGGCATGCACATTTTTCTTTTGAAGTGATTATTTTTAATAAGTACAAATCACTATATTTTTAAGGCTTAAGATTTTTAAGGCTTGGATAATTTCATTTCGATAAAATCAATTGATTTCATATTTATTAAAATTAATCTCCTCATTTCATGTAGTTTGCATTCATTAATAAATTAAATATTCATCTTGCATCAAAAAATTCCAAAAAAAATTACAATGCATTTATTTCATCATTAATTACCCCTCGGTCAAGTTTCATAAATTATGGACATCATTTGATAGAGAACACTTTTTTGGTCCTTTAAATTGACTCATATTTCATTTACATCCAATAAGTTGCACTAAAAAGACCAACAGATATTCTGCCTCGAAAACCGTGCACGAAATTTGATAGAAATAATTCTAAGTTGTTCCTTTGCATCCTTGAGTTTGACCTTGGGACTTGTCCAAGTAAGATAAACATAAAACCACTCTGACTAAAAATTGAATAAATTAATTGTGTTTTTTTTCTTTATTGATTCTGATTACCCGACGTAATTACATTGACACACTGATATTTAAATCACTAATTCACAAGAGGGTATTTTCATGACTCATTAGATGGCATCGTTGCCGGGAAAGCAAACAACATAGGTTTTTTTCAGAAAATTTAGTGTTCGGTTTCTCACGCATTTGGTAATCTACTCCGAATGTGCCACTGTACATTTTCCATCTATTTTTCCAGTATTTATTTCTGTATTTATTTTTGATTAAAATTTTAGGTCACTCTCTTACACTTATCTCTTATTTTTCTTGTGCGGTACCCAATGCACGTGGAGTGGTTTGAAGGATATTGAGAATCCTTAAGCGCATCACGGAAGCGTGTCGATCGCATCGTATGCAATCGGAGCAACTAGTCGCACTAGTCGCTAGATGCAGCGGAAATTAAAATTTTAACTTTAAAGAAAAAACCACATGATCACGAGAACACTTCTCGGATCGTTTCATCAAACCACAAAGTATAAGGAATACCTCTTGGAGCGTGGTTGTGATCGCGAGATCCCAAAGTAGAGATCCTCCTATCTTAAGTCCGATCCACGAAGAACGCACTTGCGGGCGTGATGATGAGTCACGTTCCTTCCCGCAATCCTCGATGAAGATCCAAGCGATGGCTCCCCCGATTTCGTCAAACGAAATCCGTCGTCTTCCTTCAGAGTAAGAAACTCCAAAGAAGATGGAGATCCACGAGTCGTCGAAGAAGAAGCCGAGAGTCTCTCCTTTCTCAACACAAAGTGGACGGCCACTTAATGGAGAAGAGAAAGAGAGGGCGAGAATGAGAAAGAGAGAGAGTTGTCACCTTGTACAACTCTTAATGATGTACCATGGAAGGCTACCCTAGCCCTCTATTTATATAAGTTTAGGATCCATTGGATCTCAATCCATGGACTCATAGATCCAACGACTAGGCTTGGTCTATGTAAGATCAATGGTTATGATTGTTGTTGGTTAAAACCAACAACATTTATTTATGATTAAATTAAATATATGTTGCAACATTATCAACACATTTTTAATTCAACATAAATAAATTAGTTGAGAGATTAATCATCATAATAAAATGGAGTCAATATAGCCTCCTAAAATTAAGGGGCGTCACCCATGACTCTTTCATGGGTGACGCCACCTCTAAATTTGGTGGCTTTATTTCTCCTTTTATTATATTATTTTATCTCTCAATTATTGCAAAAATATCCACCAAATTAATTACAAATTAATTTGTGAATATTTCAATCATGCCATTGAACATTATGTGAATCATATTCACAACCCAAACTAATTTGTAAATTGCATTTCCAATTAATTAACAAATGTGAATCCAATTCACACTATTAATTAACAAATGCTATTTACATAAATTCTCTCTCTTATATGTACATATTATAAATCACATTTATAATACACATATATCATGGATAGTATTATCCACATTCTCTTAATCCTTGATAATTAAATCCCATTTAATTATCTTAGATAATCATTTTCACAATATGAATCATATTCATATTTGAGCTTGATAATTAAATCTCATTTAATCATCAAGTCCTTGCTTGGATATTTCATCAAAAGAATTATTCTTGAACCCTTTCAAGAATAATGTGCTTTTTCCGCAGATACTTGGAGATAAGGACAGGGCGATTGTAATATTCCACGTATAGTGACTTGGATGTTGAGATCTCATCTCAAATCCAGATCGTACGAACCTCCCACAGATGCTTGATTAAATCAAGACCGCAAATCCAATCTTCTCATTGAATCTAAATCTCATTCAGATCAATGTCCAACACTTGGACTAAGATCAGATTGCTTCTCTACTGGAAGGAGTCACTAAAATCCAGACCTGTTTCATCACTCCCTCGGAATGGAAGCGTCATGGATATACAATCGTTTATGATCACATCACCCTCAGGTATTCCCAATACCTGTACATCCTGCATACTGGAAGACCCATGGTCAACCCGAAGATCAAGATCAATTTTACACTGTCTTCTTCAGGGTTTGATCACCAAGTTTCTCATTTGATCATTGGGATTTGGTATCGATCATATACTTTCCAAAAGCATATATCATACCTAGGTCTTGATCATATACTTTCCAAAAGTATATATCAAACCTACAAATTCAGTCAAGCTTCCAAAGCGAGACGACCGTGCACGGAATTTGATTCTTCCCAATATCTCATGAGTGAGCTCATGTCTTCCGGTTCAGTAGTGAACCTGTATGATCCCTTTGAGAGATCGTATTACTCATATGCCCTTACATGCACACCAGCGCGCCGGTGTATAGACCTTGGTTAGGTCATCAACCTATTGGTCTGCCAAATGTACATACTCAGACATATAGCAATACATCTGTCTCCGGTCAGAGGATGCGTGCCTATGCTGTGACAGCATTCAACATAGGACTTTGGTTATCTCGATCTCGTTAAGTCAACTCTTTGACCAAACTAATCTGATACCTCCGAATCTCTATTCCTATGCAGAGGACCTGCATCAAGAGGTCGGTCAGATATCAGCCTATGTGAGAAAAGGATTGCCATCTCCTACTCAGGCTGGAGATCACATCTTAACAATCATTTGACGGTGCTTGATGAGTCCTCAATCTAACCCTTTAGATATTCATCCAAGCACCAGCCTCTATGATTCAATAATTGAATCAACAGCTGTATGATCATTAAGATAGCCATGGTACATAACCCTAATTGTACTAAGGGACCTATTATGCAAATTATTTATTCTTCATTTCAGATCAGGGAATGATATGTACAATAACATTTATTGCATAATGGCTCGCCATGGGCTCACATGTCCAATAATCTCCCACTAGCCCAAAGAGCCATTAATGGGCTAATCATTTAAACCCACACTCATGTGACAATCATAAGCTATTTAGAAATAGCTAGGTAAGCTGATCAGTCACTCTCTTCCCAAAAGACTATGCCAAGTCCTTTTACGGCACTTGCATATCCCTAGGTAACAGTGCTCGCATCCAATGCGAATGTTGCATCTAATGCAACCAATACTCAATCTAGTCAAAGCAGTTATAGTGTCCTTGACACTATTTCTCAATAACTATTATAACCAGTATTTCCATAATCCTTATCAGAATACCCTTATTCCGGGAGATCACTATCTCTCAAGGTATCCACAGTTAAGACCTTTTAGATTTCCATCAAAAAATCTTAATTTCTTGAAGATATTGTTATTACTGCAATCAAGTGTTCTATCTCTATAGAAGGATTAGTAACAATTTACTACTCTCACTGCATGGCAGATATCTGGCTTTTGTATACATCAAGCATACACTTAGCTTCTCGTAACTGATGCACAAGTGCAACAGTTTTAGTATTCACTTCCTCAACTCATTTAGGTGCTATCCCTTTTGATAGGTCAGTACCAAATCTCAAGGTAAGAAAGCCTTTCTTGGAATTTCCAAAAAATGGAACATATCCAAGGTGTACTACTAATGTGACAGTCCCAATACCCTCTTCTCTTTGCTTCTGAACAACTTCAGAACTAAGATCTAAGAGGTATTCTTGAGATCATATCTCAAGGTATGGAATAGCCAGACTATAAAACACTTATTATCATCCTTATATCATTCCAAATGATTAGGATATTATCTACATTTAGCACGATGAACACAATGGCACTCCCACTAAGCTTCACATGGTACATCAAGGTTCTATTTGAAATTATAACATTTATAATTTCATCAAATCTTATGTTCCAACTTCAAAAAGCTTATTTGAGTCCACAAATGGATTTTTTTTAGCTTTCACACCTTACTTTTCTCAACCATGAAGCCATGTGGCTACTTCATGTGAATATCCTCAGAGAGGTATTCTTAGAGGAATGCAATCTTGAATTACATCCTGAAGATGCAATAGTCAAGTTGTGTAGCTAAGGTTAGCAATATTCTGATGATTTTAAGCACGATTACCGAAGAGAAAGTCACATTGCAAGCAATGTCTTTTCTTACAGTGCGTAGCTCATGGCTACGAACCGAGCTTTGAAGGTCTCTACCTTTTCATCAGGTTCCCTTTCTCTTGAAGATCCATTTACACCTTAATGGGTCTAACCCTTATAGGTGGATCCTCGAGGGTCCATATACAACACTTGTATATGAAGTCTACTTTAGACTTTATTGCTAATATCCATCATTCCATGTCATGATCCTTAGGAGCTTCATCACATGAAGTCCGATCATTGTCAGACTTGGCTGACACATGGAATACATCCTCAAACTTATTTGAAGAGGTATTAGTGCTTCATCTTTAATTGTCCCTTTTAGTTTCCGATTTCAGGAGCCTCATTGTCATTTAAATGAGTTCCTTCACTTCATTTTCATCTTGATTCTCAAGAATCTCAATCCTCCAAGAATCACATTCTCAGAGATGAGATCTTTTAAGAATCTCAAGGTCATAAAGTAGGTATCCAATACCATACTTTATTTTCCTAATGAAGTAGCACTCTCAAGTGCTAGATTCCAGCTTACATCCATGGAACCTTATTAAGGATATATATTGTAGTCTCTATTACACATATATACCAGGAAACCAAGAGGATAATTATGCTAAAATTCATCATTGATCAAATCATGTCACACATGATCCAATTGTATCTCCCTACAACTCTATTGAGTTCAGGTTTGTCAGGAGGAGTGAGATAGAAATGATATTCATATCTCCATAAGGTATTCTTTGAATTTTATCTAATAGGTACAAGCTACCTAGGTTAGATCAAATTCATTTCATATTTCTTCAAACTTTGGTTCTAAACCAAAATTGTGAAATCTTTGAACATTTCAAAGGTTTCTCAGGTGAAGAGAAGAAATCTCATATCATACATAATCATTAATAGATATCATATATCCATAATGTTTATTATGATATAGATGATCTACATACATCAATATGTATAAGATCTTGAATACCTCGACATCTAACACCATTCCCAGAGAAGGGTGTATTGGACATTTTACAATATTCACAAGTGTGTAAGATTTGAAATTTTAGACATTCTAAAGTTTCATATCTTACTAGTCTATTGATCACATCAGCAGACATATGTCCAAGACTTGATGCCAGATCATTGTCAAATGATCTTCATCCTCCTATTGATCATAAGGTTTTATTTTCAGTATTAGAAATCTTAATGAACCATTCATTAATTTTCTAATTTTGTGGAGTCCACTAGATGTTAGATTACTATCTGAAATATTTCCATCATAACTCTTTATGATAGTTCTATCTCAGAATTCATGTTTATTTCCAACATTTAGAAACAAACAATGAGTGTATTCTACTATCTAGGTCATAGAGACATTCTCCAAGACTAAGGGCTCTCCCACTGAGAATATGAAGTCCATCTATCCAACAGAGACTGCTGCAACAATTACAGCAATATCCATGTAGATGACTACTAAACCTTAAGATCAAATTTCTAATCTTCTAATATGTATATGCAACCAATTGCAAATGTCATTAGAAGATTGGGATACAATTGTCAGACTTTATCTTATGAAATAAAAAAGTCAGAGTCAATGATTATTTGTAGATTATTCTGATGCTCTATCTGAGTCCTTCACTAAGGATTTTAGACAGACTTGATAGTCATACTATCAACACATCAACATATTGCAGTATTGGTATTCATCCAACTCTTTGGATGTCATATGGAAGTCACAGAAGTAGGTCAACTCTTTGACTTTCCTTCTTACTCGGGTCCGACCCATGCTTCCACTGCACTCTCTTAATCTATAAACAACCATTGCTTAAGACTAAGGATCTCTTATGTTAAATTCAAAAGAATTCAATGTAAGAGCATTTCAACATTTATACATGCTTCATTAAATTCATACAATATGAATATCATAAAGCTTCATGAATGACTTGAGTATAGATAGTAGACTGATGACACTCATCATATCTACATTCATCTTAACTCTTGGAGACTTAGGTTCAGGTAGGTATTCAAACATTTTGAATACATCATCTCTTTCGAGCCACCATTCTGCATAATGCAGAGAACCATGTCATTCATGATTAAATGTCTAGAGCACATACGTATGCCAAAATATCTTCTTTTATTTTATAAGGATTATTCGACAATTACGATCACCATCGACATGTCACTTCCAAAGTACACTCGATGAAGGATCAAGACTACAGAGACATACAAACCCTAAGGCGATGTCTTATTGTCTTACATAATTGTCATTCCTCATTATGTTGAGGAAACTTGCACACTGCAACCACATACATTATGTGTCCAATTGCAAGTACAATATCTAGATCATGAGTCCAATCCAAGATATTTTTACTGGTTATCATTGAGTATAACATTGAGTGGGTTTAATGAAGGATTATCTGAAATAAGAAATTTGCATAAGGGTATATATATATTATATATACATGTTTTACTTTGATTTAGGAATTTTTTTATATCAAAGTTGTCTTGCCTTGTCAACACTGAAAGTTCATTCCCTTAATTACTTTCAATGTAAGAGAAATTCTTACCATTATATCTCTAGCAAGATCTGGGATCTCCTTTCCTATCTTTGTCGCATCCCAATAATATGAGAACTTACGACTCCAATAAAAAGAAGCGGGAACTCATTCCGCCTTGCAAGTCCAACTTGCATTCCCAATTCGGTCTTTAACACCCGGGCCCACCACCCCTAAGATGATGTTGACCCGTTGCTAATTGAACCAACCGTCAACAGGATTAGAACTCGCTATGCGCAATCCAATATCGCCCCAATAATATGAGGACTCGATATTGGGGTCACTACGCATACGGCCTTACTCTTTCGAGAAGCAAAGAGCCCGATCCAGATGCGCTTGCATATAGGATCTGTCACTTCGGACAGGCGTCTCCTACATACAATCCCTGGCGACGGAACCCTTCGCCTTGACGGGAGACCATGGATGTCACTTATGTGATCCTCCACCTCATATTCAAATTGTAATTAATTATCGTGAATCATATTCACATAATTAATTCTTCCAAGGGAAATACACATCTATTCATAATAGAGTGTTTATTGGATATAATTAATTTAATCACATTAAATTAATCATCAATCCAATCATCAATCAACAAACATGTCTTTTACTTGAATAGTAGGTATATACTCAAAGTACGTATTATTCGAATTTTAATAATTAGAAAAATACACATTGTCTGTCTCTGGTATTATACAGTCCCTACCCGCTGTCATGGCCAGTACCGACGAGAGTGGGACAGACCACATACGTTGCAACCCGCTACCCCAATGCTCTCCGACTAGGCACCACATCCGCCTCGGGAAAGGATAATACCAGATAGACCATCATGTACTTTGAGATGTTCATCGGTTTTTCAACCGAAATTATACCATAAATATAAATCAAAACATTTTTGATTATAAGGAGATTTGCTAGACAAATCCCCAATCCTATTCAAGCAAAAGGGTTTTTCATGTAAATGTTGTCCTACAACAATTGTAGGATAAACTATGGTTTTCATGAAAGCAATGTTTGTTGATGAACCAATGATCAAGATCTAATATCTTATCATTGTGGTTTAGGCAAGTGTCATTCAATGAAATAATTATCTCTTTAAATATTTCACAAATATTTATCACTAATTATTCCAGAAAATTAACAATTAATTTTCATCATGATAATTGAATGACATATCACAAGGTTCAAGATCAAAATTGTTAATTTCCAGCAGTGACCCCCAATCACTAAAATTAACTTATCTTGATCAATTTAAATCCAAAAAATGCAAACTCAATTTTCAGATATTGCCTATTTGATTTATTAAAGAACCCAAGTGATAATTCACGCATTTCAAGGCGGATTAAAACCGTAATCATCTCATTAATTACGTTCAAATCCGCAGTTCCCGCAACAGTGAATATAGTCATATTCAAAAAGCCATATCTTGAGCAAATAAAGTCCAAATTTAGTAAACTCAAGTCCTATGGTTTCCTTGTTTAATGGGGAACAAAATCCAATTGAAAATTTCGTGTTTAAACATTTTAAACAGTGCCGAAAAATTCAATTTTACAGAGGTGCGAAAATTGAAATGCAGTAAAAATTTCGCAACCCTTTCAAGAACCAAATCGTCTAAGGTCTATGGATCATATCCAAACCTTATTCGACCTATGGCTCTGATACCACTTGAAGGATATTGAGAATCCTTAAGCGCATCACGGAAGCGTGTCGATCGCATCGTATGCAATCGGAGCAACTAGTCGCACTAGTCGCTAGATGCAGCGGAAATTAAAATTTTAACTTTAAAGATGAAACCACATGATCACGAGAACACTTCTCGGATCGTTTCATCAAACCACAAAGTATAAGGAATACCTCTTGGAGCGTGGTTGTGATCGCGAGATCCCAAAGTAGAGATCCTCCTATCTTAAGTCCGATCCACGAAGAACGCACTTGTGGGCGTGATAATGAGTCACGTTCCTTCCCGCAATCCTCGATGAAGATCCAAGCGATGGCTCCCCCGATTTCGTCAAACGAAATCCGTCGTCTTCCTTCAGAGTAAGAAACTCCAAAGAAGATGGAGATCCACGAGTCGTCGAAGAAGAAGCCGAGAGTCTCTCCTTTCTCAACACAAAGTGGACGGCCACTTAATGGAGAAGAGAAAGAGAGGGCGAGAATGAGAAAGAGAGAGAGAGAGAGAGAGTTGTCACCTTGTACAACTCTTAATGATGTACCATGGAAGGCTACCCTAGCCCTCTATTTATATTAGTTTAGGATCCATTGGATCTCAATCCATGGACTCATAGATCCAACGGCTAGGCTTGGTCTATGTAAGATCAATGGTTATGATTGTTGTTGGTTAAAACCAACAACATTTATTTATGATTAAATTAAATATATGTTGCAACATTATCAACACATTTTTAATTCAACATAAATAAATTAGTTGAGAGATTAATCATCATAATAAAATGGAGTCAATATAGCCTCCTAAAATTAAGGGGCGTCACCCATGACTCTTTCATGGGTGACGCCACCTCTAAATTTGGTGGCTTTATTTCTCCTTTTATTATATTATTTTATCTCTCAATTATTGCAAAAATATCCACCAAATTAATTCCAAATTAATTTGTGAATATTTCAATCATGCCATTGAACATTATGTGAATCATATTCACAACCCAAACTAATTTGTAAATTGCATTTCCAATTAATTAACAAATGTGAATCCAATTCACACTATTAATTAACAAATGCTATTTACATAAATTCTCTCTCTTATATATACATATTATAAATCACATTTATAATACACATATATCATGGATAGTATTATCCACATTCTCTTAATCCTTGATAATTAAATCCCATTTAATTATCTTAGATAATCATTTTCACAATATGAATCATATTCATATTTGAGCTTGATAATTAAATCTCATTTAATCATCAAGTCCTTGCTTGGATATTTCATCAAAAGAATTATTCTTGAACCCTTTCAAGAATAATGTGCTTTTTCCGCAGATACTTGGAGATAAGGACAGGGCGATTGTATTATTCCACGTATAGTGACTTGGATGTTGAGATCTCGTCTCAAATCCAGATCGTACGAACCTCCCACAGATGCTTGATTAAATCAAGACCGCAAATCCAATCTTCTCATTGAATCTAAATCTCATTCAGATCAATGTCCAACACTTGGACTAAGATCAGATTGCTTCTCTACTGGAAGGAGTCACTAAAATCCAGACCTGTTTCATCACTCCCTCGAAATGGAAACGTCATGGATATACAATCGTTTATGATCACATCACCCTCAGGTATTCCCAATACCTGTACATCCTGCATACTGGAAGACCCATGGTCAACCCGAAGATCAAGATCAATTTTACACTGTCTTCTTCAGGGTTTGATCACCAAGTTTCTCATTTGATCATTGGGATTTGGTATCGATCATATACTTTCCAAAAGCATATATCATACCTAGGTCTTGATCATATACTTTCCAAAAGTATATATCAAACCTACAAATTCAGTCAAGCTTCCAAAGCGAGACGACCGTGCACGGAATTTGATTCTTCCCAATATCTCATGAGTGAGCTCATGTCTTCCGGTTCAGTAGTGAACCTGTATGATCCCTTTGAGAGATCGTATTACTCATATGCCCTTACATGCACACCAGTGCGCCGGTGTATAGACCTTGGTTAGGTCATCAACCTATTGGTCTGCCAAATGTACATACTCAGACATATAGCAATACATCTGTCTCCGGTCAGAGGATGCGTGCCTATGCTGTGACAGCATTCAACATAGGACTTTGGTTATCTCGATCTCGTTAAGTCAACTCTTTGACCTAACTAATCTGATACCTCCGAATCTCTATTCCTATGCAGAGGACCTGCATCAAGAGGTCGGTCAGATATCAGCCTATGTGAGAAAAGGATTGCCATCTCCTACTCAGGCTGGAGATCACATCTTAACAATCATTTGACGGTGCTTGATGAGTCCTCAATCTAACCCTTTAGATATTCATCCAAGCACCAGCCTCTATGATTCAATAATTGAATCAACAGCTGTATGATCATTAAGATAGCCATGGTACATAACCCTAATTGTACTAAGGGACCTATTATGCAAATTATTTATTCTTCATTTCAGATCAGGGAATGATATGTACAATAACATTTATTGCATAATGGCTCGCCATGGGCTCACATGTCCAACATGGTTTTCCGAAAACTGACGCATCATCACCGACAACCACAAATCCGCATAAATTTAAGATTGAGTCGAGTCGTTAGGTTGCGTAGAGTATAGGATTTTAATTTCTGCATTTTTTAATTCTTTTAATTAATTTCTCATTCACAACGGTATCCGTTTGGACTCTCGCACGTATAAACAAGACTTGAACTCCTTCTCTGTGGTGTGTTGGGCCTGTTTCACTCTATGGTGAGGGTGAGGTTCAACTTGAGTGGCTCATAGGTTAGATCAGCACATACGATTATTAGATTTTTTTATTCTTCTAGTAGAACCTAGGACCATACTTCACTTAATTGTGACACACATTAGATCACTCAATTTAGTCAAATTCAAATCAATTCTTCAGGGCTAATAGAACTTTCTGATAGGTGTGGTTTTTTGTCGGCTCGCATTTATAAAGAATAATCTTCAATTCTTGTATTGCATCCTCCATGAAGATTTCGAGGAATCACTGTAAGTCTTCTTACTGAGCATACATCATTGTTTTCTACGTGCTTCGACTTTTCCTTATGTTCTCCCTCTTGTTTTGTCATTTAAAACTTAAGAAAATCTGGACTAGATGATAGATGTAAATTTCTGCTCACCTAATTTTGCAGTGATCACCTAATTAAAATTGGGACTGCTAAACAAAACCGACCAAATTAAACCATAAAAATGAGAACTTTTGAGGGAGAGCAACCCCAACCTTGGCCCATATTGCACCTCGATCTCGTCTCTTCCCCAATCAAATCCCATCGAATCCCCTAAAATTACATCTCATCATCATGATTCCCTTCCATCTCTAGACTTTCTCCTCTCACTATTTAACACTTCTTCCCCTCCCCTTGCTCTTCTTCCGTCGAATGCACTAGAAAAGGGCATCGGTGGTGATAGCCCGATACCCTTCTTCCTCGACGAGATCCAAAACCAAGGGGCTTCGTCGCAGCCTTCCAACCGCAGAGCTGCTCTTTGCTTCGATCCACCATCGACCCAACGAATTCCTCCTACACCCTTTTTTCCACCAACTACTCCACTCCTCCACTAGCATCACCCCTGACACCCCAATGACACGTCCTCCGCCTTCTTAAACTCTACTTAATCGACTTCTGAGATCTGACAATCAAAGCATAAAGAGGAGAGGACCGCCAATCGGAGGTGACAGCTCCAAGCTCCATCTCTCATCCCCGAGGGTGTGGAGAGGATTGGTGGAGAACCCACCATTGTAGCACCATCAAAGTTGCTGCCTTGCTCCGGCCCCTGCCGTAGAGCCTACGACTTCATCAACGCCACCACAACGCGATTCCACCTCCGAATCTTCGATTCGACCAACTCCAAATCTCTGCCGCACATCTTCATCGATCAAGAGCTTCTCTTCCTTCATTCTCGAGTCCAGAGAATCACCTCCGACAACCACCGTCCACTTCAACTCCAATAGCATCGAGCTCGTCATCGACATCCCACCTTTCCACTACGTTGCCGTCACCACCGACCAAGGGGCTCCGTAGCCTTCCTCCACCTCGGCGTCCACCATCGTGCCTTGATCGTCTCATCAACCCCTCCACCGCCAATGTCCAGGGTCAAATCCTGCGGTTATCCCACTCGCACAACACGTGTATGGGAGGGAATGCTTGCAGAGCATCACCCCCGCCCACGTGATACATACGTGTGGGGTGGGTTATTGCACCCACGTCCCTAGAGCCCCGCGTATTTCCATCGAAGCCCACCGCCTAGAGGGCACGTGGCCCTTTGGTAGTTTTGTAGAGACACCCCTCCGGGTATAAGTAATTACCATTTAGTCCCCACTATAGCTTTATTTGATTTGATTATTGTATTATTGAAAACATACCCATGTGTTCACATTTTATTTTGAGTCTATTTGTTCCATCATTCTATTATTCTAAAAATAGCACATTGTCCTACAATTAATTCTCTACAATTTGGCATGCTTGTGATATACTTTTTATGTTTTGGTTATTTAATAAAATTATCCGTGTCGAATCTTTCATACTTTGCCCACTCTAACTCTGAAATTTATAATTAATTAACCATAACCTAAAAAAATGCTGAAAATTCAAGAATCGTAGAATTAATTGTATTTAACATCATGCCCAAAAATAATCACATTGGCATGCATATTTTGCTTTTGAATTGATTATTTTTTAATAAGTACCAATCACTAGATTTTTAGGGTTTAAGATTTTTATGAGATAGTGCACATATAAGTCTTGGATAATTTCATTTCCTTAAAATCAATTGATTTCATATTTTTTAAAATTGATCTCCTCATTTCACGTAGTTTGCATTCAATAATTAATTAAATATTCATCTTGCATCAAAAATTCCAAAAAAATTAGAATGCATTTATTTCATCATTATTTACCCCTCAGCCAAGTTCCATAATTTATGGACATCATTTGATAGAGATCACTTTTCTAGTCCATAAATATGGCTCGCATTTCATTTGCATTCAATAAGTTGTACTAAAAAGACCAAAGATATACTGCCTCGAAAGCCATGCATGAAATTCAATAGACAAAATTCTACGTTGTTCTGTTGCATCCTTGAGTTTGACCTTGGAACTTGTCCACGTAAAATAAACATAAAACCACTCCGACTAAAAATTGAATAAATTAATTGTGGTTATTTTCTTGATTGATTCAGATTACCCGACGTAATTACAATGACACATTGATATTTAAATCACTAATTCACAAGAGGGTATTTTCCTGACTCATTAGATGGCATCTTTGCTGGGGAAGCAAACAACATAGGTTTTTTTAGAAAATTTAGTGTTCAATTTCTCACACATTTTGTAATCTGACCCTGAATGTGCCACTGTAAATTTTCCATCTATTTTTCCAACATTTATTTCTGTATTTATTTTTGATTAAATTTTTAGGTCACTCTCTTACACTTATCTCTTATTTTTCTTGTGAGGTACCCGACGTACGTGGAGTGGTTTTCCGAAAACTAACGCATCATCACCGACAACCAAAAATCCACATAAATTTAAGATTGAGTCGAGTCGTCAGGTTGCGTAGAGTATAGGATTTTAATTTCTGCATTTTTAATTCTTTTAGTTAATTTCTCATTTACAGCGGTGTCCGTTTGGACTCTCACACGTATAAACAAGACTTGAACTCCTTCTCTGTGGTGTGTTGGGCCTGTTTCACTCTATGGTGAGGGTGGGGTTCAACTCGAGTGGCTCATAGGTTAGACCTGCACAAACGATTATTAGATTTTTTTTATTCTGACTTGTAGAACCTAGGACCGCACTTCACTTAATTGTGACGCACATTAAACCGTTCAATTTAGTCAAATTCAAATCAATTATTCCAGGCTAATAGAACTTTCTGATAGGTGTGGTTTTGTCGGCTCGCATTCATATAGAATAATCTTCATTTCTTGTATTGCATCCTCCACGAAGATTGCGACGAATCACTGTAAGTCTTCTTACTGAGCATACATCATTGTTTTGTGCGTGCTTCAGCTTTTCCTAATGTTCTCCCTCTTGTTTTGTCATTTAAAATTTAAGGAAATCTGGACTGGATGATAGATGTAAATTTCTGCTCACCTAATTTTGCAATGATCGCCTAATTAAAATTGGGACTGCTAAACAAGACCGACCAAATTAAACCATAAAATTGAGAACTTTTGTAGGAGAGCAACCCCAACACTGGCCCATATTGCACCACGATCTCGTCTCTTCCCCAGTCAAATACCATCGAATCCCCTGAAATTACGTCTCATCATCATGATTCCCTTCCATCTCTGGACTTTCTCCTCTCACTATTAAACACCTACGCCCCTCCCCTTGCTCTTCATCTGTCGATTGCACTAGAGAAGGGCATCGATGGTGACAGCATGATACCCTTCTTCCTCGACGAGATCCAAAACCTAGGGGCTTTGATGAATCCATTATTCATTAACTTTTTTGTCGCATTTTATCTTAAAACCCTTAACAAATGCATGTAAATATTCATTAATTCCCATCTTTTAACAAAACTGCAGTTATAAATAAATATTAACTTTTAAGCATAAAAACTTGTTAATAAATAAAAGAATAAAAATAAAGAAAAGAAAAGAAGGCAGATTGTGAATATGTAAATATGTACAATATGACTTGTAAATATAAATATAACTACAAGGTATATTTATATAACCTAAACCCCGAGACCAAGTCAGCATGAATTGGTCGACAAATCAATAAGTAGGGGGAGATAAGGAAAGAAAACACTAAAAATAAATTAAACCCCACTTTATATATTCATCACTAATTATAGAATAAATACAAAACTTCAATAAATTCTAATTAACTCATATGTATATATTTTTTACCAAACTCTTATCCTAATTATTCTTAAAAAAGTATATAAAAATATAAAAATAAGTTAAAAATATTACGCTGTATATATGCCAAGAAATCCTACTTGTAAATTATCAAAATCTCAACTTCCAAACATCATAACTTCTTCATACGGACTCCAATTTCACTCAGCTCACCTTTAAAGTTCATAAAATAATATTCTCTAATTAATAAAGTGATTTCATCGAATTCGGAGTCCGTTTGCTAAAAGTCGGTTTTGGGACCAAATGAAAACGGGGTTTCTGGGCTATTTATTTTATGTAGAACACATTATTTACTGTTTTCTTAATTTTATAATTTCCAATTATTTTCGTTATCTTGTATTTTCACCCTAATTTATTTCATAATTTTTGGAACTTGTTTATTATTTTAATAAAATCAAAAACCCTAAATTATAAGTAAAAATGAACTGGTTAATTAGTACCTATGTTTATTAATATATGTAAATTAATTTATTAAAATCCATAAAAATTCTCACAATCTTTATTTATTATTCTAATAATTAAGAAAATATAAAATTAATTTTTAGTTATCTATTTATTAAAATAAAAATGCAAAACCTATTTATATATACATATTTATTAATATAATATTAATATTTTGAATAATATTTGTTATTTATAAAAGTAGTTATTCCATAAATTATATAATTAATTTATTTACATTTCTTGTATTTATACCTATTTCAAATAACCTTATCTATTATTTATTATTGAATTTACGAGAATTTTAAGCATCTGGCCTACCAGGTGCTGACACTTGTCAACACCTGGTGCATCTCCCTCAAGAAGTCTGTTAGCCAGACTGTTCTAACCAACCGACTTCAACAATTTCTCCCGCGCGCATCTTAAATCCTCCAGGTGATTTCAACCCTTGATCTTCTTGTCCTTACTACCAAGATCGTCGTCCACCTTTGGATTTTACTTGGAGCCCACGAATCTGATCAATAAAAACCTCCAAAGGTCGCCATTTTTTAACCAACTTTCCAACCCCCTCAAACATTCAGTTCTAGTGGCCGACCCTCATTCTTCCTAGCCATGCTTCACCGAATTTGGAGGTGACAGCTCCGCCCAAGCAAGCCCGCGTGGAGGAGGGATCATCGGGGGAGGTTCCAAGGCACTTGGCTGCCTTGCATCGCCGCCACACCGCGCGTTCAGCTCCGACGAAGGTTGACCGTCGAGCATCCTCATAGGTAAATACACCTCTGATCTCCCCAGATCTCTTCCTCCATCTTTCTCCACTTTTATCTCAATTATCGTGCCACGATTAGCGTGGCTAATCCCATTTTTAGCTCGCCTAATCATTCCTCTTAAACGCTTAATCAAATCACACTCGCAACTCGTTTCAAATCGAAACTATTCGTATCTTCTTTCATCACCATTTTACACGCAACCTTCACTTATACTGGAAACATCATTTTTGAACTTGCAAATCTCTAAATTTTTGGTCGATTCTTCATGAATCGAGCATATATATCTTTCATTTGTAGGTTCGTCTTCCATCAGGAGCCATTCTGAAGCATCTGGATTGTTCAATCCTCAAAGAAATCCGATCTAAAAGAGCCTCAACAATCTTTCATCAGAATAGAGCAGTACGATCCACTATCTTCATCGAGTGACCACCGTCGATCGGAGGCATCTCTGACCGCCATCTACCGCGGGCGAGCTTGAGGGGTGGAGGAGCCACCCCTCTGGCCCCGCCAGAGAGTCGAAGTCATCGCCGTTCGCTCGAGAGAATTTGGAGAAGAAGCTTCCTTCAACAGCTGAGTAACATAATCAAGAACACTGAAGAACCCCAGGTTGTACAGTCAGTTGACACGTGGTGCTCCCGGAAGCGTCGGATTTGCGCCGATACGTTCTAATCATAGCCGTTCAAAACGAAATGGTGGAATACTTGCAAAATAAACCCAATGAACTTCCAGAATTTACTCCCGCTCCAAAAGTTTTCAGTATTTGCATTTAGGTCCCTCCGAAGGGACCTCAATGTAAAACTTCTTATTTTTCTTTCAAAATAGTCCCTGATGAGGACCATTTTGCAATAATTTTGATTACTTTTTCTTGCGCTTATACCCTTGGGCTGTAGGGTATTTTTGGACCTACTTTGGACCTCATTTTTGGTAGTTTTTTCTTGGGGTAGTTACACAACTACCTCCGAGAGTTTTCAATGATTTTTCGTGTAATTTTCTCGTATTTTCATCGTGTTTTAATTCGTCGCAAATCATCTTCATTTTGCTTTATTTTCGTGTGCTTGTTCGAGCCCGTTTCTCGGCTTTTCACCTACTATATAATATCACCTATTTTCATTTATATTCCACCTACTAAATAATAAAAAAAATTGTTAAAAATATCATTTTTGAAAATTAAATAAAAATAGGAATAGATTAAAATCAAATAAAAATTAAAAATAAAAAACTCAATAAAAATCGTAGCTTTTCTTTGATCGCTTTAAGAAGAGGAAAAATAAAATTGCAAATCTTTTCTCTTAAAAAATCAACATATCCTATTCTGCCTCCTTGAGTTCGACCAAGGCACACTTACCTGGTATAATAAATAGTGTAGGTTTTTATCTGAAAACCAAATTTGTTTGATCGACTGGTATCTCTTCGCGGCTTTTCTACACCGACAATTTTATAACATCAAAAGCCGTGATCGGATTTTAGCCGCATCAGGCTTCATCACAGCCTTCCAACCGCAGAGCTGTTCTTTGCTTCGATCCACCGTCGACTCAACGAACTCATCCTACACCCTTTCTTCCACCAACTACGCCTATCCACTCCTCCACTACCAACACTTCTGACACCCCAATGACGCGTCCTCCACCATCTTCAACTCCGCTTCATCGACTTCTGAGATCTACCAATCACAACACAAAAGAGAGAGGACCGCCAACCAGAGGTGATAGATCCAGGCTCCAACTCTCATCCCCCAAGGTGTGGAGAGATTTGGTGACAACCCATCACTCTAGCACCATCAAAGCTGCTGCCTTGCTCCCGCCCCTGCCATAGAGCCTACGACTTCATCAATGCCACCACAACGCGATTCCACCTCCGAATCTTTGATTCGACCTGCTCCAAATCTCATCCGCACATCTACATTGATCAAGAGTTTCTCTTCCTTCTTCCTCGAGTCCAGAGAATCACCTCCGACAACCACTGTCCCCTTCAACTCCATCAACATCGAGCTCGTCGTCGACATCACACCATTCCAGCACGTTACCGTCACCACCGACCTACGGGCTCCATAGCATTCCTCCACCTCGCCGCCCACCGTTGTGCCTTGATCGTCACATCGCGCCCTCCACCGCCAATGTCCAGGCTCAAATCCTGAGGCCCTCCCACTTAAACAACATGTGCGTGGGAGGGAATGCATGCAGATCATCACCCCTACCCATATGATACACACATGTGGGGAGGGTTATTGCACCCACGTCCCTAGAGCCCCGCGTATTTCCATCGAAGCCCACCACCTAGAGGTCACGTACCCCTCTGGTAGTTTTGCAGAGTCACCCCATAGGGTATAGGTAATTACCATTTAGTCCCCACTGTAGCTTTATTTGATTTGATTGTTGTATTATTGAAAACATACCCATGTGTTCACATTTTATTTTGAGTCTATTTATTCCGTCATTCTATTATTCTAAAAATAGCACATTGTCCTACAATTAATTCTCTACAATATAGCATACTTGTAATATATTTTATATGTTGTGGTTATTTAATAAAAATTATTCGTGTCGAATCTTGCATACTTTGCCCACTCTAACTCTGAAATTTATAATTAATTAACCATAACCTAAAAAAATGCTGAAAATTCATGAATCGTAGAATTAATTGTATTTATCATCATGCCCAAAAAATCACATTGGCATGCACATTTTTCTTTCGAATTGATTATTTCTTAATAAGTAAAAATCACTAGATTTTTAGGGTTTAAGATTTTTCTGAGATAGCGCACATATAAGTCTTGGATAATTTCATTTCCTTAAAATCAATTGATTTCATATTTATTAAAATTGATCTCCTCATTTCATGTAGTTTGCATTAATTAATTAATTAATTAAATATTCATCTTGCATCGAAAAGTTCTAAAAAATTACAATGCATTTATTTCATCATTATTTACCCCTCAGCCAAGTTTCATAATTTATGGACATCATTTGATAGAGATCAATTTTCTAGTCCTTAAAATTGGCTCGCATTTCATTTGCATTCAATAAGTTGCATTTAAAAGACCAAAGATAATCTGCCTCGAAAACCGTGCATGAAATTCGATAGACATAATTATAAGTTGTTCCTTTACATCCTTGAGTTCGACCTTGGGACTTGTCCACATAAAATAAACATAAAACCACTCCGACTAAAAATTGAATAAATTAATTGTGGTTATTTTCTTGATTGATTCAGATTACCCGACGTAATTACAATGACACATTGATATTTAAATCACTAATTCACAAGAAGGTATTTTTATGACTCAATAGATGGCATCGTTGCCGGGGAAGCAAACAACATAGGTTTTTTTTAGAAAATATAGTGTTCGGTTTCTCACGTATTCGGTAATCTGACCCCGAATGTGCCACTGTACATTTTCCACCTACTTTTCCAGCATTTATTTCTATATTTATTTTTGATTAAAATTTTAGGTCACTCTCTTACACTTATCTCTTATTTTTCTTGTGAGGTACCCGACGTACGCGGAGAGGTTTCCACCAAGTGGTAGAAGAGGCCTACTCCACTACTACACCTGAGATAACAACTGTTGAACAGACCATTAGATTAGAGATTCTCTCCTCAATTCCATTTCCTGCTGCTCTTACCATGGAACATCGAATACATGAATTTTTATATGATCCAGAAACATATGCATATGCTCACCCTGAGTCGACCGAAATCTTCTCGGACCACTTTGACCAAATCGACCCAACATAGGAACGCACCAACATCAGGTCAATTAAGAACAAATATGCGGGACTTCCACAAACCATTGGATCAGAGACTCTCCCAAACCCTCCATTTCCTGCTTCTTTAACCTGCAATGCCATACATGACTTTTTATATGATATTGAAAAAAATGCATAGGATCACCCTGAGTCAACCGAAATCTTCTCGGACCACTTTGATCAAATCAACCCAACACAAGAATGTACCAAGTCAATTGAGAACAAATACATAGGATGTGCACTGAGCAAGGAGAAAATTTCAATTGTTATTCATCTAAAGACTCTATTATCAACATCTCACTCCCATGATCAACACCTTCATAAACATCGCAGACCAAAATGCCCATTCTAGTCGCTCCTTCATATAGAAAGAAAAATTCCATTGACATATTGAAAAAGAAATCGTCTGATGATTCCTCATCTAGTCCGGAAAAGATGATCTTTATGAGTGAGGTCAGCTCAGTAGCTCTAAAACCCTATCTACGCAAGGATCCAAACAGCGATACCGTTTTATGACTCCTGTTCCTCACTATTATTCATCTAGAGCTCATTCTCCCGTTCTCATTAAATATACTAGAATAATTTCTTATCTCGTGACCGAGACTAGTGCTTCATAGTATTCATCATCCGAGGATGAAACGATTGATACCAAGAAGGAACAAATTCTGTGAAAATAATTGAAGCAACTAAAGAACAAGAATATCTCGAGTGCCTCCACTTTCCAATACTATTCCTCTCAGGTTAACTTTGACGATGGTTGGATATCATATGATTCTTATGCTTCATCTACTCTCCAGCATGATTATTCTGAGAATAACTCTGATGATAGTTGGGAATCATCTGCGACATCTTCTTCCAATCATTATGACCTCCCACCACATGCTCACAAAAAGATCCATCGAGAATCTCCTTAATTATTGACAACCCACCCTCTCTCTTGACCCTGTTGATTCCCTTGTACATCTTCTTCCTCTACTTAGGCCAAGGCCAAAGTATAGGGGGGGACCGATGCCATCCGTATGAACCACATTCCTCACCCACTCCTTCTCTCGTTCACCTCATTTCCACCCTTCACATGTACTTAGGATGACCAGAGCCTAAGTATAGGGGGATCAGATATTATCTGTATATACTATCTCCATCCACTTCTCCCATCATCTGCCTCATTTTAGCTCTTCTTCTGTACTTATACTGTCCACAACCTAAGTATAGTGGGGCGATCCATCTTCTACTTTTGTATAATTTTTTCAATCTCTTACACTTAGCCTGAGCTATGTCTTCTTTTCGCTTCTTGTGCTTTGAGGACATAGCACTCGCTAAGTATAAGGGGTGTATATATACTCTGTATATATTTTACCCATAGCTCATACTTTTACGTAGGTCTATGTCTATTTATGGTACGGGTAACTAACTTGTAAATTCTTAAAAAAATGGAAAAATAAAAAATTATAATACTGACTATGTCCAACCAAATTTTTTTGGAAAATGACTTCTTATTCATTTTTGCATAAAAACATAAAAAAATTTCTTACATTAAAAATAATAAATATCTCAAAAAAATCTCCAAATAAAAAAAGTGTCTGCATTTCCCGCACCTGCACTTCATCTAGTATTACGTGCATATGCATCTGTGAAAAGCCCTTGGGTTTTGAACTGAGTTATATGAAGAAACCAAGAGTGGTCTAGACTTGACCTTAATCCACCTAATTTTCAGAGGAACTTCACTGAGAAAAAGGATTTTAGAAGCTTCAGGTCTATGACTTAATTCTTCGAGTTCCACATGACAATGTGCAATGTTTGACACTTAGTGTCTAACCTGGTCTCTTCATTCTGGGTACAACTCTGGAATAGGGAATTAATTTATACTTTCACACTATGCACTTATCTCAACTGAGATGGGGTGTTGGAAGATTGTATGAGTTTCTTTTCTGTTAGCGTGGACATCTAAAGACCAGAGTACGGGTTGAAATAAAGCATTGGAAAAGGATGGACGCTAGGCACAATTTTTTCTAGGACCCCAAAATATGTATGAAAAAATTTTCCATATCCGTACATGCACAACAAGATCCATGTAGAGCTACCAAAAATCCAAATAAAAAGAAGCCAACTACCAAATAAGTATTTGACCAAAAAGGTCCAAGCTTCTAGAAAACCTGGAGATCTTGGTGGAGCCTTGGCTAAATTGGTCGGCTTCACAAGGAGAAGTAACTACATTGGCCACCTTCTAGTTCTTTTCCCCTTCTTCTAATTTCTCCTTCTATTCGATTGTGAACATAGCCCGACAGACCTTAGAAGGGAATACCTGACTCCCCAAGGATGGTATAAATGACATCCATGGTATCTTATCAAGGAGAAGGGTTCCATTATCATGGATTGTATAGTGGAGATGCATATGCGAAGTCATAGCTCCGGTATACAAGCTCACATGGATCGGGGCTCTTTGCTTCTCGAAAGAATAAGGTTTTAGACCCCAATGTTATTTCCCATATAATTGAGGTGGCATTGGATTGCGCATAGCGAAAACTACTGTAGATGGTTGGTTCAATTAACAACGGGTGATGGGTCCAGATGTTAAAGACCAAATTGAAAAATGCAAGTTGGACTTGTAAGGTGAAATGAGTTGATGCATTTTTTACACGAGTTGCAGGTTCTCATATTACTAGGATTTGACAAAGGTGGAAGGGGGAACCTAAATCTCGCTTAAGGTACTTTGGTTAGCATACCTCAAGATTTGAAAGTTCGAAAGAGAATGGACTTTAAAGGTAATAGAAAGAGAGATAACTTTGATTTAAAAATGTTAATAACATTAATCAAAATAAAATAAATTTTATGCAATTGTTTTTCAAATAACCTTCTTTAAACCTGCTCAAAATTATATCCAATCATAACCAGTAAAATATCATGGATTGGATCCATGATCAAAATGTAGTCTTGCAGTTAGACACATAATGTATATGGTTGCAATGTACAAGTCTCATCATGATAATGAACATAAATAAAATGGTAATAGGACAACATCCTAGAGTTTGTATGTATCTATATTCTAGATCTTTTATTGTGTGTGCTTTGGAAATAACATGTCAATGCTATTCATAATTGTCAACATCCTTATAAAAATCGAAGAAGATTTTTTGGCAAACATGATTACATTCAACATTTAGTCATGAATGACATCGTTGACTACATTATTGATGAAACTCAGTTTCATCATATTAATTTACACATATTTACCTCCTAGCTTAAATTAATGTCAGTAAAAACCAGATAAATCATTGTATATATCTGAATCATAGAGTAAATTAAAAATACAAAAAAAAATATCAAAACCAAAAATCATAGTGTTAACGTTCACAAAAATATTTCTCCCTTCGTTTGACCTTGTTTCCGTTTTTTGGTCAACATGAAACATGTAGATCTCATCGAGATCTAAAACTTTCATGTTTTGTGTTTTCCCAAATTTGGCCAGTTTCTCCATCTTTTTTGAGTTTTTTCTGAAATAATCTGATTGGGGTACGCGTCTTTTTCTGGTTGAGCCATGTAGCCTACTTCTCTTGGCGCCACACGCCTCCATTTTCCACTGCTCGGATCATCCCCACGTGCTTCAATCCTCGCCATTGGTTGTCACTGCCATTCTCCACCTTCATATCATCTCTATATAGCATCTGGACCATACGTTGTCGCCCTTTTGTCAACCATTGGATCTTTAGATCGATTTGGTGACACATGTCTTGCCCCTGTATCATTAGATTTCCCTCTAAGAGCCTTCATCACATCTGTTCATCTACAACTCATCTGCGCCTTTGATCGTGCCTCCAGAGACCATCTCATATGTCCACTTCCACCCTCTTATTTGTGTACCATGTGTATCTTCCACAGCCATGGGATGCACCCTGATCGATTAGATTAGGGTCGCATCTTTGCGCCCACTCTTCAGCTGCTAGATCATGAGATCCATCGGTGGAGACCTCGTCTCCTTCCTCCAGCCCCACTCTCTCGCCCACGATCTCAATTTCGCGTGGCTCACCCCCTTCCCATTTTCATCAGCTCTCCAGCCTGTCCCTCGTCCCCATGATCACACACAGTCAAAGCCCATCCTCCTTCTTCCTCGTGGATACCCACATTCCCCACAATCCCCTCTAACTCGTTCTATATTGCCCCCGTAAGTCACGTCATCCACCACCAAATCTCCCAAACTTCCCCTTCAAATTCACCATCTCTGGCCACCGTCCTCCAGGTCCACTTGTACATGGGTCACGGTACAGCATCCATCCATCCCTCTGTGACAAAGGGGAGATGAAATGGGGCGCTAAGACCATCGTCGACCCTGGTGTTGACCCCTGGACATGGTAGGCCAGGTCTCTGATGCTCGCTCATCGGCGAGCTACTCTACATGGCTTACGGGTTTCAGCGACGACCCGGGCTCCGCCTAGGAGGTCAAGCACAGACCCTCGCTCCACCATTTCCTCAAGTAAGCCTCTTGATCTCTTGCTGCTTTTTCTTTGATTTTCTCGTAATTAATTAGACTCCCCTATTCATCTTCACCCTTTACTCACCATCACATCTGCTCTGCCTCACAACACTCGTCTTCATGCAACCCTCCGATAGCCATCTTCCCTTCTCCATAGCCTTTCCGCCTCCACTCCATCTTCTCTCCAGGTCATTGTAGAGAAGCTCTGGTCTCCCATCTCTCCGCCCATATGAGACCCCTTTTCATCCACCCCTCATACCAAATGCATGCCTCGTCTATTGTACTAACGTTGTAGGAACTTCTTTCCTCAATGGTCGGAGATTGATCAGAGCAAACTTCTTGAGTTCCACCTCCAACAAAAGGAACATCGACGACCTCCTTCAGACCGTCCTGTGCCTTCTACGTTGTTCCAAGTTTCTCACCTCACTTCCCAGTTCCTTCCTATATCTTCATCAAGCTCGCTAGACAGAGGAGAAGCCAGCACGACATCGCTGGAGGATAGTTCGCACCGCTAGGCCCTGCAGCAGAGGAAGAACCATGTGTACATGTGCCATTGGATGGCACCCCTCCAGTGCTCATCCAATGGCCTATCTTCATGATCGGGTGGTCCATAGGGGTCCATGTCGTCAGCACCTTGCATCATCATGAGCCTACTAGTTCAAAGCACATGAGCCTCGCTTCGAGTCTGAACCAGCATCTGAGCCTCATCCCAAGCCTGCATCGACTACCGAGCCTTGCCTCACATGCTCAGGTCATGTAAGCGTGAGGAATTTTGCGGAAGGGCCCCATCAGTTTCTTTAAATTACAAATAGGTTAAATCTACATGTCATGACCACATGCGTCTGGGGTTAATTGCAATCGACCCTCTTTGGATTTCAATAATTGCAACTTAGCCCCCGCGGTGTGGGAAATTTACAGGGAAAACCTTGCAGTTTATTTTATTAGCATTTTATCCCTTCTAGGGACTTGTTTGTAGTACTTTCCCTAGTTATTTTGCATATTTTCTTTGCGTTTATGCCCTTGGATGTTTTTATGAAAATCTTGACCTCTGAGATATGTTTTAGTTGATTTCAGTTGCGTTACAAAACTTCTTTTATTATCTTTCTAATGGTATGCTTGATCATTGTTTTGAAACTTAGACTTCAGATGATTAAATCAAATTAAGTAGGGTCACATTCGTAATTGATCTTTATGCCATCAATTCTCTGGTTAATGAAAATTGATTCATAAACCCTTTCTGAAATTGATCAGTTATTAAGTGCTCTTTTATTCTATTTAAATTAGGGCATACTTGCATTTGTCCTCATCTGCATCATGATGCATATAAAAAAATCAAATAAAAAGTGCATGCATTGTATATGTCTTTGTGTGTATTGATCTATGAGTCATTAACACAACACTTAATCTCAATAATGAGAGTCTAAATAAATACTTTAGAGGCTCATATCCTTGAGTTTGACCTTAGGTTTGCCAAGGTAAAATAAAATCGTCCGCTTTGATTTAATTGATAAATGTTTAAGAAGTTTTTGATGGATCCAATTCAGCAGACTACAACACATTAGTTCGACATAATTATAGGGATGAATTCCCAGATCGTCAAATGGTGTCGTTGTCGGGGACACGGGACATCTTTCGTTTTATTTGGATTTTTCTTATTTGATTGAGTGTGATTTCCTAACTTATAGGTCTTGTGTTATTTTACTTGCATTACTGATAAAACTCTTGTATCTATCTAATATGTGCTTTTTGTGGTAGAGTCCCTTGGCGATGAAGGATGCGAGGAGCAGGAACTTCCCCTGTGAAGAGATGCAAAAAAACTGATGGAGAAATTGAAGAGAATTCATGTTTCTTGCATTTTATTTCATGCATTCATTGTAATAATCATCTTTATCGCATTCTTCGTTTGAAGACTCATGATTGTCAATGAATGATGGTTTCAGTGGTTGTGTGGGGATCGCCCCACTTGAATGTCGACCTAGGATCAGGCACACGGCTCTCTGAGCTACTTTCACATTTTTATTCTATATGTTCGATCGTAGGAAGGACACATTAGATTTAGACGTACTTCAACATCGCTTCACTTAGCAAAAAATTAAATCAGTTCTTCTTCTCTAATAGAAGCATGTTAGGTGTGGTTTTCATCGACTTGCATACATTCGATTTTCGGTTTTAATTCAGCCTTATTTTTTTACAAATTTATCTCAAGTCACTGAGTTTTCTCTTAGCATAGATCATCATTTTATCAATTACATCGGCTTTTTCTTGACCTCCCTTTCTGGTTTGATCGCCTAGGATTAATGGAAATCAAGAATGAGTGGTAGATGTTGATTGATTGATTTATGCTCACATTAAAACAATGATAACCTTAAAGCTTAAAATTGGGACTGATAATGCTAGTTGACTAAAAAATAGGGTAAAAATCATGTTTTGGGAGAGCAACACCCTTTTATGTAGGATAATTTCGATTCGACATTTTATTAATCCTTGCATAAATTAGAATGATTTTATCACTAATAAAAATGACAAGATAAATAACCAATACTTGTTGGTTTCACATGTGAGTTGGTGAATCAAACGATATTGTTTGATTGATTGAGCCTTGATTGTTTCAACACTCTCCCCTAGACCCTAGGTGCTCCATTAATTTTTGTAGGTTCACCACTCATGTGTATATCCATCCTAACTTCTTTGTTACCCTCGAGTCTCCCCAACATCATTTATCCATCTCTTTACTTAGGCTATTCTCAGCCTAAGTATAGGGGGGCCTAAGTCCCTGTGAATTTCTTGCTCACTTATCCTGTCCCTGATACTTAAGCTATTTCTAACCTAAGTATAGGAGGCATCCTCCTCAATTCATATATTTTCCTATACCTTAAAATGATCTATGGCTTTGTATCACTTAGTGCTAAGAGGACATAACAAAATTTAAGTATAAGGGGGTATATTGTACATAGAGTATATATGTACTTTAGCCATAGCTCTATTTTTGAGAATTTTTTAAAAACTTAAAACTTTTTGGCTAGAGTATATTCTTATGAACTAAGATTGGACAAAATGTTTTCAAAGTTTTGGAAATTTTTATATACTATCTTACATTATTTTTTAGGAAAATATTTTGAAAAATGGTTTGAAAAAGGGGTTTTACTTTATTTGAAAAATCATTTCAATTTTTTTGTAAATATATATGTGTGTGTGACATGGTTTGGAAAATCTTTTCAAAACTTGATTATAAGAGAAAATGAGTTTAACTTGTGTTCCTACTTTAATTAAAAATCCATAAAAATGAGAAAAAGTTAAAAATCCTTTAAAAGTCAAATTGCTACTAAACTCAAATAAGTAGCCGCTTTCAGTGAGGGTCTCCCTTAGCAGAGTAGGTGGTTTAGATGACCTCATGTAAGGCTCCGTCCTAAAGCAACGGGTACCGTTGTAAAACCCGTACTTACACCTATAATGGCTAAAAGTAGATGCAACTACTCATTTGAGTTTAATCAATCATTACTCCTTTTAAAGTCATCATAAAATTTTTTAAAAAATATAGTAAATATAATGGATGAAGGAGTTAGTTTTAATCCCTGACACTTTCACTTTCACATAGGATCGGTGATGTTCATGAACACTTGGTTTAATAGGTCTTGAGATTTTAGGTTAACCGACCTTAGTTATCAGGGTCTTCAACTTAATTATCCACATTTCTCTAGTTTTCCATATTTGCATGCTATATTACGTGCTTAGCCTCTAACGTTAAGAATATGACCAACACTTCACATACAAGACTGCGGTTATGATGAGAGGAGTTGAAATTTCACTTGAGGGACTGGGATGAGGGACTCAAGTATGGACTCGATTTAATGTTGCTCGAGGATGGGATAAAATCATTGAAGTCTTCATGAAACCTGAGTGTTAGCATTTCTAGCCAGTATGATAACTTGGTTCTTATGCTAATCTCTTGACATTTACCTAGGTGCCAGGGTGTGAATAAAAGAAAAAAAGTTAATCAGTGTGCACCAGCTCTTGGTAAAAACAGTGGAGCTAGCCAAAAACAAAGCAAAGAAATACAAATATTGAAAGAGAAGCTCTCATCTTACAAGTCAAATATTAAAGAGCTTATACCAAAGGCGAGAACTCCCAACCATTTCAAAGTGTCCTTTGGACCACTGCTATTATGACCAGGAGTCGGGCTTTCACCAAATCGGGCTCTACATCATAAATGTTATAAGTCTAGGTGTTGAAGGTATAATAGATACTCAAAAAGGCACACCCCGATACATTCCCAGGAAAACAAGTGCAGACGACTCTAACTTCTCTTGACAGACGCACTGATCAATACCAAAAAATTATGTGTTGAGAAAATAAGGCACTCGAGAGGGTCCTTGTTCCAATGAGAGGGAGAGAAGAAACGACACAATCCTATGCCCCTCATCAACTGGCCTTCTATCTACACTTTTAAGACTGACAACTAAAGAGACAGTGGATTAGATGCAAGAAATGGTTTATTCCCTAGTGTTGAGGGATGGGTTCTTACATAAATAAGTGGACCAGAAACTCAAAACCTAATTCCAGGATTTTTGGACTAAAATACCGATATCTTCCTCATCTAGTGTACGATTGGATCCTACTCAATTTTGAACTAAAGTAATTCAATTATCTTCAAAACAATACCAAGTTCAAGTGAATCAAAGCTCATACGTAAAAATTGGGTTTTGGGTCTCTTTTGTACATTGTGTATTTTAGAGATTTTCGACCTATTATTTTATGTACATATTTAACACTGTGTATATTATTTCTTTCTCATTTAGATTATTTGACAAAAGTTTTATTAAAATGTATAAAATCCATATCCAAAATAAAATTGAAATCAAAGAAATTAACTGAGTATGAGTGTTCACTAACAGTTTGTACAAAACTTATCGCTTTCGTATTTTATTTTGTTTCTTCACTTTCTTAATTAATAAAAAATCCAAAAATTTAGATTATGTGTAAATATTTATTCTTCATTTTATCGTAATTTTCTCAATTTTTATCTTATTTAAAAATGAAAAAAAAAATAGAAAACCTAAAACGAAGATTTTCTATGTACATAGAAAACCACCAAAAATATCACTTTGTGCAATTGACCGATTTTGGTTTTGGTCTTTTCATTAAAGTTGTAGATGTCATTAAGACAAGAAACTTTCACGAAGAAACATTTTCAATCCGAGGTTATTTGCTATTTCTTCCGAATTTATCTTTCCTTTTTATTTTCGAATTTTCTAGAGTTGACACGTAGCAGCTCCTAGAGCCGCTACGTGTCTCCCATTTTTGGGATTTATATATTCATTTTTATTTTTTTAAAAAAATTAATAGATAAAAAAGGCATGCACGTGCAGAGCACGTGCCTCCTGCGCACTCTCCCTGCATGTGTGTCTTCCTCCATCTCCCTTCCCAAGTAGCATCGCCTTCCCCCGACATTCGTGCAGCCACCCTCATCCACTGGATCTCATCACCTCTTCCCTTCCATCTGAGGATACGCCACCTTTATACAAACCCGACCACATTCCATCTTTGCATCCCCATCAAATCCCCTTCAGATCCCATATTGCACCCTGATCTCGTCTCTTCCCCAATCGAATCCCCTGAAATTACTTCTCATCATCATGATTCCCTTCCATCTCTGGACTTTCTCCTCTCACTATTTAACAACTCCGCCCCTCCCCTTGCTCTTCATCCATCGATTTCACAAGAGAAGGGCATCGGTGGTGACAGCCCGATACCTTTCTTCCTCGACAAGATCCAAAACCAAGGGGCTTCGTCGCAGCCTTCCAACCGCAGAGCTGCTCTTTGATTCGATCCAACGTCGACTCAACGAACTCCTCCTACACCCTTTCTTCCACCGACTATACCTTTCCACTCCTCCACTACCAACACCTCTGACACCCCAATGACGCGTCCTCCGCCTTCTTCAACTCTGCTTCATCGACTTCTGAGATCTGCCATTCACAACACAAAGAGGAGAGGACCACCAAATGGAGGTGACAGCTCCAGGCTCCAGCTCTCATCCCCGAAGGTGTGGCAAGATTTGGTGGAGAACCCACCATTGTAGCACCATCAAAGCTAATGCCTTGCTCGGGCCTCTGCCGTAGAGCCTACGACTTCATCAACACCACCACAAGCAATTCCACCTCCGAATCTTCGATTCAACCTGCTCCAAGTCTCAGCCGCACATCTTCATCGATCAAGAGCTTCTCTCCCATCATCCTCGAGTCCAGAGAATCACCTCCGACAACCACCGTCCACTTCAACTCCCTCAGCATCGAGCTCGTCATTGACAACCCACCTTTCCAGTACGTTGCCGTCACCACCGACCCAGGGGCTCCATAGCCTTCCTCTTCCTCGGCACCCACCGCCATGCCTTGATCGTCACATCACACCCTCCACCGCCAATGTCCAGGATCAAATCCTGAGGCCTTCCCACTTGCACAACACATGCGTGGGAGGGAATACCTGCTGAGCAACACCCCCACCCACATGATACACACGTGTGGGGTGGGTTATTGCACCCACATCCCTAGAGCCCCGCGTATTTCCATCGAAGCCCACAACCTAGAGGGCATGTGCCCCTCTAGTAGTTTTGCAGAGTCACCCCTTATGGTATAGGTAATTACCATTTGGTCCCCACTGTAGCTTTATTTGATTTGATTATTGTATTATTGAAAACATACCCATATGTTCACATTTTATTTTGAGTCTATTTGTTCCATCATTCTATTATTCTAAAAATAACACATTGTCCTACAATTAATTCTCTACAATATGGCATGCTTGTGATATATTTTATATGTTGTGCTTATTTAATAAAAATTATCCATGTCGAATCTTGCATACTTTGACCACACTAAATCTTAAATTTATAATTAATTAACTATAACCTAAAAAAATGCTGAAAATTCATGAATCATAGAATTAATTGTATTTAACATCATGCCCAAAAATAACCACAATGGCATGCACATTTTTCTTTTGAAGTGATTATTTTTTAATAAGTACAAATCACTATATTTTTAAGGCATAAGATTTTTCTGAGATAGCTCACATATAAGTCTTGGATAATTTCATTTCCATAAAATCAATTGATTTCATATTTATTAAAATTAATCTCCTCGTTTCATGTAGTTTGCATTCATTAATAAATTAAATATTCATCTTGCATCGAAAAATTCCAAAAAAATTACAATGCATTTATTTCATTATTATTTACCCCTAGGTCAAGTTTCATAATTTATGGACATCATTTGATAGAGAACACTTTTCTGGTCCTTTAAATTGGCTCATATTTCGTTTACATCCAATAAGTTGCACTAAAAAGACCAAAGATATTCTTCCTCGAAAACCGTGCACGAAATTTGATAGAAATAATTCTAAGTTGTTCCTTCGCATCCTTGAGTTTGACCTTGGGACTTGTCCAAGTAAGATAAACATAAAACCACTCTGACTAAAAATTGAATAAATTAATTGTGTTTTTTTCTTTATTGATTCTGATTACCCGACGTAATTACATTAACACATTGATATTTAAATCACTAATTCACAAGAGGGTATTTTTATGACTCATTAGATGGCATCGTTGCCGGGGAAGCAAACAATATAGGTTTTTTCAGAAAATTTAGTGTTTGGTTTCTCAAGCATTTGGTAATCTACTCCGAATGTGCCACTGTACATTTTCCATCTATTTTTCCAGTATTTATTTCTGTATTTATTTTTGATTAAAATTTCAGGTCACTCTCTTACACTTATCTCTTATTTTTCTTGTGCGGTACCCAATGTACGTGGAGTGGTTTTCCGAAAACTGACGCATCATCACCAACAACCACAAATCCGCATAAATTTAAGATTGAGTCGAGTCGTCAGGTTGCGTAGAGTATAGGATTTTAATTTCTACATTTTTTAATTCTTTTAATTAATTTATCATTTACAACGGTGTCCGTTTGGACTCTCGCACGTATAAACAAGACTTGAACTCCTTCTCTGTGGTGTGTTGGGCCTGTTTCACTCTATGGTGAGGGTGAGGTTCAACTTGAGTGGCTCATAGGTTAGATCAACACATACGATTATTAGATTTTTTTTATTCTTCTTGTAGAACCTAGGACCATACTTCACTTAATTGTGACACACATTAGATCACTCAATTTAGTCAAATTCAAATCAATTCTTCAGGGCTAATAGAACTTTCTGATAGGTGTGGTTTTTGTCGGCTCGCATTTATAAAGAATAATCTTCAATTCTTGTATTGCATCCTCCATGAAGATTTCTAGGAATCACTGTAAGTCTTCTTACTGAGCATACATCATTGTTTTTTACGTGCTTCGGCTTTTCCTTATGTTCTCCCTCTTGTTTTGTCATTTAAAACTTAAGAAAATCTGGACTAGATGATAGATGTAAATTTCTGCTCACCTAATTTTGCAGTGATCACCTAATTAAAATTGGGATTGCTAAACAAAACCGACCAAATTAAACCATAAAAATGAGAACTTTTGAGGGAGAGCAACCCCAACCTTGGCCCATATTGCACCTCGATCTCGTCTCTTCCCCAATCAAATCCCATCGAATCCCCTAAAATTACATCTCATCATCATGATTCCCTTCCATCTCTAGACTTTCTCCTCTCACTATTTAACACTTCTGCCCCTCCCCTTGTTCTTCTTCTGTCGAATGCACTAGAAAGGGCATCGGTGGTGATAGACCGATACCCTTCTTCCTCGACGAGATCCAAAACCAAGGGGCTTCGTCGCAGCCTTCCAACCGCAGAGCTGCTCTTTGCTTCGATCCACCATCGACTCAACGAATTCCTCCTACACCCTTTTTTCCACCAACTACTCCACTCCTCCACTACCATCACCCCTGACACCCCAATGACACGTCCTCCGCCTTCTTAAACTCTACTTAATCGACTTCTGAGATCTGACAATCAAAGCATAAAGAGGAGAGGACCGCCAATCGGAGGTGACAGCTCCAAGCTCCAGCTCTCATCCCCGAAGGTGTGGAGAGAATTGGTGGAGAACCCACCATTGTAGCATTATCAAAGCTGTTGCCTTGCTCCGGACCCTGCCGTCGAGCCTATGACTTCATCAACGCCACCACAACGCGATTCCACCTCCGAATCTTTGATTTGACCAACTCCAAATCTCAGCCGCACATCTTCATCGATCAAGAGCTTCTCTTCCTTCATTCTCGAGTCCAGAGAATCACCTCCGACAACCACCGTCCACTTCAACTCCAATAGCATCGAGCTCGTCATCGACATCCCACCTTTCCACTACGTTGCCCTCACCACCGACCCAGGGGCTCCGTAGCCTTCCTCCACCTCGGCGTCCACCATCGTGCCTTGATCGTCACATCAACCCCTCCACCGCCAATGTCCAGGGTCAAATCCTGCGGTTATCCCACTTGCACAACACGTGTATGGGAGGGAATGCCTGCAGAGCATCACCCCCGCCCACATGATACATACGTGTGGGGTGGGTTATTGCACCCACGTCCCTAGAGCCCCGCGCATTTCCATCGAAGCCCACCGCCTAGAGGGCACGTGCCCCTCTAGTAGTTTTGTAGAGACACCCCTCAGGGTATAAGTAATTACCATTTAGTCCCCACTATAGCTTTATTTGATTTGATTATTGTATTATTGAAAACATACCCATGTGTTCACATTTTATTTTGAGTCTATTTGTTCCATCATTCTATTATTCTAAAAATAGCACATTGTCCTACAATTAATTCTCTACAATTTGGCATGCTTGTGATATACTTTATATGTTTTGGTTATTTAATAAAATTATCCGTGTCGAATCTTGCATACTTTGACCACTCTAACTCTGAAATTTATAATTAATTAACCATAACCTAAAAAAATGCTGAAAATTCAAGAATCGTAGAATTAATTGTATTTAACATCATGCCCAAAAATAATCACATTGGCATGCATATTTTTCTTTTGAATTGAATATTTTTTAATAAGTACAAATCACTAGATTTTTAGGGTTTAAGATTTTTCTGAGATAGCGCACATATAAGTCTTGGATAATTTCATTTCCTTAAAATCAATTGATTTCATATTTATTAAAATTAATCTCCTCATTTCACGTAGTTTGCATTCAATAATTAATTAAATATTCATCTTGCATCGAAAAATTCCAAAAAAATTAGAATGCATTTATTTCATCATTATTTACCCCTCAGCCTAGTTCCATAATTTATGGACATCATTTGATAGAGATCACTTTTAGTCCTTAAAATTGGCTCGCATTTCATTTGCATTCAATAAGTTGTACTAAAAAGACCAAAGATATACTGCCTCGAAAGCCATGCACGAAATTCAATAGACATAATTCTAAGTTGTTCCGTTGCATCCTTGAGTTTGACCTTGGAACTTGTCCACGTAAAATAAACATAAAACCACTCCGACTAAAAATTGAATAAATTAATTGTGGTTATTTTCTTGATTGATTCAGATTACCCGAGGTAATTACAATGACACATTGATATTTAAATCACTAATTCACAAGAGGGTATTTTCCTGACTCATTAGATGGCATCTTTGCTGGGGAAGCAAACAACATAGGTTTTTTTAGAAAATTAGTGTTCGATTTCTCACACATTTTGTAATCTGACCCCGAATGTGCCACTGTACATTTTCCATCTATTTTTCCAACATTTATATCTGTATTTATTTTTGATTAAATTTTTAGGTCACTCTCTTACACTTATCTCTTATTTTTCTTGTGAGGTACCCGACGTACGTGGAGTGGTTTTCCAAAAACTAACGCATCATCACCGACAACAAAAAATACACAAATTTAAGATTGAGTCGAGTCGTCAGGTTGCGTAGAGTATAGGATTTTAATTTCTGCATTTTTAATTCTTTTAATTAATTTCTCATTTACAGCGGTGTCCGTTTGGACTCTCACACGTATAAACAAGACTTGAACTCCTTCTTTGTGGTGTGTTGGGCCTGTTTCACTCTATGGTGAGGGTGGGGTTCAACTCGAGTGGCTCATAGGTTAGACCTGCACAAACGATTATTAGATTTTTTTTATTCTGACTTGTAGAACCTAGGACCGCACTTCACTGAATTGTGACGCACATTAGACCGTTCAATTTAGTCAAATTCAAATCAATTATTCCGGGCTAATAGAACTTTCTGATAGGTGTGGTTTTGTCGGCTCGCTTTCATATAGAATAATCTTTATTTCTTGTATTGCATCCTCCATGAAGATTGCGAGGAATCACTGTAAATTTTCTTACTGAGCATACATCATGTTTTCTGCGTGCTTCGGCTTTTCCTAATGTTCTCCCTCTTGTTTTGTCATTTAAAATTTAAGGAAATCTGGACTGGATGATAGATGTAAATTTCTGCTCACCTAATTTTGCAGTGATCGCCTAATTAAAATTGGGACTGCTAAACAAGACCGACCAAATTAAACCATAAAATTGAGAACTTTTGCGGGAGAGCAACCCCAACCTTGGCCCATATTGCACCACGATCTCGTCTCTTCCCCAGTCAAATACCATCGAATCCCCTGAAATTACGTCTCATCATCATGATTCCCTTCCATCTATGGACTTTCTCCTCTCACTATTAAACACCTCCGCCCCTCCCCTTGCTCTTCATCTGTCGATTGCACTAGAGAAGGGCATCGATGGTGACAGCCCGATACCCTTCTTCCTCGACGAGATCCAAAACCTAGGGGCTTTGATGAATCCATGATTCATTAACTTTTCTATCGCATTTTGTCTTAAAACCCTTAACAAATGCATGTAAATATTCATTAATTCCCATCTTTTAACAAAACTGCATTCATAAATAAATATTAACATTTAAGCATAAAAACTTGTTAATAAATAAAAGAATAAAAATAAAGAAAAGAAAAGAAGGCAGATTGTGAATACGTAAATATGTACAATATGACTTATAAATATAAATATAACTACAAGGTATATTTATATAACCTAAACCCCGAGACCAAGTCAGCATGAATTGGTCGACAAATCAACAAGTAGGGGGAGATAAGGAAAGAAAACACTAAAAATAAATTAAACCCCACTTTATATATTCATCACTAATTATAGAATAAATACAAAACTTCAATAAATTTTAATTAACTCATATGTATATATTTTCCACCAAACTCTTCTCATAATTATTCTTAAAAATGTATATAAAAATATAAAAATAAGTAAAAAATATTACGTTGTATATATGCCAAGAAATCCTACTTGTAAATTATCAAAATCTCAACTTCCGAACATCATAACTTCTTCATACGGAGTCCGTTTGCAAAAAGTCGGTTTTGGGACCAAATGAAAACGGGTTTCTGGGCTATTTATTTTATGTAGAACACATTATTTACTGTTTTCTTAATTTTATAATTTCCAATTATTTTCGTGATCTTGTATTTTCACCCTAATTTATTTCATAATTTTTGGAACTTGTTTATTATTTTAATAAAATCAAAAATCCTAAATTATAGGTAAAAATGAACTGGTTAATTAGTACCTGTATTTATTAATATATGTAAATTAATTTATTAAAATCCACAAAAATTCTCACAATATTTATTTATTATTCTAATAATTAAGAAAATATAAAATTAATTTTTAGTTATCTATTTATTAAAATAAAAATGCAAAACCTATTTATATATACATATTTATTAATATAATATTTATATTTTGAATAATATTTATTATTTATAAAAGTAGTTATTCCATAAATTATATAATCAATTTATTTACATTTCTTGTATTTATACCTATTTCAAATAACCTTATTTATTATTTATTATTGAATTTACGAGAATTTTAAGCATCTGGCCTACCAGGTGCTGACACTTGTCAACACCTGGTGCATCTCCCTCAAGAAGTCTGTTAGCCAGACTGTTCTAACCAACCAACTTCAACAATTTCTCCTGCGCGCATCTTAACTCCTCCAGGTGATTTCAACCCTTGATCTTCTTGTCCTAACTACCAAGATCGTCGCCCACCTTTAGATTTTACTTGGAGCCCACGAATCTGATCTATAAAAACCTCCAAATGTCGCCATTTTTTAACCAACTTTCCAACCCCCTGAAACATTCAGTTCTAGTGGTCGACCCTCATTCTTCCTAGCCTTGCTTCGCCGAATTTGGAGGTGACAGCTCCGCCCAAGCAAGCCCGCGTGGAGTAGGGATCATCGGAGGAGGTTCCAAGGCACTTGGCTGCCTTGCATCGCCGCCACACCGCGCGTTCAGCTCCGGCAAAGGTTGACCGTCGAGCATCCTCAGAGGTAAATACACCTCTGATCTCCCCAGATCTCTTCCTCCATATTTCTCCACTTTTATCTCGACTATCGTGCCACGATTAGCGTGGCTAATCCCATTTTTAGCTCGCCTAATCATTCCGCTTAAACGCTTAATCAAATCACACTCGCAACTCGTTTCAAATCGAAACTATTCGTATCTTCTTTCATCATCATTTTACACGCAACCTTCACTTATACTGGAAACATCATTTTCGAACTTGCAAATCTCTAAATTTTTGGCCGATTCTTCATGAATCGAGCATATATATCTTTCATTTGTAGGTTCGTCTTCCATCAGGAGCCATTCTGAAGCATCTGGAGTGTTCAATCCTCAAAGAAATCCGA